>JAWDJX010000024.1:0-396422 GCA_033117895.1 Extremus antarcticus
GAGAGTAAGAGTCTCGTTCTAGTATTAGTTCTAGTACGTTAGGATCTCGCGGTATTATTAATCTAGAAGTCGTACTTATTCTCTTATTTACGAACTAACGATTATTCCGTCGGGAAGTATATAGTCCCTATAGTCGAAGATTATACCTCTAATAGGTATTACTTCTCTAACGTATCCGTATTTACTATAGTTAGTATCGACTAATCGGTAGTCCTAGAATATAGATCGTAGCTATCCTATTATCTTATCGAATTCTATAGGATGTAGATATCGTTTCCCGGCGATCTTTAGAAATACCTCTTCGTAACTTCGTATAAGGTAGAGGGCTATTCTTATAATTAGCTATAGTCCTTCTACTAAGATATTAAGTATTTCTAAGTCGTCTAGGTCTTTATTAGAGTCTTCGCTCTTAGAACTCTCTAGAGTACTTTCGTTTTTAGCGTTAGATTCGGCGATCTCGGCAATTACTTCTAGCGTTTATTAGTTATCTATTAAGAGTTCGTTATCTAGGTAGAGAGGAGAGGTCTATCGATTCTAATTCTCGCTCTCTCTTTCGTCTATTAGTAAGTCTAGTACTTCGTCGTCGTCTAGGTTTATTAGTAGGATCGGAGATTTATCCGATTCGTTACCTATCTCCTCGCCTAGAGATAGTAATATGTTTTCTTATAGTATAGCGTCCTCTCGTCTAAACGGAGGTAGGGATCTTCCTTAGGCGTAGTTACCGTTATCCCTTAACTACTATAGTAGCTATCGTTCTATAACGTTAAACTCGCGTTATAGTCGCGACGTTTATATACGTACTCTTATCTATTCCTATTAGTCTAGTAGCTAGTTTAGCTAATTCTATTATTACTAGGCTTAATTATATAGTTACTAGAGTATGTCCGTAAGTTAGCTTAGCCTTACGCGGGCTTATTAGTTTCCTTACTATATACGTAGCTAATACTACTCTAGTCGGATATTATTAACGTCTTTCTATAGTTCCCGTCGTTCTATATATAGGTCGTTTAGCTTATCTTTGATTTCCTCGAGCTATTCTTCTAACGTTATTCGTTTAAGTACATTGATTTCTATTACTAGTCGTCCTTTCTTATCGCGTTATTCTAGTACTTAGCGGTTATTAGATATATCTATTTCGTAGAAGAATTACTCCTTACGTACTTATTCTACTAGGAAGGCGATTCCTTCCCTAAAGCATTGTAACTTTTCCTATCTACTTTCTATTAGTTAACGTTGTTACTCCTACGTTTCCTTATTATTCGATATAGGAGTCGTCCCCTTAAGTACGTTAATTTCTATAGTAGGTTTATGTTTCGGAAGCTAGGGGTATATAGCCTTCTTAAGCCGCTCGTACTCCTCCTTCTCTAAATCCGTTATAGGCTATCTAGTTCGCTCTATTTCTTCTATTTAGTCGAAATTCTCGGATACTTATTAGTTCTTCCCTAATCCTATATACTACCTAAAGGGCGGGTATTAGCGATAGATAGCGTAATTTGGTTCCGCGATCTATAGCTTCGTAAGATTATTATACTCTCCTTAATCGTTTGTCGAGGGCGTAGCCGTGTCCTAAGTCTTATCGGTAGGAGACTTATTTTCCTATCTAATTATCGCGTTAATCTACTACTATAGCTGTACCTTTAGTCTATAGTAGTTACGTATATAATGTCCTTTCTTATAATAGTTATAGTACTCGTTAGTTTTTCCGTCTTTCTTACCCTAAGGCTTTCCTTTACCTCTAGCTTTCCTAAACGGTCCTTTCTTAGGTACTCGTTAGGTAGCGTCGATTTCTATAGCGTTAGGGTCGCGACGGTTGTTCTTTCTAGACTAGCTAGTTAGAACAAAGCTAGTTCGTCCGCGGTTCTAACCTATATGTCGTTTTTCTATAGCTCTCTCGTAGAGACGATTATCAATGTCGATCGATAATTTAATAAGCGTATCTAAGTTCGTAGTTTCGTTCTTTCCCGTACGTACTAGTTTGTCCTTTACGTTATCCTTAAGACCTTTATAGTATATAATATATAAGGCGTCGTCGTCCTACTCGGTCTTATTAGAGTATTCCTTAAACTTAGCCGTATACTAGGATACTAATATTCGTTAAACGATGTTCTAAACGATATAGATTATAACCTTCTTTTCGTTACTAAAACCGTAAATCGTTTTCATCTTATTATAGAACTTAACGAAGTTAGAAAAGATTCCTTCCTCGTCTTACTAATATATAATAAAGTTCGTAATCCTTAGACGTATCTAGTACTATACTTCCCCTTTAAGATAGGCTATTATAATAAGGCATCTCCTTTTATAGGCTTAGATTCTATCTAGCTCGAAGTAGAGTAGGAGCTAGTTAATCTAATCGTTTAGCTTATTACGGTCTCTATAGAAGAAGTCTACCTTAGTTTTATTATCGCTAGTATAGCGATTAGTCGATAGAGCGGAGCTTTCGTCTCTATAGCCTAAGCCTTGTATACTACTAGTAGTACTTATTCTAAGGGTGTTTAAAGTGTTATAATCCTATAAGTAGTATTACGTAAGTACTTCTTTAAAGAGTAGGTAGTAGTAGGTGTTTAGGTAAAATAACTCGAATATACTATAAATAGTTATAAACCTTTTAATAAGATTGTAATATAAGTTAAATATAAGTATATCGAAGACATCCTTAGTCCCTATATACCTAAGTGATTGTAAGTTACTTTATAGTACTCTCCTACTCTACTTTATAGAGTAAGTATAGAGTATAGAGTAAGAAGGTTACTCTATTGTTCTAGCTAAAGCCGTAAGACGGAGTAGTCCTTATTCTACCCTAAACCCGCGCATTCTGTATTATACTCGTAACATCTATCTAAAATAAAGTATCCTTAGAACCTCTCTAGGTACGGGCCTTTAGGGGGTTGCGATTTAGCGCCTCTTAGACCCCCTACGCGCCCGCCGTAGCTTAGTAGGTTTAGCCGATCTTATTTAAGTTATGTAAGTTATGCAATGTAGTACTACGGCTCGGAATGGACGTAGAAGTTGCCTGTTCGGGCAGCAGAACCGCGGTCAGGCTGACTTTCCCTGTTATTCTTCGTCCACCATCAAAATTAGTTCCGTCCCATCTGTCCATCTGCTGTACGAAACTTGAGCTCACCACGCTGTGAGGAACCTAGAGCTGCGATGTACAAGGACACTGCTCGCACGAGGTGTTTGGCTGAGGTCAATGGCGTTAATTCTACATTCCCATATTGCGTGGTTGTGAAGACGAAGAATACGGGATATATCCCTCGCGCTGACCCTCGACTGAACGGTCTTGATGTCGTACAGGCTGTATTCCGACAGCAGCCGGACTGCTCACCGCGGAGCTCTTCAGCTACATCACTCGTCGTCCTTTCTCGAAGAGATGGAAACCCTCGTTGTTTGCTGAATCACCATGTTATCATGCCGCTGCAGCAGCTCCACATCGTCCTCGTCCGACTTCTTTCTACCGCCACCCACATTGTCTGCCTCGACATGTGACGTGAATGTCGATCCGTGGTCCGCTCGGAAGCGAAAGCCACCAACGATATCGTCCCGTCGCAGGACCCGCCGTGGAGACGACCTGCGTGACAGTACTTGAGACTCCTTCTTGCCCTCAGTCGAGCTGATTACTTCTCGCAGACCGACTTTCACATCCGTCTTGACGACACCGTCTTGAGCGTGGGACACATTGCTCAACTCTGTGTATGGGTCTCTTGAGGGATTCATCCGAAGATCCGTGCTGTAATTCTGACTGACCCCGTAGCCTGAGTGGAACGGCTGGAGGAACGGCTTGAGGCAAGTCATGCACTCCGACATCAAGGAGTACTGCATGGCAGCCTCGGTGAAAATGTAGGATATCGTGATGGCGTGAACCGATCGAGCATCGACATTCGAAGGTGAGAGGAAGAACAGGCGGCCTGCAACGACTGGGACTAACAGAAACCGAAACGCGAAGATCCCCAGAACTTTCAGACGCATAACGATACTCATGTTCAGCCCCATGACGAGAGTCATTGAGAAAGCCCAGATGACGGCCTCTAAGCCAAGCCCAGATGTCTCAACACCGAGCCATCGATTGTACTGGTTTGAGTCAGCTAGAAGCCTCTCGCATACTCAGCATAAGCATACCATTGTAGTGATCCCTCTTGGAAGCAACCACGGCGCTGTGAGATCGCCTCTCAAGGCGACTGCAAAGACGCTTCCGATCGTCCAGCAAGCGCAGCACACCGCGATGGCGAAGCCCGGTCTCTGCTGCTGCTTGCTTCTTGTCAAGCTACCGAGGAATAGACAAGTTGAGCATTTCGACAAGCCCACCGAGAGGACGTATAAGATGTCGGCTGCATACAGGGCCTGCGTCCAAACATCAGTTGTTCGCCCTCGTTTGATTACAAAGGTAAGAACATGTACCTTCGAGTACGGCGGTGACCCATTATCCTGTGAGCCTTCCGTGGCTTTCCCGAAACCATCGCTGACAGCAAGGAATATGCAGACACACTGGGCAAATCCGACGGTCTGCAATGCAATCGATCATCAGTACGAACTCTTGAATATGGCAACCAACATACGAATGCTGCGGTGAAGATGGTATCACTCAGAGACCATCGCATCGATCGAGACACCTACAATGGTCCTTAGCAAGAGGTGGCACCGTTACAGCCCATCGATAACCCACCTTTGCCCACACTCGTACTCCCCCAAACATGAATGCCCATACTAGAAAAATAATTGTCGCGATGACAAGCCAGTTTGAGTACTGAGGCGCATCTTGCGCTGCCATCATCGGGAGTGTTATCGCATGAATGCGCTATGAAGGTTGCTCCAAGGCACCCTGGGGTGTAAGGAGTCTCGGGAATTCATGCTGTCAGCGTGTTCGGTTACAATATCGTGGTTCCTTGAACCGACAAGGTTCCTTTTTCTGTCTCTGCATGCTTCGAAACGTGCATGATCAAAGGGCTCCTAGGTTGTCGTTAACATAGCGAGACCAACCAACAACATGTGGCTTGCATAGATAAAATGCTAAGCACTCTGTGCACGCACTGCGAGTGGTTGTGGAAACGGCTAGACCGGCTGGGGATCTTATGCCGGCAATGCAGAGTCCCTGCCGTGATCCCAGCTGCGGTTAAAGTCCACTCACTCCCCCACGCGCGTCCTCAAACCCAGACGAGCTCTGGATCGATGAAATCGTTGCAAGGTCGGAGTCTGCAGGTCAACACGCTCCTAATCTCAATTTTACTTTGGAAGACGGAAAAGCCGGAGGTAGCTCCCGATGGCCTCGCGAGCGACTGGTCCTGCATTAGCCCGTTCACACAGCTAGCGTTGGCGACATTGAGGGCTCGTGCAAGCTCTGGAGGCTTTTAGAGCAACCAAACGAGCCGCGTGCATCTATATGTAGCAACGAGGTGTATGCAGCCGTGCGGCGTCGAGTGCCGTCGCTACCTGAGGCAGACCGCCAGGGTGCGAGCAATAATGTACTTTCTTCGATCTGGGTTGTTCTTCTTTCCTTCCACGCGTCTCCCAGGCACGATTTATATCTGTCGTTAGTTGTTGATTCAGCGACCATGGCGGACGTCAACTCTCATTCAGTTTCTCCAGCTACAGATGACTTCGAGATGGCCGACCAGAAAGCCCCCCGCTACGAGGTCGGCGAGAAGACGATTAGCGAGGACGATGTGGACCACGATCCAGCCTTCGAGGGCACGAAGAGCGCGCCGGAAGATCGGTTGAACATGCAGAGGATGGGCAAGAAGCAACAGCTTATTGTATGACGATTGCAATCCGCTCTGCACGGCCAGTGTACTGACTCGAAGCTCAGAGACACTTTCGCTTACTGTCCACTGTCTCGTTCGTCGCTATGGCCACAGCAGCATGGGAGATTGGTATCTTCCTCACAACCCAAGGCCTCGTCGACGGAGGCCGCGCCGGCTTGCTTTGGTCCGTCGTCTGGAACTTCGTCGGCTTTTGTCCGATATACCTCTCCATGGTGAGCACTATTGGGGGGAAGGGGACCGGTTGGCAGTTGACTGCGGATCTCTCTTCTCTGATGAGACATTGCTGACCCTTACGCTTCTCTTATGTAGGCCGAGATGGCCAGCATGGCTCCAACAGCGTGGGTCTCACACAGCAGATAATTGGATCATTGAACTGACAGCCTTTGAAGTGGTGGACAATACCATTGGGTCTCCGAGTTTGCGCACCCCATATTGCAGAAACCACTTAGCTATATGACAGGGTGGATCTCCACTATGGCCTGGCAGGCTGGGAATGCGATTGGAGTGTGAGTACACGGCTACCGGTCTTCAATTGTAGTACTGACTATACCAGGTTCCTCACCGGGACTCTTCTGCAAGTTGTCATCCTGGAGAACAACCCGAACTATCTCTTCCCGGCGTGGCATGGCTCGTTGTTCGTCATTGCTTGCATATTACTGGTTGGATGCATCAACGTGTTTGGAGCCAAGCTCATACCGAAGCTCCAGAACTTCATATTCGGACTCCATGTGCTAGCGTGCGCACAAACCTCTGGCAGTTGGTAAAGATAATCGCTAATATGTCATCCAGTTATGTGTGCTTCATCGTGCCGATCTGGGTATGTTGCTGCCTTGTTATTCGGGATATTTTCTTGGCACTCACACCTCGTTCTAGGTCAATGCTCCCAAAGCATCTGCAAAGAAGGTCTTTACTGAATTCTCCAACACTGGTGGATGGAGCAGCATGGGTTTCGCAGTCCTGGCTGGTCAACTTTCCGGTATATACACCCAGGTGGTAAGTAACCGGACCCATAAACCCTCCCCTCGCTAGGTCATATGAGACACCACTTGAGACATGGGCTGATTCCACTTCTATGTTTCAAACAGGGCGTCGACACCGCAGCTCATATGTCGGAGGAGGTCAAGAGTAAGTACATTAAATCTTGGTTGCACCTAATTGGAAGGCTAACAGTTCCCTTACAGGTGCTTCCAAATCAGTCCCACGTGCGATGATGAGCGTCTACGTGATCAACTTCTGCCTCATCTTCCCAGCTATTGTTACGCTATGCTTTGCCATGCCCGATCTTGACGCTGCGCTCGCCGATCGTATGTCGAACGCTGTTGGACCGCTATACTCAGTCTGCTGACCATCTTCTAGCAAGTCTGTACGCAACAGTCTACGTCTTACGCCAGTCTATGTCCGTCGCTTGGACCACTGTTGTGCTGGTCATGATCATTTGCCTGTTGATCTGCTCGAACGTTAGCTATCTTACTGCGGTGACCAGAGATCTCTTCGCTTTTGCCAGAGATGGCGGTTTCCCTTTCTCGGACTGGATCTCATACGTTCGTTATTCGGCTTCTTTGATGGCGTCCCAGCTAACAATGCTTCAGGTTCACCCTCGACTCCACATCCCCGTCAATGCCGTGATCGTCACCAGCGTCATCTCTTTCATCCTCTCCCTCATCTACATTGGCAGCACCGTCGCATTCTACGCCATCACGTCGCTTCTGACGGTGGCACTGCTACAATGCTATTTGTTCTCGATCGGCTCCATCCTTTGGCGACGCATATACCACCCCGACACCCTCCCACCAACGCATTTCTCGCTTGGCAAGTTCGGGATACCTGTCAACATTGCAGCCGTCATCTACAGCGCCTGGGCGTTCTTCTGGTCTTTCTGGCCAATGTTTACCCCAGTAACCGCCGGAGGTTTCAACTGGGCTTCAGTCATCTTTGCTGCTGTACTGATGTTTGCGGGTGTGTGGTACTTGTTTCGAGCAAAGAATGTGTACAAGGGTCCCGTCGTGCTAGTCCGACAGCAGTAGCTCGATTAAAGCAAGTAGGTAGAGGCGGCCATTAACGACTGCGAGGAGATGGTACTGTGCCTAGCAAGATTCTTGCGCAATGATCCTAAAGATCTTCCACATCTGCGAGTCTTCTATGGTGACGTTCCCTAAATCGTCCAGCTTGTCATCGATGGGGTATGTGGTGAGGGTTGTTTGCAGTGCCGCCACGCTGGCGGTCATGGCAGCAGTCGGCACTGCGTTCTTGCCATCGCGCTTCCATGATCGGTCTGGCCTGTTTTGATGCTGTTGGGGGCGACGTTGCCGTCGCGGTCGTAGTCGACCACAGGATAGAAAGGATGGGAGTTGATGAACGCGGCGCTGTCGCGAAGTTTGGCGGCGAACGACCGGGCAACTGCTTCTGTAGCTATTGTACGTTGGCTGGAGATTGGAAATGTCGATCTGCAGCGCCAAGGCTTATGTTGTTCACGAGGAAGGCCGAAGGAGCGAGGGAGGACTGCTATTTTGAACCTTAAGCTTATTTCAATGTCATTTTCATGTCTGCTGCTACGCTTAGCTTCAGGACTCGTATCGTAATTGCTGTCATGGCATTTCTGGCCTCGCTGTCCCTTCGTCGTGGGCAGCTAACCTCGCAAGCCCGCCAGGTCTCCTTTGTGCCTTCACTGGAAGAACAAAAGCGCCCCGGCTGATCCATGGGGCACCCGGGGCACTCTCACTCAAAACTGCTCCGCTCGTAATTGTGTAGTGAAGCTGGATTTTAAGACGCGCAGGGCGACATGGTCGAACGTCCTAGAATGCAGGCTCTTCGTTGTGGGCACGGATCTGTGCGCGCAGTTGATCGATACCCGCCTGTGTCGCTGGTGGAGTGGGCTGTCCTGCAGCGAGGCGCAATCGAATAATTTCATCTTCGGCCCTGTCCAGGAGTCGTTACACTCGCGCTGTCTCTCCGATCCCAATAAGCACTAGAAGTCTTCCGTTGATGCCGGCGACGGCGGCGTCGGCTGCGTTAGTGAGCTTCTGGATCGCGTTGTACCGCTCGTACACCAGCATACTCCCTCATGTTGATGGCGATCGTGGCGGCGGCCGTGACCTGCGCAGTAACGAGCCCACCCGTTGGCTCGTTGCCGTCGTTCCTCAACTCGTTGAGCGTAGCCGTTGTAGTGTGCGCTTCCGTGATCATGCCACTGACGAGGTGCTTCTTCTCGAACATTTGTCGGCGGATAGTCCTAAGATCGTTCGCAGGGTCGAGGTGCTGGAAAGTGAGGGCGCGCTGAGTCTTGAAGCGGTGGTTACTGTGCCGTGGGACAAATACGTCGGCTTCATGATTTGAAACTTGTACACATCTAACTAGCATCTCAAGGAGCCAGTGGCGGCGCGTTCGGCAACTCGTCAAACATGACATGCCTTGATGCACGACTCTCCGCGATAGCTTTAGCTAGCATCTCGTCCTCCGTAGGCTCCCGGACATTGTTGAAGCCATTGTTCCTTTCTGTGTCGTACCTTTCAATGGCGTCCTGTAGAACCACCTCGGTCACCCCTCGATAGGCAGGGTCAAAGAACAGCAGCGCCTCAACGAATTGCTTCAGGCCATACGAGTAGTAATCCGGCAGTGCGGAGACAATTTCAGCATGCATCGCTTGCCCTTGGAGAAGGACATGTCGCTGAGGTGCGGGCATGCTGCGCCAAGTCTCCAGCAGTTTAGAAGTCGTGTTCGGTCTTCTCTGCTCGTGGGCGTGGAACGCAGTTTGGCGAACCAGGTCCCAGACATTGTATCCAATCATCATGGCTACGGCGACTGCGCCAATCGACCACATATCGCTGGCCAGGCCGGGAAGATGGTCTTCCTCGCTGAAGATCTCAGGGGCTTCAAAGCCCGTCTCTTCCTCCTCGGGTATGACATGGAAGGCTTCGATCCTTGCTTCGCGCTCTTCAGGAGTCTCAGGGGTCTCGAATCCTTGCAGTATAACGCACTTGGAAAAGTTACCAAGTTTGCATTGTTCGTGTTCCTGTCCTGCGGCTCGAGTGCTGTAGAAAATATTGGACGGGTTGATCGAGTTGTGAACGATGGGTGTCCAATCCGGATGTTCCGGTTCGCCCTGACGATCCGAATTGCCTGTCTGGAGGTAGGTGATGGCCTTGAAGAGAGAGACGATCGTATGCCAGATAAATGACTCAAGCAGACCATGGAAAGGTTCGGTGGGCAACGTTGCGGGAGGCTTTCTGCTGTTGATCAAATCAGCGAGACTGCCACCCTCGGTCAATTGCCACGTTGTAATCCTTTGAGTGTTGGCTGTTCCAAATCCAGCGTGCTGGACGAGTTGGACGAGATTGTCATGGCCTCCGAGTATGTCCGCTATTGCGTTGATGGTGTGGCGCTTGATCTGCTGTGTCCTTGGCTGATGCCTTATGACACGATCGACAACAGGTTGGCCATCTATCTCCCTGTTTGCTACATAATCAGGGCCGGCGTCCTGTGCGTTTCTTGTCGATGGCGTTGGCGAAGGTGACGATCTTCTTCCTGGAGGGTCCGGTGTTGCGCTCTGTCTGGCGGTGTGCCAGTCTTCGCCAGCAGAGCTGGACGCAGAAGGAACCCGAGAAGCTCGCGAGTCCGCGCTGTGCCTTGACGTCTCGTCACCGTCTGGAGGAGAACTAGACGCAGAAGGGACATGAAAGCCCCGCGACTTTGCGCTTCGGACGTATGGCGAAGGACTTCTCAACGCATCACTTGTGCCTGCTGTCCCTTGGCCTGCTGGTTCGGGACTTAGTTCCTCTCCGGAAGAGGGGCTTGCTGAAGGTACTGTAAAGCCGGCCATGATTCTTCTTGAAGGGGTACGATGGTGGGCTGAGCTTTCATTGCGATGGCAAACATTTTGCAGGAGTATAGAAGCAATAGCGACGACAACAAAGAAGGTGCCATTGGCAGTCAAAGAAAACGAGATTTACCGCTTCCGGCTCTACCTACCAGAGCCATTGTTCATGACTCTGCCACTTGCGTCGCGGCATCTTATGATCCGATGAATTGTAGATTCCGGCCGTCTCGGGTGATCATCTAGATATCGACCGGCATAACATGGTCGTTCCCAGACTTACATCCACAGGTTGGAAATGTTCAGAGTAAGACTGAGTGACTACGGGACATGAAGAATACCGAGCCGCTTTTGGCGCATTCCAGTGGTGAGCTCTGGAATGTCGAGGGCCGCTGCGAACGTTGGCAGCATCAGTCGGAGAAGCACCCGAACGGAGGCCTGATGCCTGACTTCTATTGTGTCTTGAAGTCGAGATTCTTCATATATCGCCGGAAGCTCGATCATAATGCCATTGGCGGCAGCCTGTTATCGTGCGTACCTAAGGTTTGTAGTAAGGAATAGAAAGAGGTAGGAGTTGTAGGGCAAGCAATCTCCTTCCTCGTCACGTGATGCCAAATCTGACCTCATCTGCCAAGGCAAGAGCGGACGACTGGACCTGCGGTGACATTGGTCCAGCGTACAACATACGTTGATTCTCAAGTTGTTCGCTGGCGACGTATTACCCTAGACTTTGCATCGGTCCATCATGGCGAGCGCAGTTACGTCCTCCCTGGCGAAGCTCAACCCGTTCGGCAGCAAAGGCGGCAAAGAAGATAACGATGAGAAAGGCGAAACCATCGGTATCGAAAGTGTGGCAGGTGGTGGTCATGCAGCACGCAAGTCCAAAATCACCAAGGACCAGCTCAAAGTCAGCAAAGCATTACGATCATTCTTGGTTCACGAAGGTGTACTTTCTGAGCAGGATGCAGGTTTAGAAGCAGACAAGCCTACTGCTGCCATTAGAGAGCTTCTGGACCAACCACATATCCGTGTCCCCCGCGAGCTAGTAGACCGTAGCCGACCCTTGGCCGAATACTTCATCTCGAGTTCCCACAACACCTATCTTACCGCACATCAGCTCTACGGCGAAGCCGACCCGGTGGCCTACCGTATTGCCCTGAGCACTGGATCGAGATGCGTCGAAATCGATGCCTGGGACAACGATGATGATAAGCACGAGCCGAAGGTCACTCATGGCTTCACCCTGGCGTCGAATGTTCCGTTCCGGCGCGTTTGCGAGGTCATGCGAGATGTAGTAGACAAAGAGGCTGCGGAAGGTGTCGCAGAGTCTGGCTACGCCGCCGCTCCTATTATGCTGTCGCTGGAGAATCATTGCTCTGCCGACGGGCAGCTGAGGCTTGCGCAGATCATGAGAGAGGTTTGGGGAGATCGTCTCCTTAGCAAGCGTGTTCGCGACAGAGGCACTGGCGAGGAGCGAGGGAGCGGTGAGCAAGTGACCCTCGCGGAGATGGGTTCGAAGCTGGCTGTTATCGTCGAATACTACTTCCCGAATCAAGATGTCGAATCAGACAGTGAGGACGACGAGCAGGAAGGCGAGGCTGAGGCCCAAGCTCGTGAAAAGTACAAGAAGCAGAAGAAGGAAGCACCCAAGGAAGGTATCATTCCTGAGCTCGCTGAGCTGGGAGTCTATGCGCAGTCGGTGAAGCCTCGTGACCAGTCCTGGCTCGAGGGCGAGCTGGTAGAGGGGCCACACGACCATCTCATTAACGTTTCTGAATCGGGTTTGAGATCATTCATGCAAAAGTTGTCAGCCAATATCAGCAAACACAACGCGAAACACCTGATGCGAGTCTACCCCAAAGGCACTCGCATCTCTTCCCAAAATCTCCATCCCGTTCCCTTCTGGGTAAGTTCAATGGCCGGAGCCCCTTTTGCTCAACTACCGTGGGGTTTCTGTCTGAGATATATACTAATCTACCAATAGGGTGTAGGAGCCCAAGTGTGTGCACTCAACTGGCAGACCTTCGACGCAGCGATGCAACTAAACGAGGCGCTCTTTGCCGGTACAGATGGCTACGTTCTCAAACCCGCTGGTCTTCGCTCTGGCGGCTCCGGCAAGCTCGGTGTAGGCAAGAAGAAGAAGCTTCATCTGAGAGTGGCCGGAGCAACAGACGTGCCCATCCCAGAGGATCGCGAGGGGAAGGATATCAAACCTTACGTGACCTGCACACTACACCATCCCAACGACCTCGCCAACGAGCCCCCGAAGAAGAAGACGGCAGGTTACAAACAACACAAGCTGGGTGTCATCCATCGTGGCCTCAACCCGCCGAATAAAAATCCGGTGTATGATGAGACGCTGGAGTGGGAGTATGAGGATAACGAATTGACGTTCTTACGAATCTTGATCAAGAGTGATGATAGCTTCGCGAAGAACCCTGTCTTTGCGGTCGCCGCGGTGAGGTTGTCGTATGTGGTTCAGGGATGGACGTTCATCAGGATGTTGGATCTAAAGGGAAGAGAAACACATTGCACACTGCTGGTGAAGTTTGACTTCGAGGATGTGCTGTGAGCTAGTCTCGAACTCTGAGGCTCGAGAGGCTAGTTGACAAGACCGTTGTCATAGTTGATACACCAACATTCGCAGATTCTTGAGACCTGGTCAAGTCTGTACAGCTCCCCGTCCGCCCTTTCCTATCCCAAAGCTAACGCACCTCCAACCACAATGAGCATCGGCGCATACCCCCAATGATTCCACTCGCCCTTCCCAACCATAACTTTACAGATAGCACCATCCCCAGCCGCAACAGCCCCAGCGGCGATCGTCATCCATCCGAGAGTCCGCTTGTCACCAAAGTAAGCAGCGACGTATATCGCCAGGCCCACGAAGACGTCCCGGACAGCGTAGACTGCCAACAGAACGCTGATGAGCTGATTTTGAGCCGCGACCGCGGAGTATGGCAGCTCGAAAAAACCTAGAGTGATCGAAGGGTCTTGAAAGACACTAATCCCCATCCCGACGAAAATTGTCGCGAAGATGGTTGTTGCGATTCGGAGATATTGTGTTGTGGTCGGCATCTTGAGTTTTTGGCGATCGTTGTTGGCTCCAAGTTCGCTATCCTGATCGGCTTTTGATGAGGTTTTGGAGGATGTTGATGTAGACAAAAGTGCAGGAACGAAGACGGAAATATTGGTCTTATACCTTAATCTTGCGTTTGACCTCCGGTAAAGTCAATGCGCTTCTTGGCCTCGAACTATAGGCAGCTCTGGCAAGGCAACAATGCTAAATGAGTCAGTGGACTACAACATCGTATAGCAGTCCATCAATCGCCGGCATCAGCGCCCTACATCCGTGCCAAGGCTTCGGCTTCCTCTTGTTGACCGTCGCGTCGCGAGCGCGTAAAGCAAGAATCTCTACTGAGCTTAGAAAGAAGCTTGGAACCAAGGTAACCCGGTAGGTTTGTTGTTCGATCTTTGGCACGAGTGGGAAATGTCGGCAACATGGATGGGGGTCCGTGCTGCATTTGAACAACTTCACCCTCTTTCATCAACTTGTATCTTCCTCTTCACGGCGACACAGAACGTTGGAGCGATCCAGTACCATAGCCGAAGACAGCCAGACGGCCGGCCAGCAGAAAGTCCAGATAGACGCACGGCCGCATGCGATTGACTCTGGTGTATGCGGAGAAAGACACAGTAATCTCGCGGGCACTGCATGGCACGGTGAACCACTGGCACGACACTATTCGGTGGACCAGCTTACGCTCAAGGCATTCCAGCGCTCTTTCCGTGGCCCATTATTCCCGCGAGGTGAGAGGAAGACGCCGACTCGGGCTTGGATGACAACCTAGGTTATGCCTTCGTTGCCCCGCTCATGGTCAAGCAGTTGCAGCTGATCGACGTCAGACGTACACAGAATGCTTCGACCCTTTTGAATTAGCAGTGTAAGTTGTTCGATCTCTCCTCACATATCTCAGTTCCGTACCTTCCACCAACATGTCTATGCAAACTAACCTCTTCATCAACGGCGAAGTAAGTTACCCCAACCCCAGTGCAACAAACTTCTTAGCTAAACAGTAAATAGTACCGCCCCTCGAGCTCAGGCGAGACCCTCTCCATCGTCAACCCCAACGACGATTCCCTCGTGACCGACAAAGTCCAAGTTGCCGCCGAAAAGGACATCGACGATGCCGTGGCAGCAGCCAGAGCAGCCTTCCCGAAATGGCGCGAAACAGCCGGCCACAAACGGGCAGCGATCATGAACAAGTTCGCAGACCTGCTGGAGAAGAACGTCGACAAACTCGCGAAGCTCGAGAGCATGGCCATGGGCCAGCCTATCACAGTTGCGAGGGCTATGATCAAGGCTCCCGCGGCGCTGTGGAGGTACTACGCTGGGTACGCTGGCAAGGTCTCCGGCGAAACGTTCCCGCCCGATGAGGATGGAACGTATAAAATCGTTCAGTACGAACCGCTCGGAGTCTGCGCAGGGATCTGTGCCTGGAACGGCACGCACGTTCTTGCTGCGTGGAAGATGGCGCCGGCGATGGCTGCTGGAAACACTTTCATCCTCAAGACTTCCGAGAAGTCGCCCTTGGCTGCTGCGGCATACGGAGATATCCTCAATGAGGCTGGCTTCCCACCAGGTGTGATCAACATCGTTACTGGTTCCGGCCCAGTTGGCTCGATGTTGGCCTCGCACATGGACATCGCTAAGATTGCATTTACTGGCTCTGCTGTGGCAGGCAGATTGGTAATGCAAGCCGCCGCGAAGAGTAACATGAAGATCGTGTCCCTCGAGCTCGGTGGCAAATCTCCTGCCCTGGTCTTTGATGACGCAGAGCTGGATAATGCTGTTCAGCACACAAGTACCTCGTTCTTGAGGAACAGCGGACAGGTCTGCTTCGCGTCTTCTCGGATCCTGGTACAAGAAGGTATTGCCCCCAAATACATCGAGGCTGTCAAGAAGTCTATGGAAGACGCTGCAACCAAGATGGGCGACCCATCACTCGACGAGACAGCCTTCGGCCCGTTGGCGGACAAGAAGCAATTCGAGCGCGTCATGGGCTTCCTGCAGAGCGCCAGAGATGAAGGTGTGCAGGTATTGGTCGGTGGAGACAGGAAGGGAGACACCGGCACTTTCGTTCAGCCGACTGTGTTCTTGAATCCGGACCTCAAGAGTAAGGTCTACACTGATGAGATCTTCGGTCCTGTGATCTCGGTCCGCACGTTCAAGGATGAGGAGGAGGCGATCAGGCTTGCTAACGATACTACTTATGGTCTTGGATGTGAGTGTCGATTAGCGGTACCTTTCAAACGAGCTTATCTACTGACACGCACTCTACAGCCACCATCTACACATCCGACATCGCTCGGGCTCTTCGCATTGCCGGCAAGATCGAGGCTGGCACTGTTGGCATCAATTCTGCCTTTAGCACTTCGCCCCAGACACCATTCGGTGGCTACAAGCAGAGTGAGCAGAACCCCATATCAAAAGACATCTGAGACATATGCTGACGACTTTTTCTTCTGTGCTTTAGGTGGTATCGGGCGCGAGAGTGGACCAGAAGGTCTGAAGGGCTACCTGCAGCCGAAGACCATACACATCAACATGAATGTGCCTCCGAGGAAGTAGGATGGTCTTTATAGAACGGATGTGAGCAATGCAAAAGCTTACTTGGATGCTGTCACTCGCATATAATGTACAAATGTGACCATATAAACTATGCTAGTACATAGGCATTGGCTTGTTGTTGAAGCCCGCGTGATTGTCGTGGCATGTGAAAATGCTTACCTAAACTGTCTTCTACATCATTCAGAAGTTCGAACGACCTCAAGCTTGTTTATACCAGGTGCGCACACACTTTCGACGACATAGTCCATTGGACTACTGCGCACTGCCACCCGTTTGTCGCCCACGGATACCGCCTTTAACTCCACACTAACACCTCCTCAATACCGCAAAGATGCAGGGCTTCAACATGGGTCGCTACATCCCGTCGGACGCAGGCGCAACGTCCGGCAACAAGATCCACCAGAAGCGCGCTCCTGGTACTCTGAAGAAGGACGGCACGCAGATTGTCCGCTTCGAGATGCCCTACGCTGTCTGGTGTCATACTTGCTCCCCACATGGTATCATAGGACAAGGCGTGCGCTTCAACGCCGAGAAGAAGAAGGTCGGCTACTACTATAGCACGCCGATATGGCAGTTCCGGATGAAGCACGCTGCATGCGGTGGGTCTCTGGAGCTACGGACAGACCCGAAGAACACGGCATACGTGGTTACGGAGGGTGGGAGGGCGAGGGATTATGGGGAGGAGAAGACGAGGGAGGGGGAGGGTGGGGTGGAGATATTGACGGAGGCGGAGAGGGAGAGGCGGAGGACGGATGCGTTTGCGTTGTTGGAGGGGAAGGTGGAGGAGAAGGCGGCTGCGAAGGACAGTAAGAGGAGGATCGAGGAGCTTTATGTGGGTCAGGAGAGAGACTGGAGTGATACGTGGAGTGCGAATAAGAGGATAAGGGAGTCGTTCCGGAGAGAGCGAAAGGTCAGGAAGAGGGAGGACGAGAAAACGGAGGAGCTTCAGAGGAGGATTGGGACCGAGATTGAGTTACTTCCGGGCAACGAGGAGGATGCACGCAGAGCTAGGCTCATCGACTTTGGTGGTCTTGAAGGCAGGGACATGGATGCACAAGCCAAGTCAACCTTCGTAAGCTCAACAATGCCGTCGAAATCGTCGAAATCGAAAGAGTCTACCAATCGCGCCAATGTGCTGCGTCGGCAGCTTCTGAGCAATACACGTGCGGCGATGAACCCTTTCGACAAAGGCAAAGCATTCTCATGAGACACGCGTACGAACTATCAGACACATCTCATTGAAGCGTTCAGCGCGGCGTTGTGTGGAATGGCTTTTGTCTGGCGCATTCGGATATACCCCCAGTCTGGCATGCTGGCATTAGAGTCATGTACGAATACTGAGACACGAAGCATGATATGCAAGGCCACATTGACGGACGGAGATAATCTCGCATAGACTTCACGGACAAAGGAAGCCACTGACAGCCGTACAGTGTGCCTGCCCACCATACTGCAGTACCGAGACATGTCCTTGTTACTTACCAAGACTCATCTTGTCCCTGACTGAACACGTTTGCCACGGTTTGAGACGCTCACTGCAGCGGTGTACTTGCCTTATGTCTCAGGTAAATGAGCAGAGTGATATATCAACACTCTTCTTTACGGTTATCTTTCACTGCAGCAGGAACATCTACACCCACAACAGCAACCAGCAGCCTCCACCATGCACTCGTGTTATCCCTCCTACGGCAAGCTCTACGCGATCGAACGTCCGGCTCCATCGCCTCTCAGGTGGCTGCTTCGCTCGGTATCCACGAGTACATGTAAGTCTCACAAAACCCCTCTGCTCTCCACTCAAGGGAGATTCTCCGCAGTCAGAGCATTCTGCTAACACCGAAGAATCAGCCTACTACGACTACGTCCCAGTCCAACGTCCGAGGACCTCCAAGAAGGAAACACCGGACGAGCACTGCCGCCGGGTCGATCGCTACTACGAGCAGCTGGCCGATCAACTGATTCGGGCAAAGAAAGACAGGAATGGGGTGAAGGAGTTGAAGGACGGTGCACGAAGCTCGCATGACTATCGAAAGTGGGACCGGGAGTACCAGCGTCTTTATGCGAAGGTCGAGGTGCTGAAGAGGAATGTGGAGGATGAGAAGGCGAAGGTCCTGAGGAGGTACCCTATGTGAGCGCTGAGGACTGAAGTGACCCGGACGTCCGCAGTGAGAGGCATGTCTCTTGACGTGGAAGTGGTTGGGGAAAAGCATAGATGCCCAAACGCTTCGAGGGCAGCTAATGCGGCTGTATTCGTTCGCGTACCTGCGGCATTTGCGGCAGACAAGCCGTAGAGCTCAATGCACATGCAAATGAATCGATATTCACTGTCGTCGTGCCACGTTGTACCACCAAGTTCTCTCAATGCACATGCAAATGAATCGATATTCACTGTCGTCGTGCCACGTTGTACCACCAAGTTCCCGTGACTTGCCAATTAGTCTTTCGGTCCGGCGGCCGCCGGGACAGCCCGCAAACCTACATAAATGGCAAGTCCACCGCGCTCTTGCATCACAAACACACAACACACACACACATCCACATCATGATATGACAAGTGAACGTCTTCCTTCCCCAGGTGGCCAACAGCACACATATCATGGACCTTCTGAAGCTCGAACAACAGCGGCAAGCTCTGGAGACGAATCTCCAGAAGCTGAGGCAAACCCTCAAGCACTGGCAGTTATGGGAAGCGGAGTATGAAGGCTTGAAGGAAGAAATCTTGAGCGCCGAAGATGATCTCGACGCCGCCGGATTTACGAGAATCGCTCACACCTATGGCGGCGACCTGGTCAATGATAAGGAAATCCGCGAACTCGCAGCTCTGGACGGTGATTCGCCACGCTCCGCCAAACATGTCATTGGCCTCATCGAACGGCGGCAGGAGTATGTGCAGAAGAATATTGAGACTGTTCAGCGTCAGTTCTTTGATGCGGAAGCCAAGCAGGAGGAACTGGCGTTTGCAGCAGCGACGCAGGGTGGAGCTTCCGATGCTGGACTACCACTTACTGAAATTCAGGAGGAACTTGATGACGACGGCAATGTGATTTCGAGTCGACTGACCAAACCAGAGGAAGCAACAACGAAGGCTATTGAGGATCTGAAGAAGGCCGGCCTCACTGACAAAGATCTGGAGGATGTACCGAAAGAACTGAAGCCAGCCATCACCCATATCGATCCAGTATATGCATCTTCATCGATTACGGTCGACAAGCGGTCGCACTCCGAAGCTGTGCCAGCAAGCCCGAGCGGAGATGGCTCTCACGACGAAGCCGAGCGGCCTGCGTTTCGCAAGAAGTCTGTCTCCTTCACCGCAGACACGAAGGCGCCACTCGAGCGACCACGATCGCTTTCGCGAGACGGCAAGAAGAGTGTGTCATTCAACGACAAAGTTGCCGTCATGCCTGCTGCACCGCCACCTGACAACCGCTCTGTGTCATTTTCAGCACAAGTCGAAGAAATTCCTGCTTCGCCCGAAGGACCACGATCACCGAACGTACAGCCACTGTCTTCTGATGAGGTCGAGAAAGCAAGGGCGCTGATGGCGGCGGGAGATGAGGCGACGGATGCTAGTGAAAGTGACATGGCCACTGCGCAGGAAGTCACATTACCAGAGGATGAATCGCCAGAGGACGCACGTCTGCGCCGAGAAATGTTGGACTATCACCTCAACGAAGTCGGTAATGTGGTTGCACAAATGGACCTCGACGAAGATGGCATGGACTATGATGATGACGATGACGACGCGGGCTCTTTCCATACGACTTCAGAATATCCTGAGGATGACGACACTCCCTACACCACTGGGCTGTCAGAATCTGACGAATCAGAAGACGACAGTGGAAGATCAAAGCATCGCCAGCTCACCCCCGAATATCGCAAACAAATGGAGGAGCTACAGCAACGTCTCATTGGCAACCTCGGACCCACACCACAAGACGAAGACGTGACAGGCGCAGATCCCGATCTCGATCCCAAGGATGTTCGGAAGCTGGTGATTCGAGACAACAAACGCAACTCCACCTCCAGCGCAAGCTCCGAAAGCAGCGAGAAGAAGTCGAGCACGAAGAAGCGTGTCAGCTTTGCAGAGGAGCTCGATGTGGCTGAGCCTGGCTCTCCACCGCTGAAAGCGCAGAAACACCATGATGGTGAGAATGTGACACCTGTGACGGAGACCATCGCAGAACGGACCACCGCCTCTGCGGGACCTTTGCCAGACTCTGCGAGCGCCAAGAATCTCTCACGCTTCAAGAAGAATCGTGCAACTCTCAGCACAAGCTCTACCGATGACCCTACTTCTTCACCTCCGACCACAGCTGGTAGTGCAAATACGGCATCATCCGAGGACAATCTCCCTCTCCGTACTACTCTGCTCGAGCGTCCTGTCACCAAGACCACTACCGCATCAGCACCGTCACTTGATGATTCCGACACAGTCACACAACGACGCGAGCTGGCGGAGGCGTACTACTCCCGCCGCAACAAATTGATCCAGCAACAAGGTGGCTTCAAGGCCAACGAGGACGAGGACGATGAGATGGGGGAGCTGATGGAGGAGCTTGACGATGGTAGATTGCGGAAGGTCAGCCGGTTCAAGGCGGCGAGGATTCAGGGGCAGTAGACCGTGAGGGGTCCCACGGATTGGTGGTGAAAGCTGGTTGGACTAGCGAGGCGTTGGCGGCGACCAGACGTTCGTCTTGGTATGGTTTGCTCTTTTCGTGTCAGAAATTCATGAGTCGAGACTATGTGTTCTGGACCTCAGATAGCCATGGCTCAGGTCTCACGATCGAACGTATATCCCAGATACTGCAACGTAAGTGCACATCTAGGTAAACTCCGAGGCATACACCACCGGCGGAACATTGGCACTCTCACATATATACAATCGATCAGATCACAGATGATGACTGCTGCACATTGACTGCTCTCGGCGGCGATCAAAAACAAAACTTCCGGCCTACTATCCCCCGCTGGGTAGAGGAGGAAGATGAGGGAAAAATGGAGACCGCTGTTCGGTGCTTGGGTTTGTTTCACCAAACTATGGTAGGTATGCTACCGTATCGTTTCCGATGCGGGGAATCGAACTAGAGTGAAGTCAGAGAAGCTCGTTGAAGGAGTCAAGGCGAACTAACCCCCGGCCTCCTCGGCACTTCGACCTTGCGATCATGAGAGCGAGAAATCCTAGCCACTAGACCACATCTTGGGAGAGGTCAGCAACATGTCCAATGACATATAGGTGGTTCTTGACATACCGGACACATGATTGGTCAGCGAGATCGAGCTGATCGTATGTGACGGTCGATTATGATCGCCGAAGAATCACCGCCATTCAATACCGGTTGCGTGTGATCAAGCAGAAAAATTGAACGTGTCATAGGGAGATGTTTTGGAGTCGCGCGAGAACCGTGTCAGGACTACCTACCGCCTATCATTCAGCTCGACATCTCCTCCCCGATCACCTCCATTGGGATCACCAAGCTCTTTTGATCATCTGCTCACCCCCGCCCTAACAACACTCGGCTCATTACCACCTCCATGGCCCATGCCAATCTTGCCCTTCAGGATCTCCCTCTCCAGCAAAGTTGCATCCCACTCCGCAATGCCAGTCCCGTAGTGCCTCTGAGCCGATATCACCATCTTGACAGCGTCCTTGGAATGCCCGTTGTTCTCAAACTTGCCTCTCCGGCCCTCACTCGCATGTCGATGCCAGCACACGTCCCTCCATACGCGTACATCACCAGCGCACAGACGAGATGGACGATCGAAACGACGAACGTAAGCAAGAAATCGAACCCCCAAGACATAGCCGCTCGCGGCACGGTATATTCCCGTGATTGCGTCCTGACTGAACGGAATGGTTCTTGCTGGAAGTTACTCATTCCCTTTACGTCGATTAGGTAGCCATGTCCTTTGGTGGGCGTAGGATATGTTTGGAAGGACCGATGGAAGGTAAGGTATCTTCCTAGGCTACGATAGTCTCAAACGTCGTAGGCTGAAGACAAAGGTTTATCCAAAGTACTCCACGACGCACACGCTTATCTCAATGTCGTAACACCCGCTACCGTTCCCAGGCGCCTTCGCTACCGCGGAGACAATGCGACAAGTCATTATACAAGGACCGCTCCAGTTCCCAAACGCCGTGCGCCACTCGCTCATGCAAACATACGACTCGTGATCGTGAAGTACCAAATCAACTCATATTGTACCAAGATGTAACGCTGTCGATCACCACACCGTCATCTGTCGGCCTCCGGATCTGGTGACATAGGAGGAGGACTGCTCACGGTATCCTGCCGCGTTATGCTCTCCCTGTCGTCTTCATTGTCGCTACCGGTCGCTGGTCGAGTCAAGTTCGGCATGCTCGAAGCATTCCGCTCCGCCCGATACTGTTCCTCGGCCAAGCGGGTTTGCTCTCGAGACTGCACACTATCGCCTTCTTCCTTGACAAAAGGGTCGTCCGAGTCGACCGCAGCCCGCACCTTCTTCGAAGACTGCATGGGCGGCTTCTCGCTCGGGTTCGTATCCGCTGCAAAGACATTCTTCTGCGCCTCGTCAAACCAGCCACCGCTCTCCCAGTTCCCAGATTTGTAAAGATTCTTCCGGCGTACCTCAACGTCGACGATGCCATTCATAATCTCGCCGAGACGAGCAAGCGATATAGGCTTCAGGATCCAACCGTCAAAGCCTGCGTCAATATACTTCTGCAATTCCTTCTCGATGAGAGAAGCAGAGACGGCGATGATTGGCACGCGTCCATTGAGCGAGGCTCGAGTGGAAAGGATGTGCGTCGGATGTGATTTCTCGAAAGAGCGGATCATCTTTGTCGAGGTGAGGCCATCCACGATGGGCATCTGTGTAAGTCGTCAGCACTACTTATCGTCCACCAAAGCCTTTTGCGGTAAGACCTACTTGCATGTCCATGAGGATGATATCGAAGAAACCGCTCTTCTCGCAGTACACACTTGCACAATCCTCGCCATTGACCGTCATGACGACCTCATGACTCAGCTTCTCCAATCGCTTCTGAATGATCCTGCTATTCACAGGATCGTCCTCGGCAACAAGCGCTCGCATACACTCCGCTGACGGCGGTTCTGGCACGGTGGAAGACGCCGCGAGTTCCTTTAGAGACGCACTACCGGCCTTTGAGGAGCCAGATCGCAAGGAGCGCAGGGAACCCTCGGTGCCCGAAGATGTGCTGCCGGCATCGTGCATCCTGATCGCCTTTAAAGGCGTGCGTTGGTCCATAACCAGAGACTGTCCCGGATGCTCGTGCGATTTGCCCATCACGCCTCTGGGCACCTTTATGCTCTTTGCTCGATTCTTCATCGGACTGCCCAGTCCGGCATGGGAAGCCAACGTATGCCTCTTCTCCAACTTCGGTCTGCTAGGCCCCTCGGAGGGAGTAGTACCGCGTGAGTGTGATGATTTCAGGCTGTCCGCACGTGCCACAGACCCTTCCTGCCAACCTTCAACCATATGTGGTTCACTGATGGCGTCGATCAGGCGATCGGCCTCACTACGACCACTGTGCGCCGACGAAATACTGACATTGCTATGTCCAGACTTCACACTGCCAAGACTGTTTCGGCTGTTCATGCTTCCACCACTGGTTTTGCGGGACATAGAAGGTGCGTCTCGCCTTGTTTGCGAATGTCGTCCTTGAGTACTTCCGCGCTCGATCAGCGTTACCTCGCCATCTTTGTGCTGCGAGCTTCCTGGTGTGGTCGGACAAGCACTCTGATGATCAATCGCGTCTGGCATCATCGAGCCAGTGGCGGAGCTTTCCTCCAAGGATAACTGCTTAGGCTCCGAATCTGGCAGGTCGAATGGGAACTGGATCACAAATCTTGAGCCTTTGCCTTCCTCGGACTTCAACCTCAACTGCCCATTCATGTTGCGGACGATTCGAGCGACAATCGCTAGGCCGAGACCAAGAGTGCGCCTATCACCTTTCTTCGATGATTCCGACCGCTGCTTATTCGATGGCGCTATAGCGTCTTCGATGGTCGCTTCGGCCTCGCTCTGCACCTGCTCCAATTCCCGGAACAGTTGGTCCAGCTTCTGGGCACTCATACCAGCACCCGTGTCTGTGACCGTAACCTCGAGTTCACACCTGCACTCTTCGCGGCTAACCAAGTACATGTCTACCTCGACGCCACCTTGCGACGTGTTCTGGATGGCATTCGCTGTGACGTTCGAAATGGCTTGCCGTACTCTGCGCTGATCCCCAAGCACTGCATGCGGAAGACCTGGCCACTTTATGACCTCATACTCGATGTTCTTCCGTTTGGCGTCGCCCTTGTATGGATCCGTCGCTTCGGCAAGTGTACTCTTGAGATCGAAGACTTCATCCTTGATAAGCTCGCCTCCTTCTTCTGTTTTTGTGAGGTCGAGAAGGTCATTGATCACGTATATGAGCGACTTCGAAGCGGAATGGGATTTTGACAGATTGTCTCTTGTCTCGGTGTCAAGTGTGCCCTCGAGTGCTATCTCGAGGTAGTTGATGATCGCATTGAGTGGTGTCCGGACCTCGTGCGCCGAGTTTGCGAGCAGTAAACGAGTGAGTTGGCTGTTTTGAAGCGTAGCCTCTTTCTGCCGCCAGACATCGATGAACTTGCCGTACACCAAACATAGCACAGCTGCAGTTTCTATCTCCTCCTCGGTCCATTCGCGACACTTCCCAACGACAGTCTCACTCCAGGTTCGAAAGCTCTTCCGTGGTTCCAAATATCCTTCTGTGCCCTCCTTGATGAACTTCTCGTACGGGTTGCCAGCCCACTTTACCTCACGCATCTGACCTTTGCGGAAGAACACAATGAAGTCTTGCCCGGCAGAGGAGAGTGGGACTAGCAGTAGGCCGGCGATAATTCTGAAGCCGGGCTGGTACCGCAGGTCCGGAAAATCATCTCTTACGTCCATCGAACTTGTGACGTTTGTGATGTTCCGCATCCGGAGGTACTCCAGCATAGCAAGTGCTTCCTGGCTCTCTTCGATGTGTCCGAGCATCTTGGTCTCGTCGCGAATACACAACAACCCAAAATCTGCATTGAAAAGCTTGAGTAGATCTTCGGACGATGCGATGATGTATCCGGAAGGGTTGCTCGCGGATGGCACAGTATTGATGAGCTTTCTTGCTTGTAATCGGCTCGCGTAAGATAGTCGCTCGATGTTTCGGGACGCTGAATCGCCAACCAGTCTGCACATCTTGCGGATTGGAAAGGAGACTCGCATCCCATCCGCACCGTAGGAGTGACACGCGATGAGCCCCCAGAGTTCATCAAATGCGTTAATACTAATAGACATCGATGACCTGACCGCCATGTTGGCGAGGTACTTGAGGTGGATAGGTGACATAGCACGAAGGTACGAATGCGTCAAGTCAAGCGGGTTCTCCAGATCCTCTACCGTCCGACACACGAGTCTTGCCGTGTTCAAGTCTCGGTCGTACAACATCCGCACCTTGTTGATCTTGTACATGTCACGCGCTTGCTTGGGTATGTCGCTGGCAGGAAAGTTGAGACCTTTGTAGAGGTCCTTCGTTGCTCGTGGGTCGACAAGCTCCGTGACGACTCGGCCATTCCAAGCGTGGTCGAATTGATATACCATCACTCGGTGAAATCCGGTCAGTTCCTTAATAACACCGACTAAGACCTTGAGGAATTTCTCCAGTGTCGGGGCGGTGGCGAGCTGCTCTTGTACCTGAGACATGATATTGAAGACTTCCATGGCGGCGGCCTCGCCTCTTCGTTTGCGGGCACTGCGAAGAACACGCAACGGTTTGCTAGAGTTCAGGGTACTTTCTTGGAGTTCTTCTTCCGTCGGGTCACTACCCAAGGTATCTTCCGGAAGATCAGGCGTCCTAGCGCCATCCGATGGCACAAGGGGGTTGACAGGGTCGTCTTCAAGCTCAAATTCGCAGATTATATAATTAGTGTGGCTGTCGTTGATGTGCATTGCGCACCACAGCTTCGTATTTCGGCGTTGCGGTGTTCGGATGGACATTGTAAAGACTTCTGGACCGTTCGCCACTATATCGGCATTTTCATCACGAATGAAGTCGACGTGGTCGAGTAGGTTGTCCGCTTGCTCTTCTGTCAGAATATCCGTGAAGTTGTCGAGAGCAAAGAGTTGTTTTGGGGTGTACCCAATCATCCGCTTGGAGTTCTCACTCACGACGCGCACCACAAACTTGCCCTCGGCTTCCTCTTCCAGCGCAATTAGCAAGCCGAATCCTTGAATAGCGCCAGGGATGTGTATGGGTTCGTCTTCGCATCTTTGCAAGGTCTCGCCATCCCGCCCAGTGATCACAGCATGGCCACCTTCCGTCACAACGTGCTTGAAACGTGCGGTCACCAGACCACCAAGCTCTTCGCTCCTACCACTCATGGTTGAAGGCGCACGTGAATAGGGTGGCATATCGCTTGCCGTGCCAGGACGAGTGCTAGTCACACTTTCGGCATCCGCGACGATATCGTTGATGTAGGTGGAGGACTGTCGTGGGGCGGGTGATCCCGTAGTGGATGCACCAGCAGATGATGCGGATTCCCGCCTGTCGCGCTCTGCGGCATCTTGCACCGTCTTATCCTGACTGCTCTGTCTGGGTTTGGCCGGAGTGCGAATGACCGATGAAGCATCCGAGGTTGCATTTGACTGTCTCCGACCACGAGCGGCCGGTCCAAAGTAGCCACCTTCACCCCGATCAGGTCGAATCGAAGGCGTCGGTGTCGGGTCCACAGAGACGACACTTCGGACCGGATACACTCTGTCCGGCGCCGCGGGGCTCAACGGGCCATCGAGGTTCGAAGGAGACTGTGGCTGATCTGCCCACCCAACATGCATGGAAGTCTGGTCGGCGGGCAGCTGTGGACGATTGGCACGTGGTATCCGCGATGCTTGAAGTTGTGAACGGCCGCGCGCATCTTGCCCGTCTCTCTCGACCTCACTACTGCCTCTCTCGACTCCCATGTCCCTTCTTTCTGGTTCGGATCCCATTGTCGCCACCTACAACGACCGTGAGAGTCTCGGCGGCGTGTACTGGCTCGCCTGCACCCGTGAGGCGTACAGTATCTTTACCCCCCTAGCCGGCTGCATCGGGGTCCATGGAGTCGCGTGATGGGGCGGTGACCCTAGCAGTAGTTCCCTCGGCGTCCGTAGTGCTGCATATATCAAAAGTGCTGCTCTGTTCCTGCCCTTCCAGTCAATCTGTTACATGGGCGTAGAATACTGCAGGAGACCTCAATGAAGCAGTAGGGATCGCAGATTCGCCTCGTAAGTGGGTTCAAGGTTGTGAGAGATCGGGGTTCAATCTAGCTCAAAACCTTATTCCGCGGGCTGGACTGGGCTTGACTTCAGTGAACGTCCAGGACCCGTTCAATCGGTTCGATGTTGAGCATTGCGACGAGGTCTGCAAAGTAGCGGTAGAAAGATACATGCATCTTTATAGACTGTTGCGCGGGACAAGCTCCAGGAAACACAAGCGTACCTTCAGAAGAGCCGCATCGGGATCGACGATGGCGCTGCCCATCTTTTCCGCTTTCGACCGTCAGCCACTCGGCCAACATCCTCGACACTTGGAAGTCGAAGACCACAGCGAGGTGTTGAAGTCCTTCGAAGAATGTGGTTCTTTACCACCACCAGGCCGAATTTGGTGCTATTGAGGTCTTCGAAGGCATCTTGAGGCGTATCTACGTTGTCACGAGATGCCACTGCACCTGCACGCTGCACGACTCCGTCGGCTCCACTGTCATGGTGACCTCATCGAATGCAAGGAGTAGATCAATGGAGCAAAGACGTTCGGTAGCCCCTTGACCAGCCGTCATCCAATTCCAGGTGCTGCGCGAGTCGAAGCGTTATGGACACCATGTGAGAACTGTTTGTACCTCCCACCTCCCAATGTCCGGAGACGTGAGGTCAATCTGAGATTGAGGCTCTCGAGAAGAGGCCCATGAGGCGCAGGTGGCCCTGATCTGCAGGATACGTGGGACATGTGGTTGGGTCGATAAGTTCAGTGGCTTGAAGCACATGGCTTACTACACCGAAATACTCTCTCTATCAGGTCCCTGACAAAAAGAGAGTGGTACTCAACGTTATCCTTGGTGTCAACATTTCGAAGGGCTGCTACATGATTCGAAATCATCGTGGTGCCCGTTTCACGAGTGCGAGAAGTGATATTAGCGTTCTCGGATTTTCCGTTAAGATGTAAATCTTCTCCTCGACTAACTGGATAAACTGCCATGGCTGGTGGTCAATAAGGTAGCCTTCTATCCTCCCTTCATAATCTGCATGAAGTTGTCCCAACCACCGAGATCGTACAGGTTCACCACATCAGCCAAACTCCACACCTGCGTCCAAAGTGCTTCTTGTCCCGTGGGTGCCCTGCCATCCATCGTCCTGACCACGATCTGATCACTGCTAATCGGCCAAGCAACGTACAACTCGTCCGCAACGTCCCAGTCGTGCAGTGCTGGATTGCTGCCTCCATTAGCATATCCCGAACCACTGGCCCCGTTGGCAAACCCGGGATTACTGCCATTGCCGTAGCCAGCATTGCGGTCTCCATACTTGCGCAGACGATTATGCGTCCGCAACGCCTCTCGACTGCATTTGAACACAACCCCATCTGCCATATCCTCCCGGAGATCCGCCCACTTCGACGACTCATTCGTGGTCATGCCAGCCCAGATCAGATAGCAATGGTATGCCAGCAAGCCTAGAGGCAAGGTGAAGGTTGCTACCATAAGCATACCAACTCCTGCAATGGACAGACCACCAGCGTTGATCGCTATAACGGTGACGCGCAGGACATCATCCCAATATGCTTGACCAAAGTAGCCGTTTCCAGGATTGATCGTCAAAAAAGGTCGTAGAATCCAGTAGCTAAGGTACGCGCCGTAGATCTCCATCAAGCCCAAGGACAACAGCAGGGCGAGGAACCAGCGGTAGTTTCCTCGTCCGACGCAGTTGTTGATCCATGGGCAGTGGTGGTCGCACATCGCCACGCAGACGCCGCAGAGGCTACAGTGCTTGGAGCGGGCCGGCTTGGCGAGGTTGCAGGTCGAGCAGGTATTGTTGGCTACGAAGAGCGTGTCGTCGTATGGGTAGTCGTGTAGTCTGGTTGTATGCGTTGATGGATTGATGTAGTGTCCACGGTGACGCACGCAGAGCCAGGTGAAGAGGTACGGCTGAACAACCAGGAATGGGATCGGAAGGATCAAGGAGGCTGGCAGTTCTGGTATAGCAAAGCATAAGAACAGGATCGCGCTCCCAGTCATCAATCCAAGGAAAATAATCTTGACGGATTTTAGCTTATGGTGTTGAAAGATACGAGTAAAAGGATGCACCAACGATCACGATGGGGTTCTTCTCGTAGAACAGGTAGCGGCCCAGTCGCTTACTCTTGATTGTGATTCTGCCGCCGGTCGTGACCCGATCGAGCGCTCGTAGGCCTCTTGGAGCGTGCAAGCATAAAGCACGCTGTAGCCATCCTATAGGCGTCTTTCGTAGAACAGGCAACTGACCGAATAGTGCTACGAAGGTCAGGAAGGAGATGGCAGCCACCACGATGGCGATATTCGACAGCACTCCCATTGTCGATATAGCATGGTGTTCAAGTCGAAGGTGGCAGGACCAAGATTTTGTCTTCGTACTGTAGGAGAAGGGAGAATCCAGAATAAGTGAAGTCCGATGCTCGCTTGTGATTGGCTGAACTCAATCTACCCAAGATCGCGTCGCGTTACACTTCACCTCGAACCCCACCACATCACATGAACGATCTGCACTGAACATCACGAGTCCTTACTGGACGCAATGGCGAACGCGCAGGCGGTGGTCAACAACGCTAACGATGCGACACCAGCCGTCGGCGGCCTCTTCGGCGGACTCGGCTTCTTCGTCCTCCAGCGCGTCTGGCAACGAGGCCTTTTCGTGCAGAAGATCCAGGCAAACGGCGGACGTGTGGTCAAGACAGAAGCGCAAGCAGATCATGTGATCGCCGACCACTACCGCCAGGATTGCCCGCCCGGTAGCATATCCTACCGGTTCATCGAGCAGGCACTGCAGGATGGAGAGCTTCCCGATCCGGCAGATCACATGGCCGGACCTCCGCCAGGCACCGCACGACCCGTGGGCTCTGTGGTGCCAGGAAGGCGTACGCGCACAGAGTTCACGTCCGCGGACGACCGAGTGCTATGGCAGTGGGTGGAGCGGACGAGAGCAGCAGGTGGACCGGTGAAGGGACTTGAGATATACAAGCAGCTGGAGGCGGTCAACCCACGACATACGTACCAGGCGTGGCGCGATCGATATATGAAGAAGCTCATGGTCCATCCGCCAGCCGGCGTCAATGTGACTGTTCCGGCGAACCCACCGCCTAGTCCGCCTGAGGCGCCGGATCAAGAGGACGGAATTCAAGCAGGACCAAGTACGGACCGTGAACCAGATGGGCAGGCGGAGGAGGATGCTGAGATGGGCAATACTGAACTAAACGGCACAGCCGAGGACGTGAAGGTGCTCTTGGGGGAGGCGGAGGACATCGAGCGTATCGTCGAAGACCAGATCGACGAGGCTTGGGAGGCGTTTGCTAACGAGTACGGGACGCATTCTGCCGAAGCTTGGCGACAGATCTGGCAGGATAAGGTCCGGCCAATCTATCTGCAGCAACAACACCAGCAAGACCAGGCACAGCAGCAGGACTCAAGTGATTTGAGTTCTGCTGTTAGTGAGAACGAAAGTGTTGCGAACGAGGATGAAGATGCTACCAACGAGAATGCAGATGCTGTGGAAGACCAGGGAGATGCTCGGATCGAGACCGAAGGCGTTGCGATCAAGGATGAAGTTACCGCTGTGAACATAGCCAACACAGCGGACTCCCTTCGAACAAGTTCCCAGGAACGTAAAAGGGGTCTAGATGAACGACTGTCGAGGATGCTTCGCAAGAAGCAAAGAACAGATCGGAACGAAGAGCCGCCAATCGTGTCGCTGATCAGCTCTGATGAAGACTCGGTGGAGGAAGCTTCTACGGAGCATGTTGTAGTGACTAATGCCAGAGCAGATCCTGCCGCGGTACGTCAGGTGGATGTGGGGAGCCAGAGATTCGCAGAGGTGACGATCCCGACCTCGGATCTCAACAGGGAAGCCCAGACGCAGTTACAAGAAGAGGCATCGGGCTATGCAGACCCTGAGAACGATGTCGATCATCTGCCACCAGACGATATCCAGATGCCCGATATATCCTCGGAAGTTCGTATCACTGGACGAACGCCTTCTGCATCACGATCAGTGTCGGACCGTGATGAGATGGGCCAACCTCTATCTTCCCCAGCAAGTAGAGGTAAATCAACGCCTTCGCGCCCATGGACCGATGATGAAGACCAAATGCTGCTCCGTGGCATACAACAAGGCTGGACGATGCCTCGAACTATCAACAAGTATAAGCTCAAGAGGTCAGAAAGTGGCGCGAGGTATCGCAAAGCTCAGCTCGCTTCGCGATATCCTGGAGGCATTATTCCGACCTTCAATGTACGCTACGAGTTAACCCAGATCGAGCTCGCAAACGGAATGGCCATCAATGCAGCAACATCTGGAACACCTGGAGATCGGTCTACCGAAGTTGAGATGTCCCTGGCTCGATTTGACGAAGAAGTGTTTGAACGTATGGAGCCACAAGTTGATGCTCATCACGAACCAATCCGCGAGGATCAGCAATCTGATACAGTCGCACACATGGGCCCTATTGATCATACGTCCGTCACAGCACCACCGACAGCAGCTTTTGATGATACGGCAAGTCCTCCTACATCGCCGTTCTGCAGGTGGACTGTGGATGAAGATAAGGGTCTCCTTCGTGGCACAAGAGACGGCTGGAAAACACCTAGGACTCTCGCCGAGTACCGGATCAACCGGTCGAATAGCGCCGCTAGGAATCGAAAGAAGGAGCTCGTGAACATGTATCCTCGAGGCATTGTTCCGATCCACGATGTGCGTCACGAGCCATCTCAAATCAAATCCGCCAACTGGGGTATTACAAACACAGTAGCCTCCCCGATTCGCAACAGGAGGCTTGTAGAGGCTGTTGCAATACCCCAGGCTGTGTCCGATGGAAGTCTGGTTTCGCAGGCAGCCGAAAACGTTGATCGTCTGCTCCGGTCAGACTTGCCGACCTCTGACATCAACCGCGCGGCAGAGCAGCAGATCCAGCGTGAGTTGAGGAACCAGGAGAGCGAGATAGAGGCCTTGGAGACAATCCATGCCGTCATATCGTCGCCACATGCACAACAACGTGGTACAACGACGTCCAGCTTGGAGCAACCCGCTGGAAGTGGTCAGAACGCGCTCACGGAAGCAAATCTTGCAAGCCAGCAGGCAATGCATCGAGACCGACTTCTACGTGGCACTGATCTACCACCGGACGAGGACGATGTTCAAGCTGGCCAAACGCAGGAAGACTTCGCTGCCTATCTGAAAAGTATTTTACCGCAAAGTACAATTCCAACCAATCCCAAACCTCTAGGTCCAGCAGATGTTCAAGCTGATCTGCAGCATCAAGCTCCCCTGGCCTCTGGCAGGCTACTTGGTGTGGACGATGTAGACCAGCTGCCTCTGTCGGCACAGGCCGAAATCGAAGGCACGATGGACGATTTGATTCACTGGCCGGACTCGCCACCCCGGTCGCAGCTCAACGACACGAGTCTGATTGCATTGAAGGCATCTCAAATTGAGACGCAAGTAGCTTACCCTTTACTTCCACCAGCCACAAACCATGACCGACAAAATCCTTCAAGTCCTCCGTTTGGCCTGAACCCAACCTATCCATACCTCCCTGGAGCAAGTCCAAGCCCTCTAGTGGCAAAGTCCATTGAGGCTGAGGAGCATTCGGCTACCTCGCCTCCAGGTTCAAGCAGCTCGTCTCATGAAAGAGATGCACATCCTACCTATCAGGCTGCGCAAGACAAGGCTGCTTCCGTTCAGTTTTCGCAAAACGACGAAGATGAAGAAGACGAAGACGAACTTGAGCTTTCTGTACCCATGCCGGAAGGCGGCTGGAACGTGTCATCTCCGGTAGCGAAGCCGCCCGGCTCGCGACATCGTCAAATATCGAAGGGAGAAGAGTCCCTCGAACCTGCAACGGAACAACGGCATGTAGAGATCATCTCCTCCGGCTCGTCATCGAGTTCAGCATCAGACGACAGCCTGTCGGAAGAAGCGACGACTTCCACGAAGCAAGGCCAAGCTGTCGAGACACAAGACATCGTGAACGCGGAAACGCAACCGCCGGACCTTACCATGCCACTTCCTCCTGACTCGGACTCAGATGCTGATTCCGAAGATCTTCCAAGCAATCCGCTCATCCCTCGCTCCTCCCCACCCAACCCAGCCAACCTACTCGAAAGCCAAAAGAACCTCGCGCATCTGCAGCAGTTGCCGGACGAGAACTTCGATGAGTATTTTCAGACGATGGTTGTGCGCGGCTACAAAGCTGAGTCGATCATCGAGGCGCTGCAACGTACCTCTTTCCGAACGGAACTCGCGGATTTTGTATTGTTAGAGGAGAAGGCTGGGAAGGGCCTACCGAGGGACATAGCAGGTGTCTGGTCGGAGGAAGAGGATGCGCTGGCTGAGGGTGGAGTGGCGAGTGCGTTGCGCAAGCTAGAAGATAAGCATACGTGGTTTGAGGTTGAGGAGAGACTGAGATATTTGACGGAATGGAGGGAAGCTGATGAGGCGGAATGAGTCGCAAACGATGTGCGTCCATAAGCTCGAGAAGGTATTATGGGTAGCTCCGCAAGCGGAGTGATGTGCTCTCCGTAATCTAAGTAAGCATTTCGTCCAACGGAGGTATCGCATCACTCGTCGGCGGCGATTGTGCTTGTCGGACACCTAACAAAGTAACCAGCCGGTCCTTCGCCTGCTCTCTTGGCCACTCGACCCAGTGCTTCATGCTGTCTTCTAGAGCAGCGCCTATGCCGTTGATCGCGTAATCGCTCCAACTCTGGTTGTACCAAGCCAGTCTCACCGATGTGGCAATGGCAGCAAAGTGTGCGAAGACCACGAGTGCGGGCTGGCAGCACACTTGTATCAGCCGTACGAAACCGGTGGGGACGTGGATCGGCCAACGCCAGACGGTGCCTGTCTCGATGATCGCCGTAGGGGCGAAGTAAGCCACTGTCTCGTAGACCACCCTCAGGCTGGCCAGTGCGGTTTTGCAGTGTACCAATGCTTCAGGGTCGAGGCCCCAGTTGTGAAGGAGCTCGGTGATGGCGACGAATTGTGCCGTGACGGTGGACGGCAGTGCGACTTCGAGTCCGTCGGGTAGACATTGGAGGTCGAATAGCGCTAACATCGGACCTTGTTGAACGCGTCCGAGGGTGGCTTGGATAACGTCGCGGACTCCTCTTGTGAGGAACAATAATGCGGTTATGCTGTCCGTGCTCATAGTACCAGGGACGTCGGCGACTTCGGCTTCTTCGCAGGCTCTGGCCATTGCGGAGACCGAAAGGATGGAAGCGAGTCCGAAGAGAGCGTCCGCGTTTTCGTTGCTGATGTCGGCGCTCAGGATTGATCTGTGTTTCACGGCATATCAGTACGCGTGCTTCAGTCTCTCGGTTGAGAGCTCTAAGCAGAAGCCTGGTCGAGTGGGCCCGAACGTACCTGAAAGCACTCAAAGCAACAGTCTCGTGCTGTAGAACAGAAGGGCGAAAGGGTTAGCAAGCTTCTCGGCCTTTTCGAAGAGTTCAAAAGGTCTCAGAGCGCGGCATGGGGTCTGGTCGTCTCTTGGAGAGCCCCTTTGCCAACCGGTACTTACCTTGTCGGCAAGCTGTAGGAAGTGTGCGGATCTGTGGCGATGGATGTGTGCCAGATGGAGTGCCGCAGCGGTGAGGATACCGTGCATAAGCCATGGGTACTTGACTGCGAGTTCTGGTATGTAGTGCGCCCATAAGGGATATGCTTCGTCTCGAATGCCGCGCCAGAACATGGTCGATTGTGTGCCGTAGGCATGCATCAGCTCCCTACAGTGATCTCAGCAAAAGAAGCCATGGAGTTATGAAACGTCAGGAGCTGCAGTGGCAGCACCCATATCGTGATCTTCGAGATAGCGCTGGCTCGAGAAAGACGGGGTGGAAAACGTACAGGTCCTCGGTCCATTCGGTGGAAGTGGTTGGAAGACCGGGCTCGAACGAATGCTCGCTTGAGGTCGGCGTTGGTTCTAGCAGACTGCATTCTTCGTTTCGCCGCTCGCAGTTGCCGCAAGGGGTAAGCTCGTCACATTTTACCTGCTACGTTGTTAGCACTGATGCGTTGTGATTCGCTGCTCAAGCTGCTCAAGCTGTGATTGGTGTTATTTCCGTTCATATGTGATGTTCTCAGAAACGGTGATATGGGTTCAGACACCCTCTTGTGCGCATATGATGGCAGTTGCGGCATGGAGACTGCGATAGTGGCCATGTGATCGCCCTGGTGGTTCACTTACCCGTCTTTGTTTGCATCGTGCGCAGCCGCGGCGGCTTTTCTTCGAGCCAAGTTGAGACATGCTGGATGAGGTGGTTGCTTGACCGGATCCTTCTCGAGTGTAGCATGGGAAGTGAATGCTTTATATCTCCCTGTATCTGCCAACGAGGTCGCGTGGTAGGGCTGAGATCATATAGCTGTGCTGCGGCTTCTAATCGGTGGTCTCGCGGGACGATTGGGCTCAACCAACGCCCCTGATGGAACCTGGATTGTTGTTTCACGCCGGAAGCTATACGCGTATTCTCCTTGATCATGGTGGAAGTCACAGATAGCTATTCTTCCTTGGGCTTTGTATACCTCCCAGCTTATTAACTTGGCTTGTTACTGCATACGGCAGTTGAAGCAACAAGCTGGCTGTCCTTGGCAAAAGCTGGCTTATAGCTTTTCTAACTGAGACCTTCTAGAATAGGCAGTTCAACGATAAGCAACTTTTTGCTACTTATCGAGTCCTACTAGCAAAGAAGCCAGATTCTGCTCGACGAGGTATACAAGCTTATCTAACCGCAAGAGGGTCCGTGTCGATAAGCAGAGCTGGCTTGTTCGGTTTTGGCTTATAAGCCAGGTGCTGCGAGGTATACAAAGCCTTATAGGCAACACAGCCACAAATGCTCGGGCTTGCGCGAGGCGGCAGCGGCTTTGCTCTCGACGCGCGTAAGATATGATCGCACGTTCTACACACGATCGGCTTCATATCTGAACGGACGTTTCGATGGAGATCCGTGGCCGGAGTTGTTGTACTGCTTGTTGCCATTGGAGCAGGCAGCGAAGATTGACGAGCTGAAGTGCAATGAAAGGGCCAGGAAACGAGTGGGGCGCACTGGCGCGAACCTAAAATCCTCTCAAGATTCGACATCAGCGTTCTTTGCACAAATTGTCACTCAACATACCATCAACAACATGCCGAAGCGGAAACGAGAAAATGATAGCCCAGGTGCGACGGCAGCGACCAGTTTCAAGCAGCAGCGTGTTCAGCTCAAGCTAAAAACGAACGCGGCGAAATTGAGGCATGCTTTCAAAGTCGCGAAAGGTTTCGAGCGGCAGAAGCTCAGTCGTCGAAGGAAGGACGCAGAATCTGGCAAGAATGAGAAGAAGAAGAGCGTAGAGCGTATCGACGATGAGGTGGCAGCTTTGAAGGTATTGACCTAGTTCTCACATTGTGCTGTCAGCATAGTTCTAACACCAGTCAGATTCTGGACATCGACATATGCGCGGCGCACCACTTCCATAAAACGCTTTGTAAAAGCAAAGCCGTTTCGGAGCACCCTGACTTACCACCTGAAGTGAAGAATCCGGCGAAGCTCCCACCTGATACAGCTACTCTGAACATCAGTGCTCGTCTCTGTAACTCGAACCCCGTGCAGTCAGCGTTGAAAAGTGCAGTGTCGGAAATTCGACGTGCACTTGGCGTAAGGGACGAGGACGGAAAGGCTTCGGGACAGAAGCGTCTAAGGGCGAAGGATATTGAAGCTGGTCCCGCATCGTCCAATAGAGCAGAATTGCAAGGTCGAACGAGAGCAAATAATAGCAAGCTCCGCCTGCCGGCCAAATCTTCCAAAGGACCACTCCCAGGTGATGATAGCGACTTTGAAGGTGGTTCTGACGATTACGACGACCGCCTCGCTGCTTCGTCCGACGACGGCAGTGGCGAAGATATGGATGTTGTTGGATTGGAGCGACGACTCCCAGGAGAAGGATTGAGATCTCAATCAAGAAAAGCGGGTTCGGGAGGCTACGACGTTGCAGCAGACCTGTCTTTGTCCGAGGACGAGTACGACTTACAGTCATCTTCTCCGGAACCCAGGAAGGCTCCCGCCACAAAAAAATCCGCGTTCATACCTTCTTTGACCATGGGAGGCTACATTTCTGGATCTGGCTCAGATATCGAGGATCTTGACATCGCGCCAAAAAGAAATCGCCGCGGCCAGCGTGCTCGACAGCAGATCTGGGAGCAGAAATTCGGCGTAAAGGCGAAGCACCTGCAACGACAGGATCGCAATGCAGGCTGGGATCCGAAACGTGGTGCTGTCAGTCGTGGTGAGCGCCACGGACATGGTGGGTATGCGAAAGCGGAAAGGAGGGCCAGTCCAGACTATACAGGTGGAGGTGATGAAAGTGGCAGGTTGAAGGATACGGTGAAGCAGGAAGCCATTCCGGAGCGACCTATGCATCCTAGCTGGGAGGCAGCGAAGAAAGCAAAAGAGAAGAGGGAAGCGCCCGTCAAGTTCCAAGGGACGAAAGTGACCTTTGACTGAGAAGATGTTGCCTCCACATGTTACCATTCTAGATTCTACGATGGTCTGGTAACTACGAAGAAGCCCGAACCTCATCTCACGGCTTATCGGCTCGCTGTCACGTCAGTCAACCCATCTCCGGCCGAATTGCAAAATCCACTGTTTGTTCATATCTTATGAACAAATGGTGCGTTACAACTGGCAGGCGGCATAGGAAGAAGTCGAAGTATCTCGACTGTGAGGCATCTACGGACTAGCCTGATGGGCCCTTCTCGACAACAGCATGGTTGGCCATTAATTGGCCCCGCAACGCAACAGAATGTCCATTGTTCCGAAACCCGTTCCGTTGCTACTTTCAACTTCATCCCGCATTCTCGTAAGCAGAAGCCGTCGTCAGGACTCGATCGGGTTCTGTAATAACCTCCACAGCCACTGGGCCTAAACCGAGACATCTTCCTGTACAGTCTGTTATCTTGGTCGACGTCGAGCAAATAAGGTTCCGCGTACAGCTTAAGGGCGCGGTATGAAGGATTAGCTCCGCCCTACGTGCGAAAGAGAGTGGGTTCGGTATCGAGCGCTTTAAAAACGGCCGGGCCGTACAACGCCCGACTGGCTAAAATAAGGTGTGGTAGATGCTTTCCTGAGTTTTCCGAAACAGCGCCTTCCTTGAAACAGCCGGTCACGTGCAACCCATCTTTGGTGGCAGAGAGCTTCGCGATATGTCCGAACTCCACAACACGCAGGCGCCAATGCGAAGAAGATATAATAGTCACAGGTAGGCAGTGCAACGAGAAGGTAGATATAATTCAATTGTCCTCATCCAGAATCTCAAGTACAAACAACAACATCTCTACAACCAGATCCACAACCACAACCACCCATTGCCTTCTCAACCTCACCTTCACGACCCGGAACCCACGAGAAGCTACCGCAACCATGCCAGCCCAGGATCCCTCGGAACCCAACTCCGGCTCTGACTTCGTCTACTACCGCTATGAGCCTTCCCTCGCAGCAGCCGCCATCTTCGTCTCCCTCTTCGCCCTCGCAAGTGCTATCCACCTGTTCCAGATGATCCGGACAAGGACCTGGTTCATGATTCCTTTCATCATCGGGGCCGTCCTCGAAGCAGCCGGATACGTCGGCCGCGTCCTTTCTGCCAACGAGAATCCAGGGCCGTACACGCAGCTTCCGTTCATCCTCCAAGTTGTCTTCCTGCTCATCGCACCCACGTTCTTCGCGGCCTCGATATATATGGAGCTGGGACGGATCGTGTTGATGGTCAATGGCGGGGCCGCGCTGTTCATTCGGAGGACATGGTTGACCAAAGTTCGTCTGGCCTAACAATAAGTCCCTGCGAAGACATACCTTGCTAACAGCAACCGTAACAGATCTTCGTGACCGGCGATTGCATTGCCTTCGTCATCCAAGCTGCCGGCGCCACCATCCTTTCCAGCGGCGGCAGCAACACCGACCTCGGCAACACAATCATCATCGTCGGTCTCGTCTTCCAGATCATCGCCTTTGGCCTCTTCGTCGTCGCCGCCGCCCTCTTCCACTTCCGCATGCTCAAGGTGCCGACGCAGCTCGCGCAGGAGCGGCCGTGGACCAAGCACATGATCAGCCTGTACGTCATCAGCATGCTCATCTTCATCCGCTCGCTCGTGCGTGTGGTCGAGTACGTGCAGGGCAATGCTGGCACGATCATGAGCCATGAGGTCTACATCTACATCTTCGATGCGGTGCTGATGTTGAGCGCGGTGGCGATCATGAATGTGGTCCATCCTGGGGAGGTCGCCAGGTATGTGCGGGAGATGAGGGTTCCGAAGGCCGAGAAGCCTGCGAGGAGATGGAACAGGTTTGGGAGGCATGGGTCGCACGAGGCTCTGAGGGAGAACATGGAGATGGCGTGAGGGCTTGTGCTGTGGTGTGACGGTTTCAGGTGGAGTTTCTGCGGCTTGCCATCGAGCGACAAGGAGTCCAAGCGTTTAACCTGGATTGGGCGGCGGTGGGTATCGGCGTTGCGATGGGTATAGGCGTTGCGATGGGTATAGGCGTCGGACACACGTTAGACATAGATCAGCATAGCAGGGAGAATAGATGTCCAGTGGCCGCCGTGTCCTGAATAGCTTACCTCACTCACCTCTGCTCTGCGATCGACACATATCCGATGCAGACTGCAGAACTCAGTACCATTTCTTCTGCTTTTCGAGTTTACGTTATCCGTGCTTGCCGGATATCAGCGCTGGCGAGGCAGTCGCGACCCGGTGGACGGTGAGCTTCAGTCAACCACACCCACGTGTAGATCCACCCTTAGGACATCCATATTATACGAATTAGCATTGCATCGTCTTTGTCCTCGGTCTATTGTAATCTCGTTAAGCTGTCGTGAGGTGTCATCTGGCTATTATCCCCTATCACGAGCAGCATGAGTCTCCCATGATGGCGGAGATTTACACCTCGTGGTGCACACGAAGCTACCATCTCTCAGACACATGAAGTGCCTTATCGTCCTTGTTCACCATGTCCGATCTCCTCCGAAAGTACACCCTTGCTGAGACACTTCTGAGTGACAGCAACGCCGGCAGCCGAAAGTGACAGATTATCCGCTCTGGGGTGGAGCCGCCCACAAGCACTTGCAAGGGCGTCACCAGGTGAGCCCACGATACGCAAGGCAGTTCATTATCCTGCTGTCCACCGAACAGGGCTGTTCCAGTCGCTGCCGAGCAGATCGACTTCAGCTGGACATGCATTGTATCTGTGCCTGCATGAGGGCCACGTTGACAGACACGCTTGTTTGCAGATCCGCCATGTGGCTGAGGCGGAGATCGCACATGTTTCCAAGTCATCAAGCGAGCGGCAGCAAGCGCTTCTTGATTCTGGCATCCCTGCTTTGGAGAGGTGATGCGTCAGATTGCATGGTGAAACTGTGCGGCACTGGCACCACAAAGGGCGCCGGAGTCAGTACCGAAGACGGACACAGGCCTTACGTCGGCAAGCGGCAGGTCACTGTAAGGACCAGAGGAGGAGATGTCGTCCAACGGGAGATGTGGTGATGATAGCTTCCATTTGATTATTAACCCGCTATAGTGGAGTTCATTATAAGGTCCCCGCTAGCGCGCTTTTCGAGAGGCTGCACCTTGGATCTACCACTTCCTGCCGTCGACCAGCGCTGGCAGCCAGCTTCCAGACCATCGAGCACCCTGACTCTTGCGACTGCGCCGATCGCGACGTGGCGCGTCTGCCAGCTGCATCTCCCGTTACCAAGGCATGCAGAACCATGACCCGGAATGTTTAAGCGATAGCGACAATGCAAAGCCCGCATGGAGATAGAGATAGCCAACACCAACACCACCGCAACAAGCTCACCAAGCGACTCCCCACCGACCCCTACAACCGCACCCGTTCGCCGTCGCTGCCAGTCTCGACTCGCTCGCGCTCCAACTCGGCGAAGCAATCCACTCACCACCGGAGCCCCACCCTGCCTTCCAACTCGCAGACCTCGCTCGACAGCGTCGCTTTGGCCAACAACGCCGCCGCCGCCCAACGCAACTACCAGAACACCTTCAACCTAGCACAGACGCAATCGCTCGACAATCCCTACATTGTGCCCGCGAACAAGGTACCGACAGACCTACTGGGCACCAAGTTCGATTCTGCCGCCATCATCTCCAACCTAGACGCCATCCCATATTCTTACGAAGCCCCGCAGCTCCTACCACCCCGAGCACCACAACAACTACTCCAACAGCATTCGGACATAACCGCGGCGCGGCCGGCGCAGCCACAGCACACCAGGACCGGCAGCAGCGTGGTGACCCTCGCCAACCCCGACGTGGGTCTTTCGCAAAGCTTGGCAGCGGCTGGTAGAAGGATGGAGGACATAACGCAGCCCCGAGGAGAGCTGGGCGCGAGGAGTCCACGGCAGCGACTGAGCGACGAGGCGAAGGACGGGAAGGCGATGAAGAAGAAGAGCGGCTTTTCGAGCTTCATGAATAATCTGGTGGGCGCACCGAAGAGACCGGCGATATCTGCACCGGAGAATCCTGTGCACGTGACGCATGTGGGATATGATCAGGAGACTGGGGAATTCACGGTAGGTCTCAACGTTATGTTCTGATGATCTTAGAAATGGTGGCGGAGGAGGCTTTATCCGGACGGGAGGATGATATAGAGTTGCTTTTGCTAACACTATTTGCACAGGGCCTGCCAAAAGAGTGGCAACGGACACTCGAAGCTAATGGCATTACAGAGCAAGAACAGAAGCAAAATCCACGCGCGATCATTGATGTGGTTACCTTCTTCAACGAGAATAACGAGACAGATAGCAATGACTGGACGTACCACAAGTTCGACAACGCACACCCTGAGGACAGCCCGATGCAGCTTACGCCTCAGGGTGGCATGTCACCAAACGTCCTCACCCCTTCAGGCTACGGGCAAACTATGATGAGTCCACCTGCTAGTCCTCGATTTCCAAGGAACGAAGGGGAGAGCTTTGAGAACCCACGGGCTCCTCCACCCGTTCCAGGTGGCCAATATGGCCAGTACCCAGCTTCACCACAGACACAAGGACTAGGTCTGAAGACTCCGGTCTCCCCGCAAGTCAATGGCAATCTCCTACCACTACGAGCTGCACCAAAGCCACCTACCACCAATTTTCAACCTCCACCACAGAGAGCCGCACCGCCAGTCCCGAGTTCGCAGCAGGATTTATATGGCGCTCCTCAAGCGGGATATGGCCAGCCGGTGGCAAATGATATGTCTAGCACGCAACAGCCACAGAACCGAAGTCGATCCAACACAGCTCAAAACCAAGGCTATCCTCCTTCTCCTCAGAACACGACGCAATATTACCAACAGCAGCAGGAGCAGGCGATGAAGGCCGCGCAGCAAGCTCTTAAGCAGACCTCGCTAGACCGATCGCAATCGCAACGTCAGCACAACGGGCAGATGCAGCAGCAAGCAACGATGGTCCCGATGCAGCAGCAGCAAATGCAGCCAGCCATGTCCGACCCTGCAAAAGGGATCGGCGCAGTCCCACGACCCAGGAACCGGACACGCGAGTCCATCACGAACGCTGAAGTCATCGCGAGACTGCACAAGATCGTCAGCCCCGGAGACCCAACGAAGAAATACCGACAACTGATTAAGATCGGTCAAGGTGCATCGGGAGGTGTCTACACCGCGTTCGAAGTCGGCACGAATAAGTGTGTGGCCATCAAGCAGATGAATCTTGAGCAGCAGCCGAAGAAGGACCTCATCATCAACGAAATCCTGGTCATGAAGGACAGCACGAACAAGAACGTGGTCAACTTCATGGACAGTTTCTTGGTCAAGGGAGACTTGTGGGTGGTGATGGAGTACATGGAAGGCGGCAGCTTGACCGACGTGGTAACCTTCAACATGATGTCCGAAGGCCAGATCGCAGCCGTCTGCCGCGAGACGCTCAACGGCCTGCAATTCCTTCACTCCAGGGGTGTGATCCACCGGGACATCAAATCCGACAACGTCCTGCTGAGCATGGAGGGAGCGATCAAATTGACCGATTTCGGCTTCTGCGCCCAGATCAACGAGGGCGCGATGAAGCGTACTACCATGGTCGGCACGCCTTACTGGATGGCGCCGGAGGTGGTCACACGTAAGGAGTACGGACGGAAGGTTGATATATGGAGTCTGGGCATCATGGCTATCGAGATGATTGAAGGGGAGCCGCCTTATCTTACCGAGAGTCCGCTCCGCGCGTTGTATCTGATCGCGACGAACGGGACTCCGAAGATCAAGGATGAGGCGACGCTGACGCAGTGTTTCAAGGAGTGGTTGGCGCTGGCGCTGAAGGTAGATCCGGAGAAGAGGGCTAGTGCTTTTGATTTGTTGAGTGTGAGTATTTCCTTCCTGATCTAAAAGTGGGTTTCGGGGAGGGTGTGTGCTGATGTGTGTTGTAGCATCCGTTCATGGAGCGCGCGGATCCGCTATCGTATCTCACGCCGCTCGTCAAGGCGGCGCGGGAGGCGAGGGCGCAGGAGAAGGCGCGGAAGGGCAACTGAGCGCCCTCGATCTTGCACTAAGCGTCAGGCTCGGACCTGACGACACGCCTTGTCGAGGAGACAGGGTTCCTTCATGCTCACCGCCATGTCTCGACATATCCTCCATCCATCGATCTACCAGCATCTTCCATCCAACCTGCACGGAAAGCGTTCAAGCCAGCGAGCAAAGCAAGCACTCAACACATTGATACCTTATTACTTACCACCTTACCCATTTTCGTCACTCCCGGAGAAGAGCCAACACAACCGGCCACTCCTCTCTTGGAACTTACCAGAGCCTTAGACTGGATGCGCAACACTTACTTTACTGTCACGAAAGTACCGAAGAAATAGGGATAGAGGGGGTTCGTCGGTTGATGGGCGTTACGGAACACAAGGAGGGCGTTCACCGGGGTAGGTTTTGCAAGCAAACGCATACTTTGATGGTACTGCTGGGGAGGGTTTAGCAGTGGCCCGCACTAGAGGTTGCGTGAGGCCGGGGGTGTGGTAGATAGATAGCGTAGGGTAGGTAGTTGGGGGTATGAGGGAGGTGTTGAAAGTATCCGGTGCACCTATCTATCTCAGACCTCCGTTCCATCGTATTGTAAACGCGAACAAATCAAGGCACACTGAACGACTGCATGTGGCTCATATCGTATATTTGCCTGATAATACGTGCAGTGGCGGAGCTGAGCCGTGATTCGTCATATGCCACGAGGCTGGTGACGCTCGCGGGCAAGCTTGAGGATTTGGCGCGGGCTTGACGAGGCGGTTCACTTGTGTGGCATTGACGTCTGCCTGTTCTTCGCCTTCTTGAGACCTTCATTTTCTGCTCAACACTTGATTGCGCATAGCTGGTCTTTACGATGTTCCGCGCACAGAACAATCAGCTGGATAATGCTGTGGGTGAGTGCACTCTACCCGCTGCGACGAGGCTGCCTACAGCACGAGGGCTACAAGTACGATGTAGATAACTAACAGCAGCCCACAGGCAAAGCAACCGACGAGAATCTCACCTCCGAGCCCTGGGGCCTCATCCTCGACGTCTGCGACCAAGTATCCGCCTCCACCTCCGGTCCGCAACAAGCAGTCGCCGCCCTGATCAAGCGCCTCGCCCACCGCAACGCCAACGTCCAGCTCTACACCCTCGAACTCGCCAACGCTCTCTCCCAGAACTGCGGGCCGGAGTTGCACCGCGAGCTCGCTTCGAAGGCGTTCACAGATGCCTTACTCAGATTGGCTGCGGACCGCAACACGCACTCGCAGGTCAAGCAGAAAGTCCTCGAGCGCATGTCGACATGGACGGAGCAGTTCGGCCGCAACCCGGAGCTGGGGATCATGGAGCAAGCGTACCAGAAATTGCGGGTGCAGCAGCCGAGTCTGATGCCGCCGAGTAAGCCGGCGAAGAAGGAGGTTAGTCCTGATGAGCGGAGGAAGGAGGAGGAGGAGTTGCAGAAGGCGCTGGCGTTGAGTATTCAGGATAATACGAAGCCGGATTCAAAGGCGCAAGAGGATGGAGACGCGCAGAGAACACAGGCGCAGAGTGGTGCGCAGCAGAGTCAGCAAGGGACGACGGCGGCGACGGTGAGCCGGGTGCGAGCGCTGTATGATTTCACGCCTTCGGAGGCGGGGGAGCTGGCGTTCAGGAAGGGGGATGTGATTGCGGTGTTGGAGTCGGTATATAAGGATTGGTGGAAGGGGAGTTTGAGGGGGAGTACGGGCATCTTTCCGCTGAATTATGTGGAGAAGTTGCAGGACCCGACGAAGGAGGAGTTGGAGAGGGATGCGGGTATGGAGGGTGAGGTGTTTGGGGAGATCAAGAATGTGGAAAAGTTGCTCGCTTTGCTGAGTGTGAGGAGTGAGGGTGGTGGGTCGAGGAGAGGCGAGAGGGAGGAGGAGGAGATCAGTGAGCTGTATCAGAGGACGTTGGCGATCCGGCCGAAGCTTATTGAGTTGATTGGGAAGTATTCGCAGAAGAAAGGTATGCTTGATTTGGGCCGTGTCTTGATCGCAGCGCATGTACTGACCTTTTCTGCAGACGACTTCACGCAGCTCAACGAAAAGTTCATCAAAGCACGAAGGGACTACGAAGCACTACTCGATTCATCCATGTCACAACCACAGTACCAACAACAATATCCCATCCGACAGCAGCCCTCGACACAGCAGATGTACCCACCTCAGCAGCAGCCGGGATACGGTGGTCCGCAACAAGGACCGCCACCACAAGCCTACCCTTCCCAAGGGCCACCTTCTGCCCAAGGATACCCACCTCAGCAGCCTTTCGCACAGCAAAGCCAACAACACCTCCCACCTCAGCCAGATGTCCAACGCTTCTACTCACCAGCTCCATCCGAACCTCCTCCCCAAAAACAACCAGCCTACGGCAACCCCTACCCACCCCAAACCGGCCCACCAGCAGTCCAGCCCTCAAACGGCGCAGCAGCACCCTTCCACTTCATCCCCGGCGGTCTCCAAGGCGCCCCTCCCGCCCAACAACAAGAAATCCGCCGCAAGCCCAGCCCCCAAGCCCTCTCAGCTGCACCTAGCGATCCATACAACGGCCAGAACCCACCACAAGCAGCTTTTGCGGGTCAAATCCGACCCAACAGCATCCACACCCTCAATAGCGGGCAGCCGCAAGAACTCGGCACAGGCGGCTACGAGAGCCCAGTCGATAACCGCCACTCTTACCCCTCGGCGCAGCAGATTGGTGCGTTTCCTCCGCTGCAGCAGCAACATCCCGCCGTGCACCAGGGGTATGATAGCTACGCTCCGCCTCAGCAACATGCACAGATCCCGCAGCAGGTGCACAGCGATCGCGACGGCCTCCCTTCACGGCAGCGTACGCATTCTTTCGAATCGCCGACGAGTGTTTACTCCGGTCAGCAACCGAGTGCAGGCTCGATTCCGCCGCCAGTGTGGGATCAGCAGGCGCCTCCGCAGCAGCCTCCGCAGCAGCCTAGTGCGCCGCCGCCTGGGGTACCGGGGGGTGGGCAGCAGTATCAGGCGTATCAGCCTGCACAGCAGCAGCAGCAGGGGCAGCGGTTACCTAGTGGAGGTAGTGGTGGGGATCCGGGGGATTTCTATAGGTAGGCTAAACTTGTACAGATGTTCTGGTCGAGCGAGGCGTCTGGTGTTGGCGGCCGGGTCGTGTCTTGCATGGGGAAGAGGGTGTGCTAGATCATGTATCGATATCACGAAATATTGATGCATCTATCGGACGTCTGTAAGAACGGATGCAAGGCTCGCTCGCAGGCTATATAGCTCGCCCACGCATATATGAACTCCACACCACCTCAGCCAGATAACAGACACATCTATGCACACCAGCTCATGCATTGCAATCTTGCAACTATTTCTCCCCGCCCTCTACTTCAACTCATCTCCCTCTTCAGCTCTTCTCATAGCTCAGGCACCATATCATCCACACCACCAGCCATGCGTAAGCCTTCCTAAGACTTCTGCTGGCTGCTACTCTGCAGATATTGGTAGGCGAAGAAGGCCAGCGCGCCGCCGACGAGGATGAGGGCGTAGACGCCTACGCCGAGGCCGCCGGCGGAGGAGGTGGCGGCGCTGCTGGAGGAGGAGGTCGTGGTGGAGGTTTTGGGTTTGGGGTCGCCTTCCTGTGGCGACTGTCAGTATCAAAGGCTGTGGAAGGAAGGAAGAGGTGGAGAAGGGCGGGGTCGGAACGTACCTGTCTCTTCAGGTTCCCGATCAACATCCCATTGAGAATCTCGCGCGCCTCGTCGCTGTGACCGACGTCTTCGAAGGCTTCGGTGGCGTCTTGGCCGCCTACGTCGAGCATTACTTCCTCACCACCTCTAGAGCCATCAGTTAGCATGACATCCCTGTCTTTCACCTCTTCTAGGTAAACGGGGTCTGTTATCTGCTGGACATACGGATGCTCATCCACGAAACTCGAGGTATCGTAGACCTTATCGTGGATCACGACATAGAGATCCTTCTTCGACGTGTGCTCGGCCACGTCCGAGTACGTGAGCTCCTTGGTTGCCGACATTTTGTTGCTCTCCGTTCGTCCTTCTTGTTCGATTGCCGTTTGCCTTCCTGTCCACCGCTCGTCTCTATCACTCCTCGTCGAAGTCGTTCACAATCCTATCTCGCTGTGGTGAGTCTCGTAAGGATGGTTATCGTGGGAGTGCGAGATACGGGCGGAATAGTCTATCGTTCGATACGAGAATGAAGTCGCAGTAAGCAAGATTCCGTTGATTCGCTGTGGGGTGCTTTTTTGAAGGGTTAGCCGTTCAGTCAATGCTGCCAACTCCACCTCGGCGCCCGGTTTACTTCCGCCTCACATGTGCCGGACCTCACTTCCGTTTTCTGATCGTGAGTCCATCCACGACACCCGCCATCGAGCCGCACACGGCGGATGGATGTGCTCATCATTGGGAAACAGCTACCAAAACATACGACATGATGCTCGTTCGGTATGCCTCGATAGATGAATCTGGAGATATCGAACAGATCTTTACAACGCTTTTCTCCGATCTAATGTACAAACACGCTCCAAAACTATGATAAAAATAATGCTAAAGCCAGTCTTGCCATCCTCCAACCAACCCCCTCTCTGCCTCCAAATCGTTCTCTCGGTCGCGAGACCCTACCACATCTCAAGCCACCTTTCATCTCATCCACGTTCTTGGCCTCGATCAAGCATTATTCTGCACAACCTCCAAAATCACATCCCTCGCCTCCTCCACTCCCCCCTTCGTCCCCGTAATCTCAATCGCCTCTCCCTTACTCTGATCCCTCGGAACCTGGATCTTCGTCCCGGTCTGCTTCCTAATCCTGTTGATCTCGCTGCCGCCTTGACCAATCACATGGCGGTATGCACGCGGGTCGGGTAAGATGAGGAAACCGATGGTATCCTGCTTGCCAGCCTCGTCCAGAGCGCGGGTCAACTTCTGTTGTGCAGACGCAACAGCTTCAGCAGAGGGGCCAGAGAGCACCCATGGGATATCGCCTTCCTCGGTCGAGGAGTGCATATCGTGCATCTCCCAGGAGTGGTTGCTGGCGTTCGCCGTCGGGTCATCTGTGATCAGAGGCATCGACTCGCCGTTCGCGCGGCTAGGCGCTGGCGCTGAAGGCTTCGGTGGCGGACGCTGGCCTGCATGGTCGACGGTGACTTTGTGGTCGTTCCTCAGACGGCGGAAGAACTGGCCATTGTCCGCGATCGAATGGTGGTACTTCCGTGGCACAGATACAGTCTCGCCTTCCTGATCTTTCGTGATCTCGAGGATATGTGCCTTTGCCGCCTCAACCTTCTCAGGCTGGCCTGCGATGCGGACCTGCGAGCGCTGCGCGCCAGTCTCGCTTTGTCGTGGGACGTTGATTGTGACACCGAACTGCTGCTCAAGTTGTCGGCGAGTCTCGCCACCTCTGCCGATCAGTAGGCGATGCTTATCCGGCTTGACCTCAGCAACGTCAGTAGTTTGAGACTCTTGCTCATTGACTAGGGCCTCAATCGCTGCGCAGATCTTGTCAACGACAGCTTTCTGGCCTTCGACACGAATGTTGTTGCCCTCAGCGTCTGTCTTCGGGAAGCGGATCATGCGGTTGTGGAGTCGTGTGTCGTCTGGGCCACCAGCTTGGGTGATTATACCGCGCAGATTAGAGCCTAAATCTTGTTAGCATACGCGCACAGAATATAGCAGGAAGCTGAGCTGCATACCTTGAGCACCAATGATGAGACGATGATGCCGTCTCTCAATCTCAAGGTTGCGCGTAACAGTGTTGTCAAAGACCTTCGCCTTCTCCTCGATAAGCTTCTTCGCCTCCTCCACAGCCTTCTTCGAGCCCTTGATCTTGATCTCAGCTCGGCCACCAGGACCAGCAGCTTCTCGCGCATTAGGCACGTCAATTTGTGCACCAGTCTCGAGTCGCATCGACTCCATCTCCTTGCCGCCAGCACCGATGAGTGAGGGAATCTGGTTCTGCGCAACCTGGACAGTCGCACTGAAAGAATTGTCCTTCACGTACTGCAGCAGACTCAGCAGCTCCTCGCGACAAGCATCAGCTCCCTTGGTCGGGCCCTTGATAATGACTTCGTGAGGTAGCTGGTTGTTAGGTCGGCGTCCTGCAACACTTTCGCCAGCTTCTGAAGCATCGTCATCGCCTCCTCTGTTGCGTGGGAAGTTCACGCGAACACCATAGCGGTCCTGCAGACGGTTGACTTGAGTGCCTTGGTAGCCAATGAGGTCGCGATGGTACTGTGACGGGATGTTGAGATGGTGTTCTGCCTCATCTTCCAGCTTCTTGCCCATCTCGAGAATGTGCTTCTTGCAGGCATTGGCTTTCGCTTCAGGGCCCTTGATCTCGCACTTGCCGTCATTGAGCTGTATGTCCACATCGAATTCTTCTCGTAGACGATTGATGTTCTCGCCACGGCGACCAATTAGATGGTTAGCGAACTTCTGTGGGAAGTCGAAGCTGAGAGTAAAACCGCGCTCGGACTCGTCCTGCTTCTCCTGTTCAATGAACGCGAGCAAGCTCTGCATGAGCGCATCAACGTCGTTTTGCGGGCCGCGCAGATTGACGTTTGGAGTAGGTGCTCGTCTTTGTTGTTGTGGCTGCCGTGGTCCACCATACATGACTTGTGTCGGGATGAAGCCTTCAGGTTGTGACGAGTGATGGCGATCAACGTGCCGCCTGATTTTGTCGTGGAACTTCACAGGTGCGTCGACCTCTCGAGAGACAATCTCCTCGCGACCGCTGATCAGACTCAATATCTCCTGCTGTGCTTGCTGCAGCGCTTGCTCGAAAGCCTGTGCGTCTTGCGCAGTCGGTTGCCGCCGTGGTAGCTGATACTCTGGCGAAGGTGCGCGATCCTCGAAGACAAGCAGTACTGGGCCTTCATCACCATCTTCGGGAAGAATGACTCGCACGCCGTGTTGGTCTCTGATGTTGCTAGCTGCCTGCTGGCGGAGATGTTCGTGGTAGAACGGATCGACCTCAACAGGATGGAATCGTGTGGGCGGGTGGCCACTGATCAGGTTCATGATGTCTGAGCGAGCTTTCATCGCATTCTTGCCGTCGCGAGCATAGATCTGCCAGGCGCCTGTGCTATCCGGCATAATGCGAGCATTATGCATGCGCTCGAGCTCCTCGATGCCTTGTCTCTGCTGAAGATAGCGAGTGACATCGCGTGCATGGGCTTGTGCGCCCCTCGGTGCATTTGCATGCTGTTTTGCGATGTCTGCACTAGCCATTGACATGCTGGAAGCGAGATCCATAATCTTATTCATACCCTCCTCGATCCGGTCAGCGGGCCCAACGACAGTGAGCATCTCCGAGTCGTCACCTGGCGGAGGCATGATGACAGAGCAGCCAGTCTCGGCAAGGAAGTCATTGAGAGAGGTGCCCATGTTACCGACGATAAACTGATGGCGTCCTCGCTCAATTGCCATTTGCTCCAGAGTAAGCTGCCGTTCAAGCTCCTGCATTTGCCGTTCGATTTCAGCTCGCGCCTCTGCTACAGCCTGTCGCTCGCCTGAAAGCTGTATAGGTAGCCCAGCTTGCGCCGAGAATGCTGCTGGTTTCCTGTCCGCAGGCGCTTGTGGAGGTGGCTGCTCGTTCCAAGTGTGGTATTGAGGAATTTGCATCTTTAGATCGCGGCCTTCACGTAGTGCATTGGTGCGAGGGTGCGCGTTCAAGAACGGGTAGTACTCCGGTGGTATATTCTTCAGCCGAGTATTGGCGCTCGAGGTATGTTCGTTCACAATCTTCTCAATATCTTGCTTCGCCATCTGGACGGCGAATGGGTCGCCTTCGATTGTCACATCCACCATGGTGTCCAAGTCGTCATCCTCGACTATTTCGGCCGCCTCTTGCTTAGATATATTGATGCGCGCCCCTGTCCTCTTAGAGATAGCTTGGATCGTTGCGCCTTGCTTCCCAACGATCTTGCCACGGATGGAGGCAGGGACCGGGACGTTTACGTTTTGCTACAACCGCGTTAGTCGTGCATCGAGTTTTGAAGACCATTGTACATACCTTCGAGCATAGCTGGGTTGCGACCTCTTTCAGCGCAACCCGAACAGCGTCCACAGGTCCAGTGCCCTCGAAGACAACAACACCCCCTGGACCAGCCTTCATCTCCACATTGGCCTTGGAGCGCTTGTTGATGTCTCGGAGGATATCGACCACAGGCTTCTTGAGCTGGTTTCGCGGTGTCATCATGGACGGATGCAGCTGGATCTGTTCGCTGTAACGCCCAGGCAACGACATCTGCGGAGTCGGACCACGCTGGGATGGTGCAGTTGAGCTTGGAGTGACAATCCCAGACATTGGAGTGCTCGCGCGAGAAGACTTGTTCGAGGGTGCGGAGGTCCCGTTGGTCGTCCCGTTCGACATTCCATTTGCGGCCTTCCCGACGGCTGCCGGCTTGCGTGACCACGGTGTCGGTGCAGCAGCAGCTGGCTGCGCTTTTGGCCCGCCCAGAGCTGGGAACGCATCTTCAGACTGAGTATCAATGGTGGGCTTCTTGCTTGCGGGAGCCTGCTGCGGTTGTTCGCGCATTGGCTGCTTGCCGGCTGCTTTGCTGGACATAGCTTGTTCGCCAGATGGAGTAGCTACCCGAGACGGGTCGGTGCTGATCGGCAGGGAAGCGGCGCCGGAAGGCGGTGGGTGCAGGGTGAACTCCTCGTCGGGGACGTCTTCAATGGTGACTTTATGGTCGTCGGCGGCATGCTGCTGCATAAGCTTTTCAGCTGCCGAAAGCCCATCGGCTCCAGCGGAGTTGCTGTTGGTAGCCGTTTCTGTAGCCATGCTGACGGGTATCGTGGTGTTGCACGTGAGAGGGTACCAGGTAGAATTTCCGAGTCGTGTGAGGTGGGACGATGTGAAGTATAGACAAGTTCGGTGCTCCTAGTTATGCATCATGCGTAGTCAATCAATTCGCGGAAGTCGTAGGTGAATGGGGTCGTCTTGTGACCTGTAGTACGTCTCAGTGAATACTTGAGAAAGTGATGGATGGAGGTGGAACTGTAGGGTGTAGAAATGTCTGGAAGCGAAGCTGTCCTTCGATTTTGCCGGGGCTCACGGGGCCCTGCAGGTGACCCCAGACGAACTACCTTAAGCGGGAGGCTCCGTCTCCAGTGACCGTTGCGCCTACTACCACTTGACTTCACCTATCAAACTGACATCAATGGTCGGATGTCATGTCCATCACGTTCAGCAGCTTCACGAGAGGCCAGTCCTACGGCAACGCCAAAATTCGCTACGACGAGGTCACAATTCGCACTCGAGGTCACACGACCGTGCCCTTGTTACCTTCGAGATTCAGACCATCGTCCAATGGCATACGCAGGTATTGACATCCTTCCTAGATTCGCAGTATCTGGCCTATCTCTCTCAACGCCGCTTCACATGCTCCCGAGACTTCTCATCAAGCTCATAGCCAACTTCGTCGCACCAACTTCTTGTCGCTCCTAGTCTCGAGACTGCCCCTGGGATACCCTAACTCCATATGTACAGCAAGTGTGTCGATCATCGTTGGGTGGGTCACTTGGTGATGAAGCCCAGGTAGTCGGCCTGTTGAACGAAGATAAGTCAGCATAAATCTACTTCTTCCTTCCTGCCCGGGTCGGATACTCACCACAATAAGCGTAATCATCGCATGCGGCGCTATCCGCACATAGTACGTCGAGAACCCACGATAGAACCTCAAAGGCCCTTCATTCGCGATCACCTTCCGGAAGCAGTCCACCATACCACTATACGGCAACTTCCCATCTGGTCCCTTCGACTGTTTCTGAAGCCTCGTCTTCACAAAGTCGAACGGCAGCGAGAAGAATGACGCGAAGAAGCCGGCAATCGCCGACGCCGCGAGCGTCTGCGCGCGTGGACTGAGGGAGGTGTCTTGTAGCTGCGACTTGGCCTCCGAGAAGAACGCGAGCTGACCGAAATTGAGCGCCATCGCGCGAACGACTGTCGGGTATGCGCCAGCCCACCAGGCACCGATGCCTTCGGTCTTGGCTATCCTGCTCAGAGCGTCTATGACACTCTTATAGTGCGCTCGCTCTGCTTTCGGCTTGAGGCCATCAGACTGCATGCGGATGAGGGCCAAATCAGCCGGGTTGCCGACCATAGCTGCCAACCCACCAGCCGTGAGACCAGAGCCCGCGCGCTCGTAGAAGTTGACTTTCCGTCCTTGCTCTTCAGCCCGAGCACCAAGAGTCTTCATGAACGTGTCGAAAAACCCCAGCCTCGCAGTCGTATACACAGCTTGCCGCAACAACCCAGCAGACAGTCCAGTATACAGATCCAGCACCTTGCCCTGAGCAATGACTTCTCGGGTCACGCTTATAGGGGTGGGCTTCACACCGCCCGTGGTTCCCTCACCAGCAAGCTGGAGTCGCACTTTGATCATGTCGATCGGTTGGATGCAGGAGGTGGCTACCATGCCCGCGAGCCCGCCGTTGACGAAGGGAAGAGCTCCGCGCATGAAGGGTGTGTGGAGAAAACCTTGTGCTGCGGCTTTTGGGTCTGTCTTTGCGGTTTGTGCGAGCTCTTGTGTTTTCGCTGCCGCATCTTTGGCGACTTTGGCTGCCTCGTCGGCTTTGGCCTTTGCTTGGTCGATTGTGGAGCTCATGGTGTGCGGTGGAGTGGAGAGAAATGGGTTGTACTGGTTGGATGTGCTCGCGAGCCCTCAAGTTCGACTCGGGCTTCGACTCGTGTTTGCTTTGTCTTCGACTCGATTTTCGACTTGGTCTTCGATTGTTCTGCTGTTCTACCTGTTAGTCTGGTTGGAGGCGGTGAATTCATATACAGTGTCTAGTGGGAACAGGTTGGCAGTGAACGACTGCAAGTCCTCCCGCTGCTCCGCCATCTGGTATACCAATGTACCTGATTGTGGCTTTTCCTCTACATCTGATCGCACTACCAAACTGGTGAGACGTACGAAATCGCTTACTCACAACAGTTGGAACCGATCCGCGTCCCCAGCTAAGCTCTTCCCACTCACATGTGCTCCCAACAAGGCGGCTTCACAGTCTACAGGCGACGTTGGTGTCCGCGTCTTGGTCTTCGAGGAACAGTCATGCAAGCTCTGCAGCGAAATGTACAGCTACGCAGGTACAAGTAGGAAGCAACGCTCGCAAGAAGGGGACGACGAGCTGTTGAGCTGTGCCGTGGTGCTCCTCATCCTGTTGCCCGCTTCTCGGTGTGCACTGGGGAGCTGTTCTTGGTCTCGTGCGGGGTGAAGCTGGCCACTTACGTTGGGTGAGATCAGCATCGCGTGTCGGGAGAATGCACCGATGCCGTTTTTGCCCGAACGATCGGGTTGTCGGGTTCATTGTTCCATGAGACCTGTACTCTGTTAACGATTTGGTCTCCAAGTCACGAATGCTTCGGAGAGATGTAGGGGTGGATGGTGCGAAGTCGGCGGGACGCCGGACCGAAGAAGATGATTGTCGGCAAATCTTCGGTATCATGTGCGTTTAGATCGCGTCAACCAGAACGCGTATAGTGGTTCATGTTGTACTTCACAATATAAACATAACAAAATCGACATCATGCCGCCTCGAGCCCGACAACCAAATGCTGGGCCTAGTCGACAATCCACCGTAGCACCCACGCCCTCTCAACCAGCAAGAGCCGGTACTCAATTACCACCATATGAAGCACCTTCGTTCCCGCTCAATCCAACCGCACAACGCACACTGGACAATCTGCCCAGATCACACAACTTGAAGAAACTCGACGACAGCCTTGCTGATGCGCAAAAAGCACTATCAGAAGTTGCTGCCGAAATCAACGACCGTCTAACCGAGCGGGAGACCAAGCTATCGAAGAAGCGCAAGGCCCAGACCACTGAGCCCACGTCAGAAGACGCAGAGAATGGCGCCAACGAAGGCGAGCAGAACCTGGACGAGCTGCGGGACAAAGTCTCGAGGATGACGACGCGGATGGACGAGAGCATGCGGAAGATGATTGATGGACAGCATAGTGTGCAGGACATCAAGGCATCTATCGCTGCTACTGCCACGGATGCGAGACTCAATGCCAGCACGCAAGCGAGCACGCAAGCTGCTTCCACTCAGCGGAGGAGAAGGCGGGGCCGGGAGGAAGGTGAAGATGGGGAGGAGGGAGACGAGGAGGAGTACCAGGACTTTGAGCCCACCGATCCGAGAGGCGGCACCCAACCACAGAAGTCTGCTCTCGAGACGTTCCGTGCGAAGATTGACGACTCGAAGACTCGCTACCAAGCGCACAGCTTGACAGACCGTTATGCGGACAACAATGCTTACCGAGACTTCAAACGAGTTGTTCACGATGCTAGACACCCCACTGGAGATGTACCGATGTCGCATCAGAACGAGTGGTTCGACGAGGGGCAAGCGCCAGCACCGGGAATGACTACACGAGCACGAAACGGTGATGAAGAGGAAGACTCCGACGACGATCTTGCGGTGTCTCGGACGACCATCAGCACAAAGTGTCCATTGACGCTTACAGAATTCAAGAAGCCGTTGACTTCAAAGAAGTGCCCGCACAGTTTCGAAGCCGAGGCTATCCTGAGTCTAATCAACGGCTCCACTGCGCATGTCGGAGGTGGACGCTCTGGAGAAAAGACGGTGCAATGCCCAGTCTCCGGCTGCTCGCAATCTTTGACGAAGAGCGATTTGCACACCGACGCTGTGCTGGTCCGCCAGATCAAGCGGTTGCAGCGGTCTCGCGAGCTCGACGAGGAAGATGCAGACGACCGGGAGGATGGTGTTGACGGCCCAACATTGATCGGAGATGACGATACTGCAGATGTCGATGATATCGTCGAAGGTCGCACGCAGATCAAGGGTGAATCTCGTAGTGGTCGACCCAAAGGGCGTGCGACTCCGTTGACGCCAATGAGGAATGGAGGTGTTGTTGAAGTGGACAGTGAGTCTGAAGCTGAAGAAGTGGATGAAGATGCGACGCAAGACGAGTAAAAGTGAAAGTCTGCCGTTCACGTTCTGCTCGCTGCCAATATATCAACGTGTATCATATCGCTCAGTCAGATCGAACCAGATCGACACCATTGCTCTACTATCATACACTTCATCTACCCATATTGCACACACTCGAATCAACATAAGTCTCACTTCCAATCATTCCCCCACAACCGTCCAACCCACCCACTCTCCCCCGGCCTCTTCGTCGTCGGCGCCTTCCCATAATCCAAGGGCCCCAGCTCCTCATCCTTCACCTCGACCGTCACCTCCCTCTTCCCACCCATCCTCTCTCCTCCCCTCCCACCAGCAACAACCCCACTCCTCTTCCTCCTCGCCTCCGCCTCCTTCCTCGTCGGGCCTGGATCCCGCCCCGTCAACCGTCTACTCGCCCGCTTGATACTCGCCCTGACATTCCACTGCCGCTTCTTCGCAAGCACGAAGAGCACAATGCTCGCAATCCCGAATACGGCGACCAGCACGACTATGACTATGATAGCGATGAGCCCGCCTTGGGAGAGCGAGAAGGAGGAGCTGTCGGTGCCGGAGGCGCCGCCTTGGGTGTCGATTGTTGGGGCCGCGGAGGCGTAGGTTGGGGAGCCGGGTTCGTTGCGGGTGGCTTGGATTATCGAGGTTGTGGTTGCGAGGGTGGTTGCTGGGGCTGGACTGGGGGAGGGGGAGGGGGTGGTGGTTTGGTGTTGGTGGGTTGCGGTCTGTTGAGGGGTGTTTCTTGTGGTCCCGGAGGTGGTGTCCTGGGCGAAGGAGAGGGAGGCTAGAGTTGCTAGGAGCGGGAGGAGGAGGGAGGATGTCTTCATGGTCGCGCATGCAATGCTTCGAGGGGGCGGACTCGTTTACGAGCTGCTTCGAGCGAGAGGAGAATCTCGTTCAACGAGCTACTTAGACAGGTCGATGAAGAGAGCGGGAACAACAACGATGATAGAAAAGCGAAAGAGAACCGTTACCTATGTTGAAAGTGTAGCACATCTCCTACCATCGAAGCGCCCTTGGGCGAAGCCTCGAATGTGCGCGCCGTGCAGCTACATGCCGAGAACGTGACCGGTCCAGACAGACTGTTCCTATCTCTGCATCGGTGCCAATTGCGTTTCAGGACTCGCGAGAAGTGCTTTGCGAGATGTCTGTATGGGTACTTGGCAGATGTGAGCGCTTAGAGGAAGTTGCTGCGATCTAGCTGTGGCGTTGTGATTGGTTGAAGAGAGGGAACAATTAGCGTGGAGTCCTTGTGGAACATCAACAGGGGTCAGAATAGACATCACACTTCCTCATGGCATTACAGGAGTGCCCGGGAGTAACCTCTATCGTTCTGGAGCCGACCTGTGCGATAGAAAGCTGCCCGCATCATCACCATGCGAACATTGTGTGACTGGCACTCGGATTTAGCTCCCCCCTCGAGTACGGCTTGAAAGAACTCTTCCACGGCCTGTTGTTGAAGACGGGCACCCGGGATCGACGCAGAACAGGTTGCGGTAATGTGCAGAGCGATATTGAAGCCTGTGAGATACGAAGTGTTCGATGTCATGGCTGCAGTGCGCTCTTCGTCCAGCCTCGCCCCTGTTGGAAGGCATTTCTTCGCCCGCCTCTCCCATGGATCCCTATGGTGCGTTTCAGTCTCGATTGCAAAGTCGAGGTTCGAACTGTATCGAGTCAGGATCACTGAGCCGGCATGTAACCCGATGTGTGAGGACTCCTCGAGAGGCTGCTCGGCTTTGGAAAAGATCTCGAGCGTCTGCGCTGGAGCAGAAGGTCCCAACGGTTTACACGTGCAACGATAGTATCGAGAAGTAGTCCGAGATTGCACGTATCGAGCCTGGTCGTGCTCTGGATTTATCACGTCTGCCGAAGGCGACAAGTGCTTCCGAGGGTTGCTGGCTGGTCAATTGACGGCATCCAGCTCCAGTCGACTTCGGCATGTGACGATGCGACAACAGTACCGAAGGACAAACCCTGGTTTCCTCGCCGCTGGGCTGAGCTCAGAGGGTCCTTGGAGTACGCATTGGCAGTGCGGCTTTGTGCAAGCCGAGCAGGGCAGGTTTGCGTTTATAGGTAAGCGCAAGGTACTGTCATACATGTTTTCTTCCATCTTTCAGTCATATGTAAGTTTGGCCGTCTCCTTCATCAATTTCGTGCATTTTTCGCGTTGGTGTGCTCGCGAGGAAGGCGCGAGGTCGTAGTTGCCTGATGAGCCAAACCTGGCCACACCTCGATGAAAAATCTTCATATCGCTGCGCCACTCTTCCTTTCTCATCACACTCCATCTCGAACTTGATACTAGCCACATCTGCGTGATCCCTAGGAGCTGCTTCATTCGTGGGGGTCCACGGCTCTCACCGAAGTCATATCACAATGGCCATCACCGAGGATGACGAGTTGGGAGGCCCTCATCCGAACGACTACCACGACAACGAGACCCCATCTTTCGATGAGTCTATGCTGCAGGCCGAGGACGACCAGTACAAAGAGCTCCACACCACCGAGCGCGTTCCTCTCAAGACCGGTGGCGAGGAGATTGTGAGAGATATGACACCCTTCAGCGAGAGACCAACGTCAGCTGGTACCGTGTTCAGTGGCAATGTGGAGTTCGATGATGCTGATGCCGACGACAACTTGCTTACAATACTCACGACATCGCCGAAGAAGCTGAACCAGACGCAGGACACTAGTGATGATGCATCGACAGCACCCAGCCGACTGCTCAGTAGACGCGAGACTTCACCTGAGCCCCAAGCAGGAGCCGACTTTTCGTTCTTTAGAGCGACTCGTGGTCAGATGGATCTCACAGGAAACCGCAGACGCCTAGCTGCAGGTGCAGGTCAGCCGGAGACCTCGAACGGGCAGGGGTGGCAACACCAAGTCACCTCTACCGATCATGACACTGGTATGGTGATACACGTGTAGGAATAAGCTGCTGCTAACACTTTTCGTCCAGGCCCCAACATGCTCTTACCGGAGCCCGTTACGGCGCCACAAAGACAACACGCTACTGAGAAAGAGTCAACCCAGTTGAGTTTGGAGGATGCTGAGCCACGAGGACTTGCCACGGATCCAAAGAAGCGACGAAAGAAGCCGAAGCGTCGACAAGACTCGACCTTGCGTGAGCAGCACGAGCAAGATCTCTCTATTTCTGGTCCGTTGATGGAGCCACAGCATGTTTTCGCCGAGCCGGTCCCACAGATCGAGATGGAGGAGCCAGACGCTGTGTTGCACGTAGCACAACCTCAAGCTGACGACTGGTCTTTGGCCTCACGCGCACCACTGCCGGCCCCCGATGACACTCGTCAGGCCAACGGCTCCTGGTCTCCCCACAACCAGCTTTACGAGGATCTTGAAGCGGCAGCACAACGGCAGCAGACAGACGAGGGCTCGTCTATCACGCCACCTCCACGATCACGGCCCAATTATGCACAGTCGACGCTTGAAGCAGCAGCGCAACCCCAACACATGGAGCAGGAGTTCCCTGTATCGCCTCATCCACAGTCACGACCATGCTCTGTACATTCGACCAGGCCTTCACCTGAGCCGCTCATCCCAGTTGCTCAAGCAAGCTACGAGGAGGAATCCCAACATGTTGACCGTGAGATGACTGTCGGTGGTGGTATGCCGTTTGATGGCGGCGCTCGACAGTCCATGTCTGCTGGAGCAACGAGACGAAAGGGTCGAAAGAGTCGAACGCAGCCTCCAGTGGCGGGAAGCGTTCCCACCAAAGTAAACGACCTGATACACATCCTGGCCTACGAGGCACGCAAGGTCGAGGAGGCGAATGCAGCCGATCTTCAGGCTATTCAACACGAGAAGGAAGAGCAGTTGCAAGCCGCTCACCAGGCTAGACAGCAGCTGCAGGAGGAACTCGATGCTGTGCTTGAAGAAAAGGAACACCTTGCCGCTACCCTCGATAAGCACACAGCAAAGCTAAAGAAGTACGACTCACAGTTTCCCAGGCTCAAGAAGTTTGTCGATGGCCTTGGTACGGACCTCGACAAGCTTCGACACGATTCGAATGCCGTTCGTCGCAGGAGTGAGGAGCTCCTGGACGGACACAATGATTCAAGGCAAGAGCACAGCGCTCTCATCGAGGACGTCAGGCAGGCCTCCGAGCATGCGCTCCAGGTGCGCAACAAAGCCTTGGAGAACTGCCGCGAACTTCAATCTGACCTCGACGCCGCTACGTTGCGAACCGATTACCTATCTCAGCAACTCAGCGAGAAGGCTGGTATGCTCGTCGAAGAGCGCGACAGTCGTGCCCGGCTTGAGCGTTTGCTCTCTTCAGTGACCCAGTCAGACGAGGCTATCATGAAGTCGCTCAAGTCGAATGCCGATGCCATCCTCGACAAGCTGTACGAGGTCCATGCTACTCTTGAAAAGGGGCAAGCAGATGACACAGTCACCGAGTTGCTTCAGCAAACATTTGCGGTGGTGCAGGGCGCCACTTCTGATACGACAGAAGCTGTTGATCAGATTGCATCGGTAAAGGGTCTCGTGGAGACGATCAGCGAGCGGTATGTCGAGCACGCCAGCATCAGAAGAACTTGGCTAACAGGTCTTTAGGTTGAGCAGTCACGTGGAAGAGTCCACTGCTACTGCATTTGACCCTGTACCGTTTGCAGCGACCTTCCAGACCAACCTGAGCGAGGCTGTGAGCAAGCTCAGGACTGAGGTTAGCCACAAGGAGAGCCTGCTACAACAGGAAGCAGATCACAGGGAGACTATCAGTTCGCTTCGAGAGCAGCTCAAAGCGTCCGAAGCTCGCGTCAACGATATCAACGCCCATTTCGCCACCTCTCAGCAAGCAGCAGCAGAGCTAAGGCAGCACAACAACGCTTTACAGACGAAGCTCGCCACCGCACGCTTCACACCCCCTCCAGCTTCGGATCCTAAGAGACAGCCATCGGACGAATCCGTAGCGGAATATGAGCTAACAAAGTGTGCCCTCCAGTCAGCGAGGGCGGAAATGGCCAGCAAGTCTGAGGAGATTCGCTCACCGACATCTCGAAACGCCAATATTCAGGACCAAATGACCTCCCTGAAGAGCCGCCTGGATCAACTCAAGACTCAAGCTGTTGACTTCGAGCGTGAGCGAGAGAGTCTCATCCGCAAGGCAAAGCATGACGAAGAGCGAATTCGACAAGAGATGAGCGGGCACGTTGAGCAAGTGGAGCTCAAGTTGAAGTCCGACGCCAAGAATGATATGAAGAGACTTTGCAGCGAGCGTATTCGACTGCAAGACCAAGTCAAATCACTGAAAGAGACCCTCAAAGCATGCAATGCACAAATCAAGCTACTGGAGCAAGATCAATCGGCCTATGCTTCAACTCAGCAGGAACTCGATCGAACGAAGAAAGTGGTCGACGCCCAGAAGCACGAGATCGCGAATCTGCAGGCCTCACTCAGCAAGCTGCACAACGCCGTTGATCGCGAGAAGGTGGTGAGCGAACAGTACGCCGCTCTTTCGGCGAGACTCACCGCGGAGCAGGGCAAGGTGGAGGCAGCCGTTGCTGAGAAGCTGAGCATGTCGAAGGAAGTGGGCAACCTTCAGCGCTCTCTTAGCGATGCACAGCGTCTCGAGCGTGAAGCAAGATCAGAGCTGGAGAAGAAGCGTCTGGGCAACGATGCCTCGCTGAAAGCCCTTGAGAGGGAAGTTGCCGATGCAAAGGATGAAGCTGAACGTGCAGCGGCGGGCCAAAAGCTGCTCAAGGCCTCCTGCGACAAGGCTGTCAAGGACGAACAGAGCAAAGCAGAGCGGCAGAAAGCGTCATTCCAGCAGGCCCTTTCGGAGTCTCAGGCGGAAACACGAGCGGAGAAAGCTGCGCATGACGAGTACCAGGTACAGGTCAATAACAGTTGGCAGCAGACGCAGGAGATCCATGATCAGCAGAAGGCCGAATCGAACCGACAGCTGACCGAGATGGAGGCTGAGTTGAGGAAAGCAAAGGAGGTGGCCACCGACCTTCGTACCAAGACAGATGCAGCCGTCGAAGTCAAGCAGATGGCACTTCTTGACCAACGCAAGCAGATGGAGCATCGGGCAGAGACAGCGGAGGCGAACCTTTCACAAGTGTAAGACTCGTTCAACGCTTTTCGGAACGATACAGCAGCTGGGAAGGGTACCACCCCGACAGGCAACACTAAGTCCAGAGAGCCTGTCAGGCCCAGGAAGAAGGTGGACCGTAATACCAACACACTGGTCGAAGTCAACCCTATCCCAGTACCAGAGGTGATCCGTCCAGACTCGCGCAGGGCAGCCTCGGCGGGCAGCAGACCTCCCTCCGCCGGACCGGTTGTGGAAGAGACACAGCTCGCTTCGGACCCGTTCGCTGTTCACCCGGATGACATACGGAGTGCCCAGATGTCTCTGTCGATTGGAGCCTACGATATGTTGGCCGGCCGAGAGGAAGATCTTACTCAGCGACCGCAGATTGTGGAAGAGACCCAGCAGGAGGACACGCAGTCAACGTTCGCGCCACTATACGGTTCGTTTCCTTCCTCGCAACATTTTGACACCAGAAAGATTGTCTCGGCTGTCGCTCCATCACCGTTCTTCGCATCGAGCCACAAGGACGTCCTCGATTATCGACCAACTGCGGACTTTACGATCTACGATGATTCTCAGCAGGCTGACAGTTCGATGGATGCTGCGAGAGCCTTGAAGGAGACCACAACGTCCAGCAGTCTCTACTGGAGCCAGGCCGAAAAAGACAAGTACACCTACAAGCCGCCAGTTCCGCTCTCGAACAGCGCATCCAAGCGACTTCGCCCGGCCGACGATTCTTCACACACTCTCGGCTTTGCCCACTCGTACGGTCCACGTGACGATATGAGCAGCACGTTCCGCCAGCAAACGCCTCAGATAGGCGACGGAGGCGGCCGAGCTGCACTGAAAGGCACGCTGTCCTCCCACAGTAGCTCACCAGGATTCGTGCATGACAGCCAGACCAACAATCGTAGGCAGAGTACCTATCAGTCCACAAACAACAGTGCTGGAAAGCGCAAGGCTTCTCGAAACAGCAGCTACAACACTGCAGACCCGCGACTCGTTGCACGCAATCAGGCTCAAGCCCAGAAGAGGAAAGCGGAGGGCCAGGTGGTGGAGGGCTACGAGGCCGAGAGGAAGAAGAGGCTGCCGATCGATATTGGTGTCGGCGGGCGTGCACTGCGCTCCAGTGCTCAGTCTGCAAGCAACAGCCTGTCAATGTTTCCACCGAGATCCTCTGGATCACGCGAATCTTCCCAGCATGGCTCGAGCCTGCCTCGTGGACCGTCGCATATGCGCACTCTTGCAGGAGCTAGCTCTCGCAACACTCGTAGCACCAAGAAGATGTCGAAGCGTAAGTGGCGCGACTACCGTTCAGGAGAGACACATGCTCATTCTCACAGATGACGAGTATGCCGCGCGCTTCTCCCAGGAGCTGGACGGTCGCTGATACGCCAACGCTCACCTCACTCGGAATCGAATTGCTCATCAACAACAAGCTCCAGCATACTTTCGGCAGTGCATTTCTTATCTTGGTGTGCTTTGCTTTGCGAGATTCTGAAGAGCAGAAATTGGAGACAAGTGCTGTGCGATTTGCTTGATTTGCTTGATACTCTGGGACTCATGTTCGAACTTGCTGATGGTACATCCGGGCCTCGATGAGCATGTCTAGCCCTCGTATAATTCCTTAGCTCATTTGCTTTAAAGAACTTTGGCATGTTCTGCTCCCATTGCATGCGCCCTTCCTCGCCATCATAAGTGCAATCTCATAATATGACAGGTACTGTGGTGTGAAGAGCCCTCCGTACTACAGCCAAATCCACTGCTCGGCCTCGCGAAGCAGCCCGTTCTCCTGGTGTGTCTGTAACAACGCCCTAGGCGCGTCTCCCTTCTCCAACCACTCCATCTGCGGTGCTCGGACGCGATAAAGTGGCTCCACCATCCCTCATCGGTGGAGCTAACGCGCGGATGTCTGTTACTGTGTTTCGATGATGTAGACTCGCGTTCATTTTCCGCGCTTCTGCTCAAGGAACAGGACTTGCTTCTTCACTGAGATGGTATTAGTATCCAGAGGTTCTTGTGGGTGTCTGTGTGTACATACCGACAGGATCATACTTCAGCATGCTAAGGGGTCGATGGGTTCGCGGTCGTGAGAAGGTCTTGTAGTAGCCCGTCATGGCCATTGAGATGAGCCGCACGGCTATCGTTCGTGACTTGGCTTATCATGGTGTCAGTACCAGTCTTGTCAGTATCGGCGATGATAGCATACCCTTCTTCGCCATTGTGTAGGAAAGTGCCGTAGCTTGATGATCGATCGCTTGGAGATGGAAGTGAGGATGTCAACGGCCATATCAAGCTTGGCAATCTAGTATGCATTGGGACGGGATGAGTTGCACATGCCGAAGCCTCGGCACGACCGGTACGACCAGGGCGCAAGAAACGCTGTTACACCGGACTACACACCTCCACGACCTACGACTACCTACTCAGACCACCTAAGAACACCTCAACCTATACCTACAGCTCTCGCCAGGAATAGGGTTCCTCTCCGCCGTCAAAATGGTCGTCGATGCGCTTATCTACCACCCGCTGGTGAGCCATTACAACAAGTTCGTCGCGACAACGAGTAAGTAACACCTTCCCGCCCGCCCACAGTACACTGCTAACATCTCTCAGTCGGCCGCGACAAAACCCTCCGCACAATCCAATACTTCTCCCGCTTCCTCGCCTGGTACACCTACCGCACCAACCATCCCCAATCCACCGTCACACTGTTCGAGAACATTAAGAAGAACTTCGGCAACGTTAGGAAATGCATGAGAATCGGCAAGTTCGTCGAGCACTTCAAAGCGGCGGCCGTTGCCTCAGACGCCAAGTCCATGGACCCAGTGCTCAAGTACCTTGCCGTGGGCCGGCAGCTGGGATATGCGTTCTACTTGAGCTTAGACGCTTTGACGTACATCGATGCATCGGGCATCCGCAAGTTCGAGGGCGCGGCGCGGTTGCAGAAGGAGGCGTATCGGGCGTGGTTGGCGGGGTTGCTGTGTAATGTTGCGGCGGGGGTTTATACGCTTTACAATATGCAGGCGGAGATGAAGAAGCAGGGGGAGAGTGGGGATGCGGAGAAGCATGTTGAGGTGAAGAAGCTTGAGAAGTATGTACAGCCTGTTCCTACTTTCGGGAGCGAGTGTGTTTTGGTAGCTGACATTGTTACTAGGGACCGAGCGGCGACTCAACTCCAGCTCATCTCTGACCTTTGCGATGCCACTGTTCCCAGCAGTGCTCTCGGCTATGCCAACTTCGACGATGGTATTGTTGGTCTTGCTGGAACGACGAGCAGTTTGATCGGCTTGGCTGCGGTGTGGGCTAAGACCGCGTAGCCGTTAGCCAGTCTTGGTGGTTGTTAAGCAAGAAGGTGAAGTTTGGTCTGGTGGGACAAAAGGCCATGCGTGGATCTTGAGATGGTGGGTCTGTGTACGGCGTTCGAGCGAGCCTAGGATAAGGTTACATATTTTGATATTTCTTGCTGACTTCACCTCTCAAGTGCTGCCTGCGATAAACTTGCTTCCGTTCAATGCATGTCATTGCTGCTGCCTGCCTGGTGGTGTGACCTTCAGGCGAGCATGCATGTTGGGTACCAGAAGAAGTTGCAGTACGAGAGCTCGAAAGTCGTTGCCTTCGACGAGAGTGCTATGAACACTCTCAATTGTCTCGAGGCCGTATGAGATAAGCGCACGGAATGAATAACCTGCTTGTACGGCCTCGAGGCGGAGTCATATGATCGTTGGAGGTCTTTCGACTGCCACCCTTGTGAGCACCTCTTGAATTCTTCCTCTCATCAATGGGTTCTTGCGGAGAGTCAGCTTTTCACTTCAGCCCGTGACCAGCCATTGCTGCAGCCCTGCGTGCTAATGACTTTCCGTCCACACGAGCAGCTTGTCTGAGAACTCCTGCTCTCGCTGAACATCGTACGAGCCCAGGTTAGCCTCGAATGTCTACTTGGCCCGTCGCTGTCCGCGGAACGTCCATCCGTCATGTTCCCTCAAACAGACAGGCCAGTCTAACCGCACTTCGGGTCCCTCGCAGCGCTTCGGCCGATAAAGCAGCTTATCAGATCCTCATTCGTCCTTCGCACCTTCCATGATGGCATTGTGCCTTGACTCACATCAAACGTGTCCTCAAGGTCTCTCCACCGATTGCTGCGCTATGTGCGCACATTGCGGGAGCCTGATGATCCTTGCGCGGTCTTGAGAGGTGTTTATTTAACTCCATGGGCGGTCGCATTGGAATCCGTGGACCATTTTGGCGAATCCTGGAGAGCGGCGGATAGATTTTGTCCCGGAAGCCGGCCCTGCCTGCAACTCTAGAATTCTCAAGGACTTTTCGAAACGGAGTTTATCTGGAGGGACCGAACGGACGAATCGCCTCGCAAACCGAACTGTGGGACCGCTGGCGCGATACCAAGGCGAGTCGACACGATCCTTCCGAAGCGGAGAAGCGGGCGAAAAAGAACCTCCGGACCCGTCCCATTCCTAAGCAACGATCAATGAAACGGAGGAATACTGTCGATGTCGTGGTCAAACAACGATTACTTCCCTCAGAGGATGTCCGGATTGATCGCACCCATATATTACCCTCCGCCCGAGGCACTGCAGGAAATGGAAGTTGATTCTGCCACCGCGCCCGGCATGGATGCTAAGTCAGCGTCGCGATCGTGCACAACTTGTTCGAAGGCCAAGGCGAAGTGTGTGAAGCGTGCTGGACAGCAGGTTTGTGAAAGGTATGCATTGTTCGACGCGTGTGCTTTGTTGGGGTGGTTGCTAATGTTCTGTTAGATGTTCGAGGTTGAGGAAGGAGTGTCATTCCAGGGAGCCGGTACTGAGGCGTCGAAAGGTCGTTAAGACAACGTGAGTCCATTGGTTGATTTCTACTACCTCCTTCCTTTCTTGGACTTTGGGTATGTCGGCAAGGTATCCAAGTACCTGCAGTCTTATGCATACACTCTTGTATAGCTTGATCTATCGTTTGACCATACCGCACTCCATCGAACTCTCGGTATCTCAAAGTGATCATCCGCTGACGTATGACTAGTCGTGCTGCTCAACTAGAGAAGCTCGAGAACAAGATCGAGCATCTCGTTAATGCATTGGCCACCACACAATCTCACCGTGGCTTCAGTGTTGATCTAGGGCAACCCTCGCCGCCCATATCACAGACCTCGGAAAGGACGGACAGATTGTACCATGATCAACGAATCCTGGAAGATGCCCAAAACCCACGGCAGCAAGCAGTACTCAACTCACTTTGCGATGCGATCGACGAGATACAGGAGGACGTCTCAGAGAGTGCCTCATCAAGCGGCAGTCCAGACCCTACGTCTGCTAAAGAGGGAGCTGCTGCCTCCATTAGCACGTTCGCCGATTACCAGTCTGTTGGAGTGACTATGCCCGAAGCGGACGTCCTTTTGGACAGGTATCGACGACTGATGGCTTCCGCTATGCCGTTCGTCGTGCTCCCAGCCAACACTACAGCTCAGCAGCTTTATGCTGAGAAACCTGCCCTGTTACATGCCATCGTCGTCGTAACCTCGTTCGACGATCTCGCAAAACAGCAGGCAAATGTTAAGAGACTGACGCGGAACCTGAGTGAACGGATCATGATCAATTGCGAGAAATCCGTCGACATCCTGCAGGCAATCCTGGTATTCGTCGGCTGGTATCACCCTCACATCTTCTCGTCGAATCAATGTACGAACCTGATACACCTCGCCATGGCTATGATAATCGACCTTGGCTTTGACCGCCCGCCACAGCAATGTGGCGACTTCAAGAAAGAGTCTACCAAAGCTGTACACGGCGCGTCGCTGACAGAACGCGTTCCCCAGCCGGAAGAATATCGCATCCTGGCTGGAACGTTCTACCTCTCCTCCCTACTATCATCATCATTCAAGAAGATCGACGCCATGCCATGGACCAACTACCTCAGCAATGGTCTTGTCAGTCTAGAGGCAGCTGCCAACCACGACAGTGACCTCTTCCTAGTCCAGATCGTTCGCCTCGAACACCTCATCGAAGAGACATCAAACATCGGCACACCACAAGCACCACTTCAGATGTACACCAAAGCCTTCAACGCCGACCTCACCCGCCTCCGCAAAGCCGACCCAACCAAAGACCCAAACAACACCTTCCTCCAACTCCAATACCACGTCACCGAAGTCCTAATATGGGAGATCGCGCTCAACGACCTTCAAGAAAACAAAGACACCACTCTCCTCTCCCGCCTCGAGGACCTCTGCCGCTTAATTGACGCTCTCAAAGCTTTCCTCGACCTCTACTTCACCATCCCAGCCGACGCATACCTCACCATGCCCTTCGCCGTCTTCGCCCAATTCGCACACAGCTTCATCGTGCTCATCAAGATCGCCTCTCTGGAGGTCGACGGCTGGGACCTAAATATCCTCAGCAACCGCATCGACTTTATCGAGAGTGTCGAGCTCGCCGCCGTGCGCTACGAGCAATCCATGACGGCCAAGACTGACGGTCTAGATATCAAGAACGACCATTTCGGGAAGTGGGCGACGCGGATACGGTGGATGAAGCAGGTTTATGAGACGAAGTTCGCGTCTGGGGAGGAGAAGTACGAGTCCATGCAGAAAGCTATGCTCCGAACTCCTGCAGCGAGCGAGGAGCAGCACGCGGCTGATACGCCTGAGACGTCGACGACTGGGAGTGGGGCGCAGCAGCCTACGCCGCCGGATGATGTGCTGAGTGGAGATTTCTTTAATTATTTGGATGAGAACTTTTGGCAGAGTTTTGCTGGGGAGGATTTAGGGTTTCCGGATATCAACATGAATATGGTATGATGCGCTGCCTGCGAGGGCAAGAGAGAGGGATAGGGAATTGTACGATACGATATGAGGGACACGCTGGCGAGAGTCGGGTCTCATCTACACTCATAGAATATGGTAGCCAGCAATAGGCACCGATAATGCTAAAGTCATGACCAGCCAGCTTTCAAGTGCTCGATGGCTTCTGCTTCGCTGACTACGTCTGCCATTTTGGCGTCCATGTCGTTGATGTTTGAATCGTGGATTGCTGGGCTGCGGTCGCCGCATGCTGTACCGACGACCTTTATAGCTGTCAATAAGCTCGTTGTCGTGAGAGAGAGTTGACGTACCATAGGTCTGAAGTTATAACTCAAGGCATCCAACGCCGTTGCCCTGACGCACCCGCTCGTGCTCACACCACATATGACCAACGTGTCGACACCCAACAGCACCAATTTCGAGACCAGCTCCGTGCCGAAGAAGGCGGATGCATGTCTGCCACCACATCAACCGTCAACACCTACACCACCTAGAAGATCAAAAGGACTTACTTCTTCGCAACAACCTCCTCCCCTTCAACCGGCACCAGTCCCTCCACCCAACCCCCCAACCCCCTCTCATCCCCCTCAGCCCAGATACTCAATTGCTTCGCCTTGCTATAGAACAACCCCGCATCGCTCATATCGGACTTATACTTCACCGTCGTCCAAATCACCGGAACTTGCTTCCCACCATCACCTCCCGCAGCTTCGGCTCTCGCGGCTGCAAGAAGTCTCCGCATAACATCCAGCGACTCCACCGAAGCAGGGTTACTGGAAGTATCCAAGGGCGAGTCGGGGGTCCAGTAAGCCTGGCAGACGTCTATGAGTAGGAGGGCAGGCCGTTTGCCCCAACCGATGCGGTTGCCGAAGCCGTTGGCGTGGGTCGATGAGCGGTATGTGTCGTTCGATGCCATGGTTTGCGTCTAGGGAACGATCCAGGAAGACGACGGGCCCGATGTCGAGATAAGTGGCAGAGGTATAGACACGATATCTTACACTTACGCTCGATAATCTGCAGGTCGTTTGTATCGTGGTCCCATTGCCCTCAGCCTACCTGTAGTTCCGAAACATATTTTTGTGTTTTGTTCAGAAAAGCTTCATGGAGCATTTATCTCGGTGTTTCCTTATGAGGGCGACCTTATCAACCTTAGCTACCCGACTGTACATCTTGGCCTGCTTAGCTTGCCGTTACCACAACTCGAGGTCCGCTCATGAAGACAATCATCCTGGTCATCTCTACAGTAGTGTCGCCGACTGAGGTGTTGCTTGCTTCATTCTCATTCAGAATTCACTATACAGAGCTGGGTATCTACCTTGTACACCGTCGAACAATGCAACCCGTAGACACTTTTACCTCCAGTTCACCTTCACCGCATGACTCTCCCTATCCCATTCCTCAGATCCGGTCAACTCCCCGACCCCATCATCCCCCTCCTCCAAACCCAAGCAAAACCCACCCCCGCCGCCATCGTCGCCCCAGCCGCCACATAAATCCCCAACCACTCCACCAGCCCCCCGCCTTGCTCCGTCTTCGGAAAAGCCCCCGCCGGCGCCGTAGCACTCTCAGCCAAATGCACAAAAAACTCACTAACACTGCCCCAATTGACCGACACATGCAACGGCTTAGCCATCTTAAGCTGCTCACAATAGACGTCCGGTTGTACCTCCGTGCGCTGGACCGCGCGGTCGCGGTCCGCCTTCAAAGCGGTAAAGACGGAGGGGAGGTGCGAGAGGGCTGGGTAGCGAGTCCGGAGATCGAGGATGTGGGAGAAGGAATCTGGGTCGGAGGAGTCGTAGGTGTAGCATATGAGGTCGCAGGCGTCGAGTTTAGCCTGGTTCTCGAGGATGGCGGGTTCGAGCTCCCCGAGCTCGTGGAGGATGAGGTAGCATTGTTTGCCGCCTTGGAGCTCGACGCTGTTGACTGCGGTTTGGGGTTTGATGGTTGGGTTGTAGGTGCCGCTGAACGGGCGGTTGAGGAAGGAGTTTAGGAGTGTGCTTTTCCCGCTTTGGGCGGCGCCGAGGACGTAGCAGAGGAAGACGTTGCGCTCGACTCTGCCGGGCCGGTTCCGGCGTTTGCGCGCTTTGGTGATTTTGAGAGCGGAGGCTGTGCTTTTGCCGTCTGGGGATTCGAAGCCCAGGTACGCGAGGTAAGCGAGGGTGGTGCGTGGTTCTTCGAAGGTGGTCATGCTCCACTGGGCGAGCCAGCCTTGGAGGGTGATGTGGCCGGCTTCGTTACGGACGGTGCAGCTTGGGAAGGCGGAGTCGACCCAGGAGTTGGGGATGCCCGGGGTGGGTGCGAAGAGGGCTGTGAGTTCGGAGTCGTTGAGGCCGCCGTCGTTGTCTTTGTCGTGGAGGAGGAAGAGGTCGACGAAGAAGCGGTAGCCGGAGGGACTGAGCTCTGCTGACGCGAACGCTGGGATGTCGAACTTGGGGTGGAGGAAGGTTTCTTTTAGGGAGAGGCTGCCGGAGTATTGGAATTTTCGTAGGATGATCCAGATGGTTTCGTGGCGGCCTTTTTCGGCGAACATTTTGTTCAGCAGGAGGAAGCCGTCGACGTCGATGCCTTCTTGCACTGACTCTGCGCTGTGTGGCCCTGTCAACCTTGAGATCATCCTCTTGATGCTGCCAAGGTCTTCGTCCGATAGTGGCTTGTCGAAACATCGGAGTTGGAAGTCGTGGATCTCCTTGTCGTTCAGCAGTCCATCCTGGTCCCTATCGCACAAGTAGAATACCCGTTTCAACGCATCAACCAACGCAGGTTTCAGCGCAGCTTCCTTCGAATCGTACAACGGCGCAATCGGATGCGTGACCGCCTTCTGACACAAAAAGAACACCTCATTAATGTTATGATGCTCTCTCGCACTCGTCCGGATACAAGAGTCAATCTCCTTGAACTCCGACATGACCGGCATCATCTCCTCCGCAATGATCTGTGCTGTGCTCGCGCCATTGGCGGCAGTGAGGTCGCTCTTGTTCGCGCACAGTACGACAGGTACATTCAAGCCCAGTGACCGGAAGTGCGGCATCCAGAACAGGGCGACACGCTCATAGCTGTAGTGGTCGCTGTAGACCAGCAGGATGCAGTTGGCCTTGCGGAGCTCTCGCTTGAGCACATCTCGTTCTTGCGGGAGGGCGGAGGTGTCAACGAGGGTTATGCTGACGTTCTCTTGGGTGATGGAGCTCGGAGGGATTGTGATGGGTGGTAGAACTGATGTGATCTTCCCAGTGACAAAGCTATCTTTGACAAGAGAGGTCAAGAGGGAGCTTTTGCCCTGTTGAGATGGAGTTGTTAGTGGATGCTGCCTTCGCTACGCCTTCTTCCGGGTCCTTACCACCGACTCGTCGCCGACGATACATATGCGGACTATGCTCAACGTCAGTCATGGTTCCTATACTGGGCTAGATAACATGATACCTGTCGCCATCATCCATGGTTCTGAACGAGGTCGAGCGGACAACTAAAATCACACCTCGGGCAGGGTCCCGATGACAGACGCGATTGCTCCACAACCACGTGGAGAGCTCGCAGATCCAACCACCACACAGCACCTGCACCTTATCTCCATCTTTAATTTGACCGTTGCAAGACCAATGTACGGTCCGGCAACTACATCCGCTGACCTTTCCTTCTCTGCAGAGACGATGTGGTCAAGTACAGTTCTCCCATGCCCGCTCATATTCAGCCGGTTCAATTTCCCCCGCCAGAGCGCCACAGTGACAGTCACTGCGCCGCGAGACATGCTCCCTCCATCCTTCCACGCTCGTGGTGCCAATCTGCACATATTACCGCGCGATGAAGTAGACGGACTTGAGAATGAGAGAATGAGGACATTGAAATAACGACAGCATCTTATACTCGGCTACAGCAAGCAGCGCATCATGTTGTAAGCGCTCCACCGCCTTGCATCACCCCTCAGCTCCATCGCCGCGACGAACGACGACATTCGAGCAAACTTCAGCTGACTGTCTTATCAGCGTCCTACCTCCTCCGCCTCGCTACCCAGTAGGTCTCCAGAACGCCCTACAGCTTGCGACCACGTGCTGACAGCAGATCGTTAGAATGGCAACCTCTACACGGGTAAGGTGAACTTCTGATTGTCACTCAGGTGACGTTTGCTAAACATCACATCCCTAGGTATGCCCGGTGGTGCTTTGCTCGAAACCAATGTGAGTCGCCATCTATGCCACACCGTCCTGCCAGCAGCCGCCGCCAGCCATGGGTCTCTGCTTGTCAATCGAGTTGCTAATGGACTACCAGAATATCCTAAGCCACCCAACCGGCCCCGAGTACCAGCTTGTCGTCGGCGAGGGTACATATGTCCTCAAAGACGACCTTCACCTCGCAACACCCCCGCCTCACCCTAGCGATGCGCTCCAGCCGAATAACAATCCCCTGGCGACCACGATAGGCCCACCTCAGGCTGGAACGAAGCTCTCGATAGTCAACTTCGCACCTCGTAAAGCTCCTCCGCAGAACCTCTTCCGCACGACAACCGCACAGAGTGGTCGCTCGAATCTTCCGCAAAGCATACAAGAGGAGGCGCAAAGTCCGAGGAGTGATGCAGGATCTACGGCCAATGGGTTTGGTTCGGCGGGCTACTACAACCTCACCTCGGGCTTTGGCGACAACAACCCATCTCTGAACGTCACAGCACCTGCTAAGGGCAAGAAAGATGGTCGTTCGAAGCCGAAGAATAACATTGTGAAGTCGAATTCCTCCTTCGTCTCGCGAGTTATACCACATGAAGGACTACCGAAGCGCCTTTCTGAACGGTCCCAAGATGGCCTCATGGCTTTCGCGAACATTAACAGAGCGTACGTGTGGCTGGATCTCAACTCCGACATCAAGACTGAGAATTTGACGAAAGTCCTGTTTACGAAAGCGCACGCATTGTGTCACGATGTTAATACGCTCACGAAATCAGTCAGCCATGTTGATATCATCATGGGCTTCAACACCAGCGACATCATCTGGTACGAGCCGATGTCGCAGAAGTACGCACGACTGAACAAGAATGGCCAGATCACGACCTCTCCAATCCAGAGAATACTGTGGCTACCAAACAAGGAAAACCTCTTCATCACCGCGCACTTCGACGGCACCCTCATGGTCTACGACAAGGAGAAAGAAGACGCCGCCTTCGTCCCCGAAGACGCCCCACCCGTCGAAAACGGCCACACCAACGGCGAGACCAAAACCAAACCCGGCTTCACGATCACGAAATCCGTCCAATCGCGCGACCAAAAGACCAACCCCGTCGCAGCATGGAAACTCTCAAACATGAAACTCAACGACATGACCTTCTCTCCAGACGGCCAACTGCTCGCCATCGTCTGCGAAGACGGCACCCTCACCATCCTCGACTACATCCACGAGCGCGTCCTCGACGTCTACCGCTCCTACTACGGCGCCATGCTCTGCTGCACCTGGTCCCCCGACGGGCGGTACGTGCTCACCGGTGGCCAGGACGATTTAGTCAGTATATGGTCGCTCGCGGATCAAGAACTCGTGGCGCGGTGCGTGGGCCACGAGTCCTGGGTCACGGACGTGAAGTTTGATCCTTGGCGGTGCGATGAGCGGAATTATCGGTTCGGGAGTGTGGGGGAGGATTGTCGGTTGTTGTTGTGGGATTTCTCGGTGGGGATGCTTAGACGCCCGAAGGTTAGGGCGAGGGGGAGTGTGGGGGGGACGGGGAGGAAGGAGAGTATGGCTACTGTGAATCGGATGAGGAGTAATAGTAGTCGATCGGATGGGGTTGGGGAGGGTGGAGAGGGGGAGGTGGAGGTGGTGCATGCGGTGGATGCGATGACGAGTACGGCGCAGCTGCCGCCGGTGATGAGTAAGGCGGCGGATCCGCATCCGTTGTGTTGGTTGGGGTTTGAGGAGGGGTCAATTCTTACGAGTTGTAAGGAGGGTGAGTCTGCATTTTCACTTTGGTATTGACGGACAGCTGCTGACGTGATGCTTTTTAGGGCATATTCGCGAATGGCAGCGTCCGTCGGATGATGCTGCGGTGGAGGGGGCAAGGCAGGGTAGTGTTGCTGGCTCTAGTTCTGCGAGGTAGGTTCTAGAGGGGACGAATTGTAGCATGTGATCGACGAAATGTGGCGGTGCGGCAGGCGACGTCATAGCTTGCGCCACATACAATTTACCTGTATTGAACATTGCTCATTACATGTACTTCCAAACTACTGCCTTGGTCTTCAACCTACCAAACAGACAGATTTACCAACAGTATCATAAACACAACCAACACCACCACAACTGCCACAATGTCCAACAACCAAAACAACAAATCCTCCTTCTCCATGTCCTCCTCCGTCTCCTTCTCCTCGTCCTCCACAGCCAGCAACAACAACAACGGCGCGCAATCCGTCTCCGGCACCCGGTCGTCGCGGACCAGTTATACGGATGCTTCGGGGAGCCGGGTTGTGAGTGAGAACCAGAAGTTTGGCGAGCCGGCTACGAGGGAGGAGAGGCGGTATGATGCGCAGGGACGGCAGATGCTGGGAGGGGGTGGTGGTGCTGGGAGGATTGAGGATGTGAGCGAGGATGACAAGCAGAAGGAGAAGGATAGGCTGTATGAGGAGAAGATGGAGGACGAGTATGCTAAGAGGGAGGGTGGGGCATAGGTGCTGCAACGGGATGTATGGATGGCTTACGAGCTTATGAGGGGTGGGTTAAGGCGTTCGGGTGGACAAATGATATGATATGATCGGATTCGAGGTCGAAGACGAGTTGACCCAGGATATGGAGTTCATGATCTAACTAGCAACCTCACTCTTCCCACTAAAATCCAGCAACCCCTTCTCCTTCGAGTACTTCGCATACTCCTTCCGCGCCAAACTCCTCCCGGCAACATCAATATCCGTCTTGATATCCTCAATCAAACTCTCCTTACTAACATAATCATACTCCGGCCGTATAAACCCCAACACCACAAGATTCATATGACTGTCATAGAATTCCTCCTCAAACCCATGCATAATATGCACCTCCACACTCCTGACTGTGTTCTTGTAGAACGGGTTCCAGCCTATGCTCATTACCATCGGGTACACGGCTCCTTTTTCTGAGGTGAAGGTGTTTTTCTCGTGGTGCTCGGGGTCCGTATCGCCGGGCCCGAACATTGCGGTTAAGAGGGCGGAGAAGATGTGGTGGGCCATGAGGTGGTATTTTGAGGTGGAGCCGGGGGGGTGTTGGTGGGTGGCGCGGGAGGGGGAGAGGCCGGCGAAGCCGTAGTAGACGCCGCTTTCGATGGAGGTGTGGCCGCCGACGCTGAGGCCGGAGATGGGGATGTTGGCGGTGGGGATGCCGAGCTGGAGGGGGAGGGATGTTAGCTGGGACGTTGTATGAGTGGGGAGTAGTGAGTGGATGTAGTGTGCGTTCTGGAAATGCTGGTGTATGCGAGGGTTGTGGTATCGGTATTTCTTCGTTGCAAGAACACCAGTGCGAGCCACTCTGTGGTATTTCATGCTTTTGTGTATCGTTCATATCTTGGAGAATGCATGGAAGGAATCGACCTTACCTCACTACTCCCTCTCCCAAAGCCTTTGATCACTTTGCCATCTAATCGCAGTGGGAATGGTGATTCGGGGCCGCTATCAGGGCCTACGACTGTAGGCCGGGGTCCATCTGGAGGAGGCATGGTGCAGCACTTTGGTGTTGAGATGGTGTTGTCACATTGTGAAATAATGCGGAAGGAGGAGGAAGGTATATGTGGGATGTCTGTTAATAAGCTCGAGCTTATCGCCCTTCCTCGTCCAACGATACCAACATCTAAATGACCTCCGGATACAGCGCGGCCGAGGATTCCTCGAAAGACGACCTGACCACGCGATTGGTAACACGACATGGTCTGAAAGATGAGGTTAGAACGCCTCCAGCTGACTGTGCATCGTTGACACGAAATCTGCGATGATACAAACCTCCCTATCAACATTGGCTTCCAGCAGAGGCCGATGAGAAGAAGATGCCTTTTAGCAAGCCTGACAGCATTGGTCCCTACCGACCCGTGGATTACACGTCTCGCTCCATCTACGCACCACTGAACCCAGAAGAAAAGGAGATTCGACTATTGTACCTTGACCCTGGCATCGACTTCGATGATCTAGAATGGCCAATCCGCTGCACAATTAGCCATGTATCTCTGCAGAGCGCAGGGTTCCCGTCATACCATGCCATCTCTGTATGTGACAAAGCGCAATTAAGGTCGACTCGCACTGATCCTGTCCATGTTGTGGTAGTACTGCTGGACCACAATTCATGGTACGTCAGATTGATTGGTGGAAGGTCTCTCCTAAACAGCATCGAGCCTGGTGCGGCGCTCTGAAGACTTCTACAGTTTTATCACGCGTCCGTCACGCTTGCTGATCCCTCGACCTACATTTCAGGCAAGAGGACAATCGTCCTCGACGGCACGGAGTTTGTTGTGCCTGCGTCAGCTGAAGCAGCGCTCCGCGGAACACATCGAGCTGATTCTCATCTGCCGGTATGGATCGATGCCATCTGTATCAACCAGAACGATGTGCTGGAGAAGAATCATCAAGTCGCAATGATGGGTGAGGTATACTCTGGCGCCGCTGAAGTCCTCGTGTGGCTCGGAGAAGATGATAAGCAGACCATGCCTGAAGCCATCATGTCAGTACAGAACCTCATTGAATGGGCCCATGGGCAAGCGTCCCAATCCAACCCAGCCGAACCACACAGCGAAAGGGTTGCTGCTTTGAGACGGCTACTGCAGCCTCCGTTCTTCTCTTGGCCTGCCGTCGTCTCCATATCCGATGCACCTTGGTTGTAAGTCGAATGGTTATGATGCCAACTCTGGAAAAAGTCGCGGTGTTGTTCGCGGTGTTTCGGACACATACTAATCAAGCCAATTCATATTCGCAGCGGGCGACTGTGGACGATGCAGGAAGTTACAATGGCCAAAATGGCGACCTGTTTTCTCGGCCAGCACAGCATTCCATGGTCTGACCTCGCTGAGGTCGCGACTTTAACATTGACGATCCCTGGATTGTACGAAGTGAGCGTGGAAAGATCGGTAGAGAGCGTTGAGGGCAAATACTTGTTTGGAGGCACAATCCAAGCCAGGCTGATAAGAGACAGCAAGCATGGCACACCAAACTTGGCAGATCTGCTGATCATGGGACGAGACAATTTTCATACTACCGATCCGAGAGATATGGTAAGCGCCCGCGGGTGAAAGAGTTCTCAAGAGACACGATTGGGCTCTACACCTCGCTCTACGACCTCTTGAAATCTTTCACTGACAGCGCATAATCCGGATTCATTACGTGCGCTCCCATGTTGGCGATCCCAAGTAGCGCATGCACCTACAATACAGAAGGGTAGTAGTCTCAGCAGGTGTCTCGGCCTTTACGAAGATGTCTACGTGAATGCTACTATCACGGCTCTGAGAGCGAACTGTGTGCTCGTTGGTATCACGGCGAGGCTTAGGCTGCTCTGCGAAGCGCAGCGACCGGCGCTTGCTGTTCGCTATCCTCGTTACTGGGTTGATGAGTTTGGATGTGCTTCGTGGGTGCCTCGTTACGACATTCCCGTGATTGGAAGCAACGAGGCGTCGTCTTTCATCGCCATGCGGAATGCGAGCGGGAGCATGATGCCTTGTTTGAATCACGACATATCCATGCCGGATGTGCTGCAGGTCAAAGGATGCGTTCTAGGAACTGTGGAAGAGACCTGCTCGGTCATGGACGGTTCGCGAGACGTAGACGACCAGATCTTGGAAAAGGAAATCGCAGAGGAAAGAGCGTTTACGATGCGTCTGACCGAAGTGGTGCTCCCACTTTGCGCCGCGCGATACAATGAAATGTGGAGGACCGCGTTCAGTGGAAAACGGAGTCTTGGGACGAAGGAAGATATCAGCATGCTTGCACGCAGCTTGACCCTGGGCAGATATAATGACTTCAAGCCTCCCGACGCTCAGACTACGGCCGACTGTGCAGCCTTCCTGCTGGAGTGCAAACGCTTCGACTTCGCCCCCATCGGGCTACCATCAGACGAGTGCTTGACGGAAAGCGGTGCACACAAAGGCGACGGGAAGAGCTTCTTTACCAGGCTATACTTTCATGCACGAAATCGTGTACCGTTCACATTTGACGACGGACGTCTGCTTGGCATGGGACCATTATACATGGAGAAGGGCGATGCGGTGTGTATCATTTATGGCTGTCCCCTGCCTTTGATTCTGCATCCCGAAGGTCGTTTCTGGCGACTGCTTGGGGATGCGTATGTGGATGGCGTTATGGACGTACGTTCTCTTCCCTTCCAACCGCTCGCAGATAATTGCCTTGACCCAGGGCGAGCATATCGACAGACTTCGAAACGATGATATCCTGGCCTCGGAGACGCGGTGGTTTGACATACACTAAGGCAGGGTGGATGGCAAAGCACGCAAAGCTACAACGCCGACCATGCTCGAAACGATATCGAAACGCTCCTCCGCATGAGCGAGGTCCCAATGCGACAACAAGTCCCAATGCCTCACGACTATTGGATGCAATGCTCGGGGAATAAGCCGAGCGATGCTGCAGTCGTCAATCGTGTTTGGTCCCAACCATAAAACCTGCCGATGCAGATCGGAGAATGTGAACAATGCTTCTCTCTGCCTTACAAGGAAGATCAACCACTGCATATGCCTTACAAGGAATAGCAACCACAGCATCGGCTCAACCGGCTCGCCGGGGAATGGTGCAGTATGCAAGCTTGGCATATGCAAGGCACGAACGGCTCGGCCGCAGCCGCACGGCAACCAAGTTTCGCACTAGTTTGCTGACCTCCCGTCGAGCCTTTTGTTGCTTTGTGTTTCGATCACGTCTGCATTGTCCCGAAACGCCCATACTTTGGCACAAGAGATTGCGCCAAAAACCCACCATCTTGGAAACAGCGGGTTCAATTTACTTCAATACCAAGTCTGGGTGCGTAGATAAGGTATGCAGGAACAGATGTCGGCGTCATCGAGTGTGCGACATCACCTGCAGTCTGGGCACTCCCGATACACAATCACCACAATGCGTGATTGAGATGCGGGATCTTGATTGGATCTGCAGGGTGCGGGATAGCAGTCCCCGTCTCCAGACACTGACATCCCGCATGATTCATGATGCAAATGCGACATGTCTCGAATTGCGGACGAGGGCGTGCTGCATGCCGAGTCCTGATGAGGCTCGTCGTTGACGGCTGCCCGGGTCCCCACGACGAATTACCACTCCATGCCTTTGTGCGGGTTTGCTGAGACATCGGTAAAGTATGTTGTTGACCTTCGGATCCAGCTCCTTGGTAATGGATAGATAGCCTGCAGTGAATGCGGTGGGAGCGGAGGTATAATATCACTCGGTCTCCCCTGCGCGTTCCCTCAGCCGCGTTGTCCAGTTTTTTTTTCGAATACCACCTCTCGCAATCATGGTCTCCATTCGCAACTGTCTTCTCAGCGCCGCTGTCGCATATGCCCTGCCGGCTGTCGACTGTGCACCAGCAACAACATCTGGCGCGGCTGCGCCGACTGCTGTGCCGGTAGCTATCGGAGGCAAGGAGGCTTCCATCAGCATCGACTTCATCGCCCTCATGCTGCCCGAGTACGATGGTACGTTCACCATACACAACCAATCCGTCGCAATACTCCGTTTGCTAACATTCTAACAGTCGTCCACGTCATCAACAACGCCCCTGTGGGCGTCTCCGAGTTCGCGCCTCTCCTCAAGGGCGAGATCCTCATTCCCGTATCTGGACTCGGCTCCAACATGAACAGCTCGGACCCCAAGATCCCAAAGGCCATCTTCATCGGAGGAGGATTCTCTCAGTCGGAGATCGAGGAGATGTACGAGAAGCCTATCATGAAGACTGTGCCGTGGTTGTTCCCACCGACCGCAACACGGGAGAATGGCACGATCGTGCCGCCGACCGAGATGATTGTTGGTCGCGTCAAGCAGGTGTTTGCTGAGCATGGGTGAGCCCGAGTCTTATGCCCAATGTGTTTATTTTCGTCACTGACTCCCATGTTCTTTAGCCTTGTGCCCGGCTACACCCAGAAGATCAAGCCCGGTGTGTGGTCTTTCTAGAGCACCATGTTATTGCGCACATAACCACCGGCATTGCCGGCTCGGGTTCGCTTCGACCCACGGGTCTTCCGTCCTGCCTGGAACGATCGATTAGATACGAAGGACCAAGATCGTGGAAGCTTGCGGACGAGTTCCACAGGCAGGAGTACATATAATACACGCTTGGAGAGAACTTCGAAGCAGGAAGGAAGCAGAATATATGCAGCTGGTCCCCTGCCTGCCTCGTGTGAGTGACTTTGTATTATTAATCCAGAGTGTCGTATGCAAGAAACTGAAGCTAACATCGGCCAAAAATTGCCCACCTATCTCCGTTGCTTTGGTAGAAGTATGTTCACGAACACAGGTGAGATTTCGACCACTCGACCGGAGTTGTGTCCGGCTATCAAAGCCAGGGTAGTACTGCAGCTAGATGGGCAGTAGTCTCTTTGCTCGCATGAAACTCGAACGTGGGAGTACGATATCGAAAATTGGTATCATGCTAGCTATCGTCTTCTTAGCAACAGCGCACGCCCACAACTTTCCGGTAGTAACCAAACTCCTCGCTAAGGTCAGTAATCTAATCGTTACATCATAACACACTGCACATCACCACATCGCACTCCCCTTCTTCTTCAGCCTCTCGCCCTGTGCCGCATCATCGCTCAAACTCCTTAGCCCAAAGAAACTCTTCTTCTTCGCCGCCGGCCTCTGACTCGGCACTCCCAACGAGCTGCCAGCTCCATTGGCGCCGCTCATCACAAGCGTACTCGCGCTGGCGCTCGGCTGGACATAGAGCCCGTTACTCCCCATCGCCGGCCGAGCCGGTTTCTGCGGCGGTCGCTGCGCCTGTGCGTTCGTCCGCGAGCTCGACGAATTAGCTGACGGACGCTGCGACTGCTGTGGGATGGGCGTGACGCCGTAGAGTTTCCGTAACCGTTCGGTCTCACGATCGATCTCGGCTTGCCTTTGTTTAGCGACTTTGGCTTCTTCTTCGACCATGCGTTGGAGGCGGCGGCGTTCGGCTTCGTCGGCTTGGTCACGTTGACGGCGGCGGGCAGCACTGGCGCGGGCTTCGGCTTCTTGTTCTGCTCTCTGTTCGGCTTTGAGGCGGGCGGTTTCGGCGTCCAGCTCCCATTGCGCGCGAGGGTCGGCCATTGGTGGTGGGTGTTGCGATGGTTGGCGGGAGTGTGGTGGGGTTGTTTGCAGTGGAGGGAGTGAGTTGCGCTTCGCTTCGTTTGGCGTCGGGTGTTGAAGGCCATGACTTGGTGGGTGGGAGTTCAGCGGGTCAGGTGGACCGGTTACGGCCGCGTACGCGGTTTTCGGGTTTGATAATTTCCTGCCGCCTGAGCTCAACTTCCTACCAGCTGCATCCGAGATGTTGAAGAGCTCCGGGAGTTGGTCCTTGGTAGAGAAGTAGAGATCTCTGATGACTATCGCGCTCAACAGTAGCGTCACCTCTAAGCCCTTCGGGTCCTCTAGACCTATCCGAGCCAGATTGGGCTCATAGATGGTCAGTTCTCGCATGCTCCTCCACAGTGCGATCGCGATATCAGGGTCCCTCTTCGATTTTTTTGTTTTTACATCGGTACTCTTGCCCGTCATATAACATGTCAAGTCTTTGTTCAGCTTGCTCTCCTTTCTCCAGACAAAGTTGATTCTCGGTGTGATATCCAGGCTCGCGGGATCTGACTGCCCGTGGTCCAGGGTACTGTTGCTTGGTGTTCGGAAAGCAGTCTCGGGGAGACTGAATTCATAGCTGTCGCTGCCGAAAGTGGAGCTCTTGAGGCTCACGCGTACCTGCTGGTCTGGCTCATATAGCTGCACCGCGAATTCGTTTGGGATGATGGGTTGAGGAGGCGGAGGTACTCCACCCTGTCTCCGCGCTTCTTCGGCGGAGAGTGTTGGTTGGGTCCATGCTGGGCGGGCAAGGACCTCTCCGAAGAGGACTTCCGGATTGTAGGCATCGAATAAGGCAGCCGCGTAGCAGTTCTTGTGGGTTGGAGAGAGTGAGGCCGGGTCGGCGTGCTGGAGCGAGTAGGAGGGTGCTGGGTCGTTTCCATGCTGGGCCAAGTAGAAGTCGCGGTGGTGTTTGATGCCGCTCGAGGAAGGTTTGAGGAGGAACGCGGGGAGGTTTTCGTCAAGCATGGTGGAGGAGTGCTCGTTTTGCCTTGGCTGTAGTATGAGTGGTAGAGGAAACGGTTGGCTACAAGTTAAGGACAGGTCGACTAACAAGCGGAAGAGAAAGTGTTGAAGTAGGAAAGTCTACAGGTTGCTCGCATCATAGCACTCACGCGCAAGGCTGCTAGTATCTTTGTACCTTGAAGCCTTGAAGCAGTCCGCGCGTTGATTCGTAGAAAGCGTGACGCTGCTGCGAACTGCGGCCGGAATAAGCCCACGCTAGAGCTCGTCCCGCTCCCGAACCTGGCTTCCGCTACTATTTTTGCGACCACATGGAACGTCTATCTTCCGAGCTCGAGATCTTCGAATGGACGCTCACGAGGAATGACTGGAAATTTCTACCTGGCATCCCCGTGCCATACCGAGCGCTGCCTACCGTCACTCCCTCTTCCCAGCTACCGTGATGTTCCTCTCGTATAACCTCGCGAGGCTGCACCAGGACGCGGTGGCGGAGTGGGGCGAAGGAGTCTTGTATCTGAAACGCCTGCAGAACACTGCCTTACCATTGTGTGGACACCCTTTGCCTTGTTGGTTCGTCCTTCTCAACATCGGGAGAACCCTCGTGTGCCTAACGTACGACGAACATGCTACTCGACTTGAGACTCGCATGAACTGCCACATTGCCTGAAGCAGAACGCTCCTCTACGGCCCTATGTTGCTTATGCGATCACAATATCGTGCCACTGCAGCCGTCCCTTGTTGGCAATGAAGAGCAGATCGCGTTGCACCTTAGTGAGCTCAATAAATGTGACCAGCTCATATATCACCGAAACTTGCAAGGTCTGCTGAAGCTGATGCTCCGTGTACATGGCGCATGGCAGCAGAACAAAGACGTCTAGATCCGCCACCTGGTACACCCGCGCGTTATTGCTCTTTAGGAAAGCCAGACACGACGGCGGTGAATCTGCGTCCTGCGATAAACGCAGTTGCTCAAATAGCGGCACAAGGACTTCCAGTATTCCCAACGCGCATCTAGCATCATCAAGTCTAGCATACGACTGCCAAAGTTCGTATTGGGGAGCGAACATGCGCAGGCACCCCCAACATCTGGTCGGAGATGATGCCATTACCAACTTGTCGTGACACTTTTGAGCACTGTTTGTGAGCTCTTCAATCGTATGCGCGTCGAGGTGTGTCAGTTTGCTTCCGTCAGGATCAATTGCACCGTTGAGCCACCGATGGCAACATCAAGATAAAGGTCCGCGGTCGTTTCCGTGCCATCGCATTGTTCGGCCAGCGAACGATGAGCTTCCGATGCATACTATACGGGAGTTCGCCAATCAGGTACCCATGTCGGAAAGTCAGGTGCGCATGGTCGTCGAGAAGCAGCGCAGGCAAGCAGTGGCTTAAACGCCCCTCGACCTATCTCATACGCCGCGAAAGCGATGTAGACTTCGGCCACAGTCCTGTCGTAATTCACTGTGAATCGTGGCTTTTCCATACTTGCCAAAGCGTACACCCGGTCACGCTCGTCGAAACACCGTGTAGCATCACAGATCTGTAGGATCGAGGTGCGAATCATGGGTAGCAATCTCGCCCCAAGCATAGGAGATAGCCAGATGATGCTCGGGATTCTCCACGGAAGTCACACTTGACCGACACTCAATTGTGTCATCTAGAAGTCTGCTCGGAAGTATCTCCACGATTTCAACGAGCTGTATTCGTACTCTGTACGACTCTGATCAAACGTTGTGTCGCCCACAGTCGACACGACAGCTCCAGTGAACATGTCGTAATTGCCATCATCATCCTCACCGGCTGAGCTGAAGAATTCGGAGTCGTCCTCATCGGGAGACGAGCTGCCCTCGTCGATGTAATCGCACGGCGGCTTGGACGCCATGTTGGGAAGTAAGGAATTCTGAAGACAGGAGTATATATCACTTGCACTGGTATGGTGGATCCCCTGGAAGTGATGAACATCACAAGTCGGATGCAGACGACCACAGCATTATGCGAGGCGGAGCTGCTTGAAAGCTCGAAACTGAGCTCAACATCTCATCTCGTTGGCCAATCTGATTCATCTCGCGCATCACACTGCCGCTGCCTTTGTGCGCAGCAACAGCCGTGCATCAGCAACATAGCAGAATATGGCCCTCTCTCACCACTAGCTCATCAGCAATTGCGAGAACATTTGAATCGTGGCCATGAAAACGGCGCAGCAAATATACGTCTTTTCGGAAAGCATACACCAGAGCATATGCTCGACAGAACCCGGGTTGTGCTCTTGCAAGATCAGGCCGCTGTCCATGACTTCTCGGGAAGAACGCCGTTTCGCTCGCGCCTGCGAGAGTGCTCAGAACCTGGAAATTCAGGTCGTTACCCTTGCAATGTCTTTTTCATCTCGAATACTATGCGTGCCGCGACGGCCGGTCCCCTTTCATCTTTGTCATCCGCCGGGAGATGGCCCCCAGATGGTCGCGTTCACAACAAGCATCGTATATTGATCAGATCTGCCAGGTCGAGGTTGGCGAAACGTCGGGATCTACGTCGAGCAGTTCATCCGAGATTGGGGACCAAGCTTTTGCAGGAGCTGCTACCGTATGGGGAAAGGTGGGGGAAGAAGGACATGCACGTTCTCCTGCATTGCATTCAGCCTCTTTGCCCCGGCCCACCTCGAGCTGGTTGTTCCGCGACTGTTATGCAACGTACCGTAATGGGATCTCGCACAGCTCTTCTCACCAGGACAACCATGATCCTAAGACGCAAGATAGAGTGGAAGACCTCGAACCGGGAAGGAGCAGATGCTGGATGCCTAATGCCGCACCATGTCATCGAAATAATGAGAGCATAGACGAAACCGACCGGGGCTAACGTCTCAGATGTGATTGCGAGCTTCGAGAACCACCTCGGCCGGCTATTCAAGTCATGCAAGCCACAACATTGACTTGGATGGCTAAACACGGGGTTAAACTTGGACATTCGAGGCACAGTCTAATAACAGGCATGTATAAGATCAAGTAGGTGGCCGATCTAGAGAAACTAAGACACCCTACGCTGCTCTTCGTATACAGTCGTTACATCCCCTCATCTAATCGTGTTGAGCAAGATCGCGGCCACGGGCCTTGCGCTCGCCGCCATCTCGCAAGCTGCCACAGTGTCTGTTGACCCCCAGACAGAATTCCAGACTTATGACGGAACTGGTTGCTCCGAGGCTTTCGAGAGATCACTCTACGTGCACGAGCTGGACGCCGCCCACCAGACTGAAGTTCTCGACCTCCTCTTCACCGAGAAGGGTGCCGGCTTCACGATCTTCCGCAATGGCATTGGTTCGACGCCCAACCAGAACTCGGACTTCATGAAGTCCATTGCGCCCAAAGCTCCAGCTTCCAACGATAGCGAGGTGAGAGAAAATGCAGGCCGTCGAGTTAAAACAGCTGCTGACGTTCTATAATAGCTCAACTACATTCCCCTTCCCCGGAATGACCAATACCAAGGCTGGCTCTCCAAGCAAGCAAAGGCGCGCGGTGTCAACTACATCTACGCAGATGCATGGAGTGCCGATGGTTACATGAAGACCAACAACACGGACTTCTATGGTGGCCAATTGTGCGGTGTTTACAACACCTCATGCGAGTCTGGTGAGTGGATTTGAGCGTCGAGGATATTCTGAGCTAATTCTGTTGAAGGAGACTGGCGCCAGTCATACGCCGACAAGCTCGTCCACTACATCCAGGACTACGCCGCGCAAGGCATCCATATCGACTACGTCGGCTTCTTGAACGAGCCGGATCTCAGCACGCCATATGCTTCTATGGAAGCCACTGGCCGCCAGGCTGCAGACTTCATCAAGATCCTGGCTCCCACGCTCGAGGAGCTGGCCTTGACACCGAGATTGCTTGCTGTGATGGCAGCGGCTGGGAGCAGAACCGCGAGCGCCTTACTGGCATCCAGCGTGCTGGCCAAGCCAAGAACCTTGGTCTGGTCACCAGCCACGGCTACAGCTCGTACCCTGGCGCGCCATTTAAGACCAAGCTTAAGACATGGCAGACTGAGTGGAGCACGTTTGACCCTCTGAACTACAACTGGTATACCGCTGGTGGTGCTCAGAGCGACGGCCTGACCTGGGCCAACAACATCCGAAACTGTGAGTACGCTGTTGAGCAGAACCCCGCTCTCAGACATTTGAGACATTGACTGACGGGTTCTCCTCATGAACAAAAGCTTTCGGTACCAGCAACGTCACCGGTTTCCTGTACTGGTGGGGCGCTGCGGAGAAGAATGACACCAACGAGGGCCTGATCTACATCAACACCACTTCACCCGAAGTTGTCCGCCCAACCAAGCGGCTGTGGGCGCACGCTCACTTCGGAAAGCAGTTCATCCGACAAGGTGCCACCCGCATTGGGGCCACCAGCAGCTCTGCCAACCTCAACGTTACCGCCTTCGCCAATACTGACGGTACGACCGCGGTGCAGGTCATCAACAACGGCGATGCTTCCCAGCAAGTATCCATTGAGCTCCCAAATCTGAGCGGCGCCACTGTTGCGACATTCTTTACCAACCAGGATAACGATCTTCTGGAAGGCACTGCGACGGTCGGCAAGGCTGGCAAGAAGGCAAAGGCAACGGTCCCTGGCCGTTCGCTGCTCAGCTTCTACGTTAGCGGTGGAGACTAAGGAAGCGTTTGATGCATGAATGAGGGAGAGCGCATGTGTACATTTCAGCGTGGAAAAGTCTTCATTGTCTATCAGTTGTATTAGCTACTGATATAACACTTAATGTAGTGTTTGAATCTTTGACAAGAAAGCCGAAACCGAACTTTTCCGTCAAATGCGCGTGCAGAACGATGCAAGCAACAGTAACGTCACACGCTATTCAGACAAGTCATATACCTCAGATGCAGAAACGTGGGAAACACGCTGCGTCCACCTGGTCCCCACAGAACCCTAGACTTCCCAGCCATGCAGACCAAGACGGAGAGGGGTATGAGCTCTTCGGAAATCTGCTCCCGTCAACTCTTACTAAAGAAACCTTGACCAACAGCCACTCACACCACCTCGCAAGTATTTCCTCGGTAAAGTCCAGAGTAGAGCAAAAGGTTGGTCGTTCGTCCAGATCTTCTCCTGAACCTCCATCAGTATACAGAGTAAGTTCGACATGCCTGATTTTCAACCGCAAATTCCAAGCGGCCGCGAGTTTCATGGTGGAGATCTCCTTGCTCAAACACTCAAACATCTCGGTGTGGAAGTCGCCTTTGGTCTCCATGGGGGGCATCTCGATGCTTTCCTGTTGGGTGCGGATGAGATTGGGATAAAACTGGTAGATACCCGGCATGAGACTGTTGCTATTCAAGCTGCTGAGGTATCTCAATGACGCTTTATGTTCCTCGCAGACAACAAAATGCTGATCGACTGTTTCATAGGGCTATGCCAAAGTATCTGGAAAGGTCGGTTGCTGTTTCGTAACGGCCAACAGCGGGTGTGTACTGGCCACCATCTTTGTGTTCGTCATACTGAAACCACATACAGTTTTGCCAATGGTCTCGCCGGCCTTGCCACAGCCTTCGCGGATCGTTCGCCTATCTTCTGCATCACATCTTCACCACCACTCCAAGACGCCGAAACAAACGCTCTCCAAGGCTTCCACGACCAAGTCGTTGTGGCGAAGCCCATCACGAAGTTCTGTCATCGCGTAACGAACGTCGAAGAGATCCCACGCATAGTTGCATATGCGTTCCGGTCAGCCAATTCTGGGATTAAAGGCCCGGTACTGATCGACTTCCCAATCGACGTCCTGTTCACCCCACCGCAGGTGTCCAGAATCTCTTACGGCGCAGTATCAGTGCCTCCGGCGTATGCTGCTGCACCAGACCCAGCGGCACTCGACGCGTTGATCAAAGCCTGGAATAAAGCTAAACGACCAGTCATCATCACCGGTACAGGAGCACGAGGAACTGACAAGGAGCTTACGAAGCTTGCTGAGACAACCCGCACACCTGTCTTCTACAGTAACAAATTCTCTTCTCCGATCCCGCCAAATCATGAACTACGTGGAGGAGCTGCTACGAGACTCGCTGCGTTTGCTGGAGGAAACTCCCAACCAGACTTCGTCCTGCTGTTCGCAGCACGTACTGGTTTCTTGCTCGGAGATCGAAGTGGTGCGATCATCCCGAACAAGAACTGCACACTGGCTCAAGTAGACCTGGACGGGTCGGAGATCGGCAAGAGTCTTCCCGTTGAGATTGGTATTGTGTCGGATGTGGGCTTGTTCTGTGATGCACTCCTCGAGAAGAAGTCAAATATCTCCGTTGCGCGAAACGAAGACTGGATCCGGGACTGTAAAGATCACAAGGGGACGTTGTCAGCTTATGTCGACCAAGGCAAAGTCATGTCGGACGGCCAATTGCATCCGTATCTGGCACACGATGCAGTAATGCGGGCGCTACCCAAGGACAGCATAGTCATGATCGATGGTGGAGAAGCTGGTCAATGGTCTGGCATGACTGTCGAAGCCGCGGAACCAAAAGTTGCTATGGTTGCAACGGGCTATCTCGGTCATCTAGGAAACGGTTGGGGCTATAGCTTGGGCGCTGCCGTCGCTGATCCGAGCAGATTAGTCGTCAACATGCACGGCGACGGCTCAGCGGGCTTCCATATCCAGGAGCTCGACACATTCGCTCGCTTTGGTCTAAACATCCTCACGATCATCGCGAACAACTACGTATGGGGAATGTCCGTCAACGGTCAGGATCTCCTCTACGAAGGCAAGTCGAAGTCTCGGCCAGCGATTCAGCTATCGAAACAGTGCAAGTACGAGATCGTAGCACAAGGCTTCAATTGTGACGGCGAGATTGTGACAGAGTACGACAAGATCAAGCCGACTGTTGCTAGAATGTCGAAGAGTGGAAAGCCAGGATTGATCAACTTGATTGTCTCAACAAAGCCAACCACGCCTGCCACGATGAGTATGGTAGGGATGACTGACGACAAGAACGTAATCGTGGTGCCTTACTACAACAATGTGCCACGACCTTTCTACAAAGATAGCACAGAGAAGACGAACGGACATGCATGATCTTGGTCGTAACATCAGAGTGCCATAGCTATAGCAGTCTATGCAAAGTCATCACCATCAATCCGACAAATTGCTTCATTGATCGTCGTAATATCTACAACCTTAAGAGGATTAGACTTGTACGGAATCAATGTACCTTAATGTCGTCGCCCTCCACCAGCGTTAGTCAGCGTGTTAGACTTCATCCTAGCCCAGAAGTCACACTTTAACTTTTCATCCCATCACCACGCTCTTCATCTTATTCCCGAATATCAATGGACCTTGGTCGTGCTGATAGAGAGACTCGCATTGGGTCTTGCGATCAGACTCGCAAGAGGAAGCGGCCGCGAGTCGCTCTCGAGCAGCGCAAGCGTGCAAGTGTGGCATGTAGCAATTGCAGACGCCTGAAAGAAAGGTGCGATGGCAGTGTACCCTGTGCACGATGCTTGAAACACGAGCGAGCGTGTGAAAGACTCCCTGCAGATCAGCGCGCCAGTGATGTCTCCTCCTCGAGCGACCATACAGAGCACGAGCGGTTGTCACTCCTGGAGTCCATAACAGGACATTTCTTGGGAGATGTCAGCCTTGATACCGAGAATCTACGCCATGTGGTCGAAAACATCGAGCGTCAGACTCCGAGCACAGTACAGAAGCCGGTCGGGGTGTATGCTATGGCATCAAGGACTGACGACCCCCCAATCGCTCGTGCGATGGGCGAGCTATCGCATTCAGGCTTCTCCGGCCGGTTGCACCAACAGGTCAAGCACCGTCTACCAAGCTTCGAGCTCGCGGGTCTCAAAGATTCGGAGATTGGTGTCACTCGCCCCAAGCACCTCACAGGACGGCCTCTTGACTTCGATCGGGCTGACTTGCCGCCCTATCACATCGCAACCTTCCTCAGCAAAGTCTACTTTGACTACGCTCAGACCGTCACTAATTTTGCCGAACCTGCTTGGATATCTGCAAAAATCGAAGAGCTGTACGACATGCGCCGTAGTTTATGTGCGGAGGACTCTGGATGGATTTGTGCAGTGCTGATAGTCCTCGCTATGGGAGCTCAGTTCTCGCATATGGTAGCTAGCCAGAAACAGGGCTCTCGGGGTGCTGACCGTATAATTGCAGACAGCCATAATGGAGATAGCGAGGCTGATGTCGGTATGGCCCTCCACAGCTCTGCTGGAAAGCTGCTTCCGGATGTCATCTACGTTGCGAACGATGACTCTGCACAAGCACTTCTAATGCTGGCACACTTTGCACTATCACTAGATGCTCCCGGACTGGCTCATCGTTACCTTGTGCTGGGCTCGACCATTGCCGGTCAACACAGTACGGATGCCAATAGTGGAGCGGCAAAGCATTCTGGGACTTTCACATACCACGTCTCGCTTGTTATGTGTAGTTGGGAAAGACGGCTGAGCATCCTATGGGGCGGTTACAGCTGCCGAACTGCCGCGGGCACCAACGCCGCTGCTCAGGTCGACTCGCTCGAACACGGCAAATTGACAGAACAGCACGACGACAGCTTCCTGGTACTGACTACTTGGCTTGAGAGGATCGCGGCTCGTCTGTATGACCTGCGGTACTCCGACAAGTCAGTACGAGGCAGACATCTTGAACGTCTCTTACAAACTCGGAAAGATTACAAGCAATGGTGGCTAAGCATTCCATCAAGCGAGATACCTGCCATCCAACTAAACAGGCCATTGTCGCACCTCCACATCTATCACTACATCAACATACTGTTCATGGGCCGTCCGTTCATCTTCGCATCTACAGACAGCCCAGCAAGCTATACGCTGTCGTCTGGTCCTGCAAGTTCCTTGCCGTTCGCTGAAGATGCTGAGTATGCCGCTTACGATATCATTGAAATCTGCGCAAGGCTAGATAAGAGTCACGGACTATCGAGAGCCAGCTTTCTGGAATATAGCTCGTGTCGAGCAGCTGTCGAAGTCATGCTTGCACGCAGCTTGAGCGGCAGATGCACTCTGTTCCGGGAGAAGCTTGACTGTGGGCTGAACTTGCTTAGGCGCATGAACCCGTTGGATTCCGAGACTTATAGTCGCTCTTCAATTGAGCGCTTGGACGCTGCGATTCGACAAATCAACCCACTCGACACGAGGAAGACAGTTGACGGTGGTATTGCATGCCCCGTAGCAGAAACTGAGTATGCAAAGTTCAGGAACTGGGCTCAATTCCGGAGAGGCACCAACCATGCACAGTCGATTGGCACACCACTTTCATTTTCTGGCGCGGAAGGCTCGATATCAGGTCTGGCCGACTTCGACTGGGATCTTTTTGGAGATGCACCGTTCGGGTTGGACGAGAGAGACAGCACGAACTTTATCCCCGGCGACCTCACACCGATGACTGCGGTGATGAGCTGAGCGGAATGAAGCAAACGTGGAAATATGGTTTCCTCGAACAAGGCACTGCCCCAGATTGATAGGTAGAAGGCCCAACAAGCGTCTCGAACCTGTCATCGAGTCCACAAGCTACCAGAGCGCCGCTTGGTATGTGATGCTGTCTCGGAGATACCTTCCATCCATCGATTTGGAGAGTACGTCCTACCGGCGATGTTGCTACCTTGCTGCACCTCAAGCAGAGGCCTAGCACCATCACTGGAGACATTTCTGGTCTTGTTTGGGCCGGGTCAATGAACAACAACATACTCAATTTGACATGGCAATAATCTTGTCCGCCATCTCCGGCAAGGTCTCAGCAACCACCTCCTGTTTGAACACGGACGTAGAATCAGCCCACTGTCTCACGTGGTGTCTCACATACTTTGGCAAGGGGAGGGTTTCTGGCTCCATGTACTTACCATCTCGCCGAAGATGTCCGGTAGTGCTATACCCTCAAAAACTGTACAATAGGCCCCTTTGTACCCGGTTCGTCTTGCTGCTGTCGAATCCCACCTAAACAAATCAGTACGGGAACCAATGACAACCTCCAGAATCCGCGACTTACTGGTGTGCAGCAGCGAACCACGGCGTCCCCCCCTCCTTACTTAACCGCTCAAGCAGCGGCTGATACGCCCTCGGATCCGGCTTCCCTATCCCCGTCGAGTCGCAGCTGTGCAGATTCTCCCTCGGCATATCAATCCCCGATCGTTCGAAGTACCCAGCGACCGTCTCGCGATTATCCATCGTGAGACCCCAGACCGTGAAACCCGCATCTCGGAGCTTCTTGACGCACTCAGCAGCACCATCTCGCATCCTCATATCGCTATGGCCTTCCATTATGGCAGCGAGATCTTTGTCGTTGGCGAACTCTCGTGGGTTTTCGATCCCGCACTGCCATAAGATGCGGTAGAAGAGGGCTGGGAAGGTCTTGTTGCCAGGCGTGTAGCTTCCGCTCATGCTTTGGTAGGTCTGTGTGTTGTGCTGTTAGCAGGCTGATCGGAATGTGGTGTTGGCGAGTGCGACGTACGTATTCTCGGGAGGCCACTTCGGTCCAGAGGAAGCCGAATACTTTTGGCTTGATGCCTTCTTTCCTCAGGCGGTCGCCGAGCGTGTTGTCGATGGCTTCGAAGAATCTTTCGTAGCCGGCTAGTGTTCCGACGACGTCGAAGACTACGTTCTTGTTGACGACCATTTTGACGGTCGTGGTTGGTGTCGAGATGTTGACTTGATTTGTTAACAATCTCGAACGCCGTCGAGCTGATCTGAACGATGTGAGGGTCGAGCAGGAACAAATCGGTTTCAACGTCTTTTATATACTATTTCAGCACTGTCATGCCAATGCACCGGCCCGGTGTCCAAACCGCCTCGTCGACGTCGAGTTTGCCTTGACGCCTACCCGGTCACCGGCCCGGTGTACATCAGGACCTCACCTTGCGATGCCGGCGATAACATACATAAGGTACATGTATACACAACCGAATGACTACAGCTAAACTGCGACACCAATTTCCAACAAACTCTACCAGGCATGGCAAACCCACCATTGCCAGTTGAAAACTCCACAACCTCATTCTGGCGCTCGCAATCACTCCACGAAATCGACAACCTTCGATCTCCAAACTTTCCATCCGAAGCCGATATCGTTATCATCGGCGCCGGATACACAGGCGCATCATTGGCATACCATATCCTCAACCTATCACCCAACAGTGCGAACAAGCCATCAATCGTCATACTTGAAGCCCGGGAAGCGTGCTCAGGAGCTACTGGACGCAATGGCGGGCACCTCAAACCAGATGCCTTCATCAAAGCCGCCGCCGCATTAGACGAGTACGGCAAAGAAGCTGCAGAGGAAGTCGCTCGTTTCGAGACGAGACATATCGCTGCCATAGGCGATCTTGTTCGGAAAGAAGGGATTGATTGCGATTTCGTTGTTACGAGGGCGATAGATGTTTGTCTCTACGACAAAGCTCACCACGAGCTGAAGGCCAAGCTCGATAAGCTGCGGGATGCTGGCGTTGATGTTGGGGATGTGTTCTACAGCTCTGGCGATACCGCCGCGGGGGTGAGTGATCATTCTGTTTCTCATATTTCAATGAGTTACTTTAGTGTACTGACCTGAAGCAGTTCTCTGGTTTCAAAGGCGCCCGCGGCTGTTTCTCCACCACCACAGCCCACCTTTGGCCGTATAAACTCGTCACACACCTCCTCGCAAAAGCCGTATCGCAAGGCGTCAATTTACAGACCTGGACGCCCGTCTCCTCCGTCTCTTCCGCCCCAACTTCATCCGGCCGATACAGTGTGACGACTGATCGAGGCACCGTCGCCGCGACCAAAGTCATCTACGCAACAAACGGCTACACCTCCGCCCTCCTCCCCTCCCTCTCCAACAAACTCGTTCCCGTGCGTGGGATATGCAGCCGGATCGTCTGCCCTCCCGACGCTAAGAAGAGGGCGCCGCTTTTGACGAATAGCTATATCATGCGTACGTGCCCATCTCCCCCTCTCACCTTCAAACCATTCTGGGTCGCTGACGCTGTTACCAAGGATTCAACGACCACGAATACGACTACCTAATCCCGCGCACCGACGGCAGTATCATCGTCGGCGGCGCTCGCCGCGATTACTACCATCAGCTGGATAGTTGGTATAACGTCCACGACGACTCGCAGCTCATGGACAAAGCTGAACATTATTTCGACGGGTAAGTCTCTTCCTCCCCTTCCTCCGCAGAATAGTTCGGTTCAGCTCTCTCGTTGGCAAGAGTGTCGCTGATGCACTGATGCGATGCGACAGGTACATGCAACGCCATTTCCACGGCTGGGAAGATAGTGGAGCGGTTACTGAGAGCGTGTGGACTGGAATCATGGGATATACGGGTGATGGGTACCCTTTCGTCGGTAGACTCCCGGAGGCGAAGGGCCAGTTCGTCTGTGCCGGCTTCAACGGCCACGGGATGCCGCAAGTTTTCCTCTCCGCCAGAGCTATCGCGGAGATAGTTGTGCAGGGCAAGGGGGTGGACGAAGTCGACCTACCGCAGTTGTATCGGCTCACGGAGGAGAGATTGGGGAGGCAGAAGCAACATGTCTCGTTAGCTGCTCACGAGCGGTTTCAGAACGAGAAGCGGAGAAAAGAAGGAGCGGGAGGATGATGGTGACTAGCATCTGTCTGTAGAGAAAGGTACAGCGTTACGTGCAAGCTTCCGATGCACTTCTAGCCAGCTCTACACCTTCGCTATGCCGCAGCCGTCAAGTCGTGCAAGCCATCTAATACCCCTCCTCATCGCTGCCCGCAACGATAACGTTGTTCACCTTAAGCACCATCCGACACAGCTGCGTGGCGAGCAGCAACTGCTGCCTCTTCGAGATGAGCGGGTCGATGACGAAGTGCTCCTTCATATCTGCCTCAATCGTTAGCAAACATTCATCCCCCAAAACAACTCCTTCCCAAACCATCCCCTCGTTCGAGGTGAATGAACTCACCATTACTCCCCGTCTGCATACAATCCACCCCCAACCGCCCCCTCCCCTCCCCCTTCCCCTGCCTCATCTTCAAATCCGCCAAACTCTCAATCGGACTCAACCCCGAATTCTCCGCCAGCGCCATGGGCACCGCATCCAACGCCTCCGCAAACGCGCGCATACTATACTGCTGCAGCCCGGGCTCCTCAAAACTCGCCTTCTCCACCGCAATCGAGCACGCGATCTCCGCCGCTCCGCCCCCGTACACGATCCTGTTGTCTTTGACCAAATTCCGGACCACACAGAGAGCGTCGTGGAGACTGCGTTTAGCCTCGTCGATGAGCATCTTGTTGCCGCCGCGGATGAAGGCGGTGACGGCGCGGGAGTTGGGGATATCCTCGATGACGAGCATTTTCTCGCGCGTGGTGCCGAAGGACATTTCGCGGACGATGCCTGCTTTACCGAGTTTTTCCGCTTTGAGGTCCTCGAAGCGCGGGACGATGCGGCCGTTGGTCGCGATGGCGATGAGTTCGATCTCGGGGCCGCCGACCCATCGGACGGCAGGGAGGCCGTTGGTGAGGAGGAGGTGGTTCGCTTCGTCGTCGAAGCCCCATTGGCAGATCACGACGTTGGCGCCGGTGTCTTTGATCTGCTGGATCATCTCGGTGAATTTCGCTTGTTCGTACTTTTGCAGTTCTTTGAACTCGGCGACGGTGGTGATGTCGAGCTTGTGCTTGGTCTTGGGCTTCGGGGGCTCGAAGGCGCAGGTGAGGATGGCGAGTTTGGCGTCCTTGACTTCGGAGGGCATCTGCGGGTGGGAGAAGTCTTTGTCGACGATGACGCCTTTGACGAGGACGGTGTCGGAGAGGGAGCCGCCGACTTTGCCGTCGACTTTGATGAGCTCGAAGTCGACGTCTTTTCTTTCCAAATCAGCGACTGATAAGACGGCATCGACGGCGATGTGGGCGAATTGGTCGTGGGCTTTGGAGACGATCTTGGAGCCGAGGGAGGTTTTGGCGACTTTGACGAGGTTTTCGGTGGAGGTTTTGGAGAAGGGCATGACGTCTGAGATGCGGTCGAGTTCGGCGACGGCGACTTCGCAGGCGGCGTCGTAGCCGTCTGCGATCCGGATGGGGTGGATGCCCTTGTCTATGAGCTCGCTGGCTTGCTCTAGTAGTGCGCCGGCCAGGACGACCACGCCGGTTGTGCCGTCGCCGATCTCTGCGTCTTGGCTTTGACTTAAGCTTACTAGCAGCTTCGCGATGTGGTTGGTGATCTCCATCTGGCCCATGATTGTGGCGCCATCGTTGGTGACTGTGATGTCGCCATCAGGTGATATGAGGATTTTGTCCAGACCTCTGGGGCCTAGTGAGGTCTTGACGATGGATGCGACTGTCTTGGCGGCGAGGATGTGGTTCTTGACTGCTTCGATGCCATGGGTGCGGGTCTTCTTGCCCTGGTCACGGACGATGATGAAGGGTCGGCCGTTCTCGTCCTTTGCTACTTGGGCTGTGCGAGACATGTTAGTAACGAGTCGTGAGGTGGTGGTAGATGGTGTAACATACCGTTGCTCAGGTCGAGTTCTGTCCCGTTTGATGCATACGTTAGCCTTGACTCTCACTCCGTTTGCAGTGACGTGTTCACATGCGGCATCACTTACGCATCTGTCCCGCCATGTTTGCTGTTTCGTCGTTCTGTCCTCCAACCTCGCCCACCAGGCAGCTCACTTGCTGCTTCCTTCACCTACTCCTTCCTATCTCGGCGACTCAGAACTCCGATATGGCTCGTTTCACGGGGATGTCGCTGGTCGAATCGAGTTTGAAGAACAGCAACCAAAGTGTGCGGTATGTTTCCAAACCTTTCCTTCACCTCTTTGGTCTCCAAAATTTCGAGAAGACGCGAAATCAAGGCTCGGGCCACCTCCGCATCTTTGAGCGCGTCTTGAGCTTTCCACCAGCCTCTTCCTCCATTGACTAGCCAACTGCCTCACACAACACCTGTCAAGTCCTCCACTGACACTCAATTGCAGTCGCGGACAGCGCGCGAATCTATCCACGCCAACTTCGCAGTCTCGCTCTACCAAGATGCCTCGTAAGTGAGCCTTTGCACATGCGCCTGACACCAGCTAATCCACTTCACAGCGCAAGTTGTCGACGAGGACAATGACAGTGATGGCGGCCCGGATCAGATCCCCGCGAAGGGCAAAATCCCGACAAAGGCAGAAGAAGAGGCCATGGCAGACGTAGAAGATGAGGAGGAAGACGATGATGAAGAAGACCCAGATGAGTACAAGGTCGAGACGATCCTTGCCCACAGATTCGGCGACGGTGGCATAGTCGAGTACAACATCAAGTGGCTGGGCTACGAGAAGAAGGCCGACCGGACGTGGGAGCCCATTGAGAACCTGTAAGTCTGGCGCACCTCCACCTCATCAATCTTCAGATCCAATGCCGGTCATGAAATGCTGACTAACACAACTCAGCGAAAACGCAATGGACCTAGTAAACGCCTACCATGACGCCATCGGCGGCGCCCCAATCCAAGGCCCCGCCTCCTCCAAGAAAAAAGGCGGCTCCGCCAAACGCTCCGCCTCGTCCGCCAACCTCGACTCCCCCGCCGTCAAGCCCTCCGCCTCCGCCTCCAAGAAGCGCGGCCGCCAATCTGACACCAACGGCCTCATGTCCACCGCCAACCTGCCAAACGGGACCTGGGACAACGACGTCCTGCGCGTGCACACCGTGCTCGAAGACACCGACCCCACCGTCAAGGGGAAAGGGAAGGTGTTGTTAGGCTTGATCGAGTGGAACAAGGGCGGCAAGACGCAGCATCCGCTCGCGACGTTGAGGAGGAAGTGTCCGCAGAGGATGTTGGATTATTATGAGCAGCATTTGTAAGTCCCGCATCTTCCCTATGCACTAACAGCGACCCCCTGCTCTCGTTGAAAAAGAAAAAAAAGAGACAAATCCTAAGTCTATAATGCAGGCAGCTCCTCGATGACACTTGAACGCTGAGCGCTAACCGCCACAACCACCAACAGAGTCTTCCGCGCCGCTAGCGCCAAGGACGACGCGGATGCTGAGGCTGCTGCTGCTATGGAGGAGTAGCTGTTGCACATTTACCACCGATCAACAACGGCAAGCGAGACGCGATGAAGGAGGTGCCAGGCGCGCTTTGTATATGCACCCGCACTGCATATGGGAGCCAGATCGATCTCTTGCCAGTTTACCCATTGCTTGAAGCTTCTTGAGTAGCTGGGATGCAAGGATCAGGCATGGAAGGATGGCGGACAGCAGCGTTCGAAAACTTGTCTTACTACAGTAGCGGGAGTCGAATCAGAAGATACCATACCATCGTCCCGTTTCTCCAGTGTTCGGTTATCGTCTTCGCTCTGCTTCTGCGATGTCTCCATACGTGGTTATAGGAACATTTATGTCTTGAGAATCGACCTAATTGTTGTTCTGTATTGCTGCCTCATACGTCTTTCGCATAAACGCGACCTCACCACCAATCACCAACCAACACCCTCGACACTCGGCAAAGTCGGCATCCCAAACGCCGTTGAGGTTGCATGCAGTGTGGGACCTGCATGAGCGCAACTTTTCTGCGAATGTGAATCCAGTGAGTCTCTGTTGAAGTTGCTACCTACTTTCTGACGTCTGTACAGTGCTTATCTCTTACATTTTTACCTTACTATAATACTCGTGGAAAGCACGTGGCAAACAACACACAAGACCTCGTGGAAGAAAGCTTCACTCGCCGAGATCCTGGTTCCTGGATCTGTCTCCGATATCGCTGTGCCTCGATCAACGACTCACGATTCACAAACAGGTAATTTATGAAACGGACTGGATGACCGACGACCGAAACAGCCAGCACCGACACACCTTCTCGTCGGGTACGGCGTTCTCGGAAGATGTGAACAGCACTGCAACTACCTTGTTAGGTAGCTCCGGTGGCGAGAGTTTTGAGAAAGGCAGGAAGTATGCCGACATTGAACTTGAGCGGTGGGAGCAGCGGAGGGATGGGAAGAGTCGGCGAGAGGAAGCTGTAGAAGGAAAGGAGGGGGGAGGGAAGGATGACGGAGACTTCGACGCCGACAGCGCCTACGACAGCGACTCAACCATGGACGAAACCGGCAAACCCACCGACCGCAAGGAACGGGCCAAACTCCTCGCCCTCCCCCCACTCCTCCGCAGCCAATCCTACACCACCACCGTCGCAGACGACACCGACCTCCCCCCTCCCCCCTCCCCCACCTCTCCCGGCAAAGTGAAGCCGGTCTCCTGGTCCCAGCTCCCCCGAAAAGGCCAGCTGACAATCCTCACCCTCGCCCGCCTCTCGGAACCCCTAACCCAAACCTCCCTCCAATCCTACATGTTCTACCAACTCTCCTCCTTCCCCACCCCCTCTGGCTCTCCCCCCTCTCCGGCCACCGTAGCCCAGCAAGCCGGTCTCCTCCAGGCAGCTTTCACCGGAGCGCAGTTCTTGACAGCGATGCTTTGGGGTCGGGCAGCGGACTCGGAGATGTTTGGTCGGAAACGTGTTATCTTAATAGGATTGCTCGGCACAGCGATCGGGAGTCTCGGGTTTGGGTTTAGTGGCTCTTTCTGGGAGGCGATGTGCTGGCGGGCGTTGGGCGGAGCGCTGAACGGAAATATTGGCGTGATGAGGACGATGATTAGTGAGATTATACGGGAGAAACGGTTTCAGTCGAGAGCGTTCTTGCTTATGGTGAGTTCTGATGCTTTGGAGGGTTGATGGGTGGTTTTTCGTCGGAGAGAATGCTGACGCCTTTTGTGTTTGTTCTCAGCCGATGACGTTTAACATTGGTGTCATTATCGGTCCGTTGCTTGGTGGATTGTTGGCCGATCCCGTGGGGAGTTATCCGGAGGTTTTCAAGGGCGTGTGGTGGTTGGAAAGGTGGCCGTATGCGTTGCCTAATGTTGTTAATGCTGTTTTTCTGACGCTGAGTGCGTTTGCGTTGATTTTGGGGTTGGAGGAAACCCTCGAGGGTTTGCGGGATAGACCGGACTGGGGGCTTAGGTTCGGTAGGTGGGTTGGGAGGGTTTTGTTGAGGAGGAAGGGAAGGCAGGAGTACCGAGTGCTTGCTGAGCACGAGATCGGTGGCGAGGAGGATGTCGAGATGACTGCCGCTGCGAAGGTGAGGCATCTGCCTGTGCGTCGGAAGTTGCCGTTTCGAAGGATCTGGACCTCGAACGTCCTATTTACGCTGGTCTCCCACGGCCTCATGGCCATGCACGTGGGAACGTTTAACAACATCTGGTTCGTCTTCCTCTCCACCCCTCGCTACGACCCAGCTCTCCAACCACACCAACCACGATCCGCGGACGCCGAACCTGGCCAACCCCTCCAAACCCTCCCCCCAAACTACCGCCCCCACCTCCCCTTCATCTTCACCGGCGGCCTCGCCCTCCCGCCCCCTTCCATCGGCACCGCCCTCGCAATCCTCGGCGTCATCGGCATAACCCTTCAACTCCTCCTCTACCCCCGCCTCTCTTTCCGCCTCGGCACCACTCGCTCATTCCGGCTCGCTTTACTTCTCTTCCCGCTATCCTACTACCTGGCGCCTTACCTCGCCGCTATTCCCTCTACCACCCCGCCCCCGGGCCAAGCAACAGGAATACTCGTCTGGGCAGGGATCACAGTGGTGCTGTGCGTGCAAGTTCTAGCTCGAACGTTCGCGTTGCCCGCGGCGGCTATTCTGGTGAATAATAGTTGTCCACATCCGTCCGTGCTGGGGACGTTGCATGGGATTGCGCAGAGTGTGAGCTCGGCGACGCGGACGGTGGGGCCGGTGCTTTTTGGGTGGTTGTATGGGGTTGGGTTGGAGAAGGGGGTTGTGGGGACGGCGTGGTGGTTTATGGGGGGTGTTGCTGTGTTGGGGGCGGTTGCGGGACGGCTTGTGAGAGAGGGGGATGGACATGAGATTTGGTTGGAGGGGGAGAGGGAGGATGAGGAGGAGGGGAAGGGCTAGGGGAGAGGTAGACGTAGAGCGATGGCTAAAATGGTCAACGTTACCGGATTCTCTCAGATCTCTTTGGAGCGTTCCACGTACGCTCGCTGCTGATAGTCATACCGTACGGCGTGCTGGCATGGAGACCTCATCGCTGTTGGCTGGCATGCTAGGGAGCAATTATGCTTGGTACGCTCGAAAATGAAGATCATATCAAGGCAACAACCCTACTTTCAGTGGCTCTGAGGACGTCGAAACGTGCGTTGGTATCACCGTGACAGCACCCGACTCGCACCCAATACTCGGGTGCCTCCGGTGACGGTGTAATCAACAGCCCGTAGAAGTCCTTCTCTCTTCCCTGAAAGAGAGCGAGGACATAAAGCTCAACTCCATCGTCCGCGCGCATGTCGAAGGAGAACATTATGTTGCCCCAGTCACACTCGATGTGTCGCCTGCAATTGCCTTGCGGGTTCTGCCACGACGGCAACCTCAGCAAGGGTGCCCGCAGCTGTATGCTCCGTGCCGTCGCAGTCACGGGAACGTGCTCCGAGAACTGGATGTCAGGATCAGGGATTCTGAGGATCTGGGCCCAGTCTCTCGCAGCCGGGTAGTCGTTTCGGCAACTTACGAGATGTACCTTGGTGTTGAGAGACAGCCAGGACCAAGTTGGCATCCACGGCTGACGATCTGTCGCCATGAACCATTTAGTCGCCCAGGCGAGCTCGAAGACCAGATCCGCAGTCCACAATCCTGCGACCATAGGTTTGCCACGGCTTTTCTGAACGATCTCCGCCAAGCCTAGAAATGTATAGTAACGGTCTTTGGGGTAGGTAACGCAGGTTTTCCAATATCGTGCAGCAAGTGAGGCCCCGTTCGAGGGAGCGGCGGGACCAGACTCGTTTTCAGGAGCGAGCATCTCTTGGAACCATTTCTTTCCCATCTGGGAACTATGCAGCCACGTCCGAGTCTTGCTCAAGGCAGGGTAAGACTCACAAGCGATGCACGATCGGCATTCCCAATAAAGCATATCCGAGCAGTAGTATAGTGTTCGGGGAGAAAGGGTCACTTCCTGCACAACCCAGCCGCGCGAGAGCAAACCGGGTAGCGGATAGTGCAGTCCTTGCCTCTCTGGACCATTGCCAACGTGGCCGTGAGATACTCTGACGATGTCGCCGGTTGTTGTCCGTACATTATACGAACGGAAGCTATGTGTGTCTCTTCGCGAAAAAAGGCCTTGATGACAGTTGTGCGCGTCGAGGGCGGCTAGGTTCAGTGTGCAGTTGCTGTACACATGGCCCATGAGTTGCGCCTCCACTTCCCAGTCTTCGGGCGAGTCTTGAGCAATACACAGCGAGTCGATCCATATCCGTAAGAAGCCCAGCGTCGCCGTCACGATCACAGCATCTCTGAAAGTCTTTGGGAGGTAATCGATTGGTAGGCCGGCTTCAAGTTGCGATCTGGTGTCCTTCGAGAGTTTGAGAGGTTGGGAGTCCCCCCACTGATGGCTGAGAGCAACGTACGTAGGGGTTTGTCCTGCCTGTAGTCTCAGGACATCGCTCTTCGCCCGGAGCCGCACTGTCAAAGCAGCCGAACCGTCCTGTTGCCGCCAACCTATTTCGAGCAGGCGACTTGGAACGAACACTGGCTCGTGGCTCTGTACCGTACATCCGCCGTGGTGAGTGATACATCGTTTCAGCCAAGATCTAGCGAGGTGGAATGCGGCACCATTTGCGGTAGACACGTATTGCAAGGTCTTGGGAATGGTTGATGTGGCTATATGTGCATATGCTCGATGGGAAGGTGTCCATAATTGGACGTTCAGTAAGTAGTACCCAGAAGAAGACGCTGAACGAGCAAGGTTTATCGAGCCGAGATCGGTCGCGTAGCCCGGTTTGCTATGCGTAGGTAGTGTGAGATCGAGCGTGAGAGTAGAGTAGCTATCCACACTTCGTAGAGAGGGGAGAGCTAGAGCCCATCTCAGCTTGCGATGTAGCACAGAGCATAAACGACATCCCTTCCTGGCCGAGGCGTACATTTGGTTCAGAGTTCGATGCTTGAAGCTCGATGCACAGGTCGGCTTCCGAACCTGGAATGAGGTAGCAGTCCGGGATAGCCAGAACTCCATCATTCGCTGACACAGTGCACAAACGTTACCAGTGGGGGACGCGGTGTTCCTCGAAGCATCTAAGTACCTCTGCAGCAATTGTAGCGTTGCGGGCTCAGGTGCCCTAGGCGGGAGTACGATGACATAGTCTCGCTTCGAACGTGTCCTCATGCTGCGATGTCAGTTGGAAGCTGTAAGGATAGGAAGCTCGTTTATCCTGCTGTGGCCGACAGGTCTGCACCGAGTCAGCCGACAACGATCTGGAGGACTGAATCCAAGTCAAATGTTGACTCTGATCTTCACATGCAGAAAGAGACACCAATGATCAAGCTGCGGACGCGTTGCGTTCACTCCATCGGCGCTGGTGGGAGTCTTCATTAGCGAGTGATCCTTGATGACAGTCTCAAACTTGAACCTCCGCTAGCATCGTCGTGAAGAACATTCGTGAAGTCAGTCAAGAGACCAGTATTCACCACATCTTGCCATACCTTTCGCCGAGTCTGCTCATATCATGGTGAAGCGTTTCACATGCTCTCGTGGCTGATGGTAGTATCAATTTGGTACGGCGTCCTGTTTCATGATCACCTCATCGCCATGTACAACACAAGGTCGAGGAGGTGAAGTCTGTCCCCAAAGCACGCCAACGTCCGTGCCCCGACCTCATTCCATGCGATTGGCACACGAGCACTCCCACCTCACCGCTTGTGCGCCCACACTCCTTCAAAAGGCCTCGTAGGCGTCTGTCAAACATGACCACTCGTTCCCTACCGCCAGAAGCCCCCAATGTCCCTCCGTGGCCTCCGCAGTCAGGCCGCCCTCGCACCCCCGACAGCCTATACCGGCAGCGAGACTGAAGAAAATGACACCCCCGGCGTCTTGACCCGCCAACCGAGCCAGGATGTCGGAGATAAGCAGAGCAAGCAGCTGCCAACGCTGTTACATCGGTTGGGGCACAATAGCTCGATCCTGACGCTTGCTCTCAGCGACGAGTTTATATACGCTGGGACTCGTGGCGGGGAGATACTGGTCTACAGCCTACGGACGTACGCGAAGAAAGCCTCGATTGAGGGGCACAGGGGAAGTGTGTTGGGTCTGTGTTTGAGCGGTGATCAAGAGTTATTGTTCTCGAGCGGTGGGGATAGGATTGTCAACGTGTGGAAGACGGGGGATCTGAGTCGGCAGGCTTGTTTGTACTCGAGTTACGATGTGGGAGATGTGTTTTGTGTGGCGTATTCGGAGGTGCTGAGGACTGTGTATCTTGGGGCGCAGAATACGACTATTCAGTGGTGCTCGCACGATCAGACGAGTACGAAGCGCTTCTCGGGTGGGCAGCAAGTGCCTACGCCGGGTGGGAGAGGGAAGGACTTCTTTGACTCTCGCGGACCTGGTGGTGCGAGGACACCGAGACCTGCGGATGCTGATATCGTACCCAAGCACGCTAAGGGCGGCGAGGTTATTGAGATCGGCACGCAGAATGTTAAGCACTTCGCTCATTATGGCTATGTCTATTGTATGGTCCTGGCGAAGAGTGTTCCCGAGGTTGCTGGTCAGGAAGTGCTTATCACGGGAGGCGGAGATGGCGTGGTGAAGCTCTGGAAGCTGGATGCGAAGAACGACGGTGCACCCGAAGAGCTGTATCAGCTTGATGATGGGCGAGAGGAGGGCCATTCAATCCATTCCGTCTCTGTAGAAGGCACCTTTCTCTATGCCGGGAGATCTGGTGGCGAGATCGACGTATGGGATCTTGAGACGCGGCAGCTCATACGGAATCTCAAGGCTCATCGCGATGACGTCCTGACCATATGCATCGGTGGCGGTTTCATGTTCAGCGCAGCTGTCACGGGCTATGTACGCAAGTTCGATCGTCAGTATCAACTTCAGTTCCGCATGGAGGCGCATCAAGGACGCATCCTGGCTAGTGCATTCAAACACCATCGTCGAAGAGCGATATATGTGACTGGAGGAAGTGACAGCACGCTGGCTGTCTGGGACGTGAGCGACTGCGTCTCAACACCGATCTCCACGATGAAGACAACCAACGAACAACTCGTTGACTCCCTGGCCAAGCTAGTCAGCTACAAGACCGTCTCATCAGACCCGAAATGTGCTCTTGAGTGTCGACGTGGCGCTTCGTACTTGCGCTCCGTGTTCAAGAACTTCGGAGCCACCACCGAAATGCTGTCCACTCAGCATGGGCACAATCCAGTTATCCTGGCACGGTTCAAAGGCAATCCAGCCTCGCGCGCGAAGCGGAAGAAGATACTGTTTTACGGGCACTACGACGTAGTCGCTGCGGAGAACAAGGCCAAGAAGTGGATCGTCGATCCCTTCACCATGGAAGGTATCGATGGCTATCTGTACGGCAGAGGCACGAGTGACAACAAAGGGCCCATTATGGCAGCCATCTTCGCTTGTGCGGAGCTGACGAGTGAGCAGACACTTGGGTCTGACATCAACTTTTTGATTGAAGGTGAAGAAGAGAGTGGTAGCAGAGGATTCGAGGAAGCGGTCAGAGCGAACAAGGACAAGATTGGAGACGTTGACTGGATTCTGCTTGCCAACAGCTACTGGCTTGACGATCGGATACCGTGCTTGACTTATGGGTTGAGAGGTGTGATCCACGCGAAGGTGCAGGTGGAAAGCAGTCATCCTGACATGCACTCTGGCGTGGACGGGAGCGCAGAGCTCGACGAAAGCTTGAAGGATCTGGTTATGCTGCTGAGCACGTTGACTGGCAAGAACGGCGAGGTCAAGATTCCAGGCTTCTACGACCCAGTCCTGCCGCTTGGCAACGAGGAGCAAAAGCTGTATGATGACATTGCCAACGCACTGGTACATCGGAACCCAGAGCTCGGCACTCCCGCAGCACTCAAGAAGTCACTAATGAGGCGATGGCGAGAAGCGACGTTGACAATCCACCGCTTCAACACCTCCGGCCCAGACAACGCAAGCATCATTCCCCGCCTCGCCAAAGCAGCCATCTCAATGCGACTCGTGCCCAACCAAGAAGCAGCCGTCACCGCAGAAATGTTCACCTCCTTCCTCCACGCCCAATTCGCCAACCTGGAATCAAACAACAAACTCACCGTAACCATCGACCACCAAGCGGAACCCTGGCTCGGCGACTGGCAGAACGAGATCTACCAAACGCTCGAAGAAGCCATCATGGACGTCTGGGGTCCCATCGAGCACACCCGGCGACGAAGCTCTGTAGCGCAACCAAGAGTCACCATCCCGAACAGCGTTGCATCGGAGAGCAGCGATTCCTACTTCCCCCTCAAAAGCCCCACAACCTCCAACCTCCTCGCCAACAGCGGGAACGCTGACCCCCCTTCGCTCGCGCTCACGCCGCTGACAGAAGTGACGTCGAAACTGGAAGATCTCGCCGCCAGGAAAAAGTCGCCTTCTTCTAAGCGCAATAGCCGCGACGCCAAAGTCGCACCGGCTACGCACAGGAAGAAACCCCTCTACATTCGTGAAGGCGGCAGTATCCCTGCTATCCGATTCCTGGAGAAGGAGTTTGACGCGCCCGCGGCGCATTTCCCGTGCGGGCAGGCGAGCGATTCGGCGCATTTGGATAATGAGAGGTTGAGGCTGGCGAATTTGTATAACAGTCGGGAGGTTTTTAAGCGGGTGTTTAGGGATTTGCCTAGGAAGTAAGGTTGTGGGTGCTGGCCCCTGGGATTGTGGGTGGAGTTCTGGGTGTTTGTATGGGTTTGGAGGGAGTTGGCCTGGGGGGGCGGGACACGATTGGACTGTAACGATATCTTGAGCGACTTCAGCGGGAGGAGTTGGTATGGGCTGGAGAGCTGAGCACAGCAAGCTGTAACGATCTCGAGGCGTGTGAGCTGCATGCAAGCAAGTGCACTGGCTGATCTCGTTACCTGGCGATCTTGCGATGCCTGAGAGCTCTGAGATGTATCTCTCCAATGGAGTGTCTAATGGGTACTTTGATTGGCTATCTGCTCATCCTTGGCGGAGCTATATAGACCCACTTTCAAAAACTCGAACCTCCAAACCTCGGAGAGCAGATGTTCATTGCAAACGTCAAACTGTCGTTATTCTGTAAGATCAGGGCGGCATCAAGCACAGTCGGCCGTTCCACGTTGACACGGTAAGACTTAACAAACCCGCTGCATTCTCTTGTGTCTCACACCTCTTTGGGGTTGACTCCTGCTAGCCATTTCTGCATCAAAACATCCGCAGAGACACGACAAAGCAGTGTGTCTCATAGGCTAAGTACACACACAAGCTGTATTCCTTATATTGGGCAGTCAGGCGTTCGGCTGGGAAACAGCTCTTGCTTGATATCGTCACCATGTCGACTGCCTACGAACAGGAGAAAGTGAGGTACTTGCAGCACCTGGAAGACGACGCTGTCGGTAGCACAGTTAGTGGAGTTGGGCATGCTTTCGAAACAACACCACTGTTCTCTCTCGCCGTCAGGCATGCCGCTCAGTCAAATCACACAGGTCAGAAACCACAGGTTACCAACGGACACAGTAGCGAGGAGAGTACGGACGACACGAGTGATGAGAGCAAAGACGAGACCAGCAGCAGCAGCGACGAGGATGGCAAGAGCTGCAGCGCCCAGCTGGCAAACAAGCCCTCCAACAAAGATGTGCTCTCGCAGTACAGCCTGCTCGGTTTCCATGTCGGAGATCATCCAGCGATTGGCCGCCGTGAGCCGATCATGCTCAACACACGCGCTCCGAATTCGACTTTCCTCTGCGGCTCTCAAGGTAGTGGAAAGAGCTACACACTGAATTGCATCCTTGAGGACTACCTGCGTCCGGAGCCCAAGCTTGGCTCAGTCGTTAATCCGGTGGCTGGTGTGGCCTTCCATTACGACGACGACGATGTCTTGAACGGCGCCGAAGTGGCAAGTCTGTGTTCCTGAGGCGTTAAAGTGACAGTTCTGGTCTCACCTAGCAACTACCACAAGCTCAAGAAGGCCTACGAAGACCGTGCGAAGGAGGCTGGAGGGCGGGTCAACGTCGAAATGCTGAAGTTCAAAGACGAGCACCTCAGTATCTCACACATACACAAGCTCATGGCATTCAACGAGTCTGCGGAAAACGGTATCCCGCTGTATGTTGCAATCATCAACAACACACTTCGTCAGTTCGCCATCGGCGGGAGGCCATTCAACCTCAGAGACCTCGAGAATAAACTGAAGTATGATGGTAACCTCATGCCCACGCAACTGAACCTGCTCGAAATGAGGTTCGACCTTCTGAAGAGCTATCTCGCTGATGGCACGAAGTCCAACTTCTTCAAGGAGGACATCTTCGACGTCGCACCTGGCGAGCTCACGATCGTGGATCTCAGCGACCCATTTCTCGATACCTCAATGGTCTGCACACTCTTTGACATCTGTCTCGGCCTCTTCAAGCGCTATCGTCCGCAAGATGGCTTGATCGTTACGCTCGATGAAGCCCACAAATACCTCAACGACTCAGCGGGCGCAGAGAGGTTCACCGAGCATCTCATCACCACAGTCCGCATGCAGCGTCATCATGCTACCAGAGTCGTCATCGCTACGCAAGAGCCTACGATCTCTGGCAGTCTGCTGGATCTCTGCTCTGTATCGGTTGTGCATCGCTTCACTTCTCCGGCTTGGTTCCAATCGATCAAAGAGCATCTGAGCGCAGCGTCCAGTCTCGTGGCTACTTCTGCGGAGCAGAAGGCGCTGTTTGAGGAGATTGTGAAGCTGGGTACGGGAGAGTCGTTTGTGTTTTCGCCATCGTCGTTCGTGTGTCTGGAAGGTGGGAAGGAGGCGAGACTGGGTACAGGAGTGATGAGGATGAAGACGAGGAAGAGAGGAGGGCGAGATCTTGGGAGGAGTAAGATGGCTGGGGATGTGTGAGTAGCTTCAGAGCAGAGCCCTGTCTTAGTGTAGTCTGCGACACTTGCTGACGGGGAGTACGGGTTCGCAGTAGGCAAGGTCGCGTTGTCGCCAACGGAAGGTTGGGTGGCAAGGTCAAGAGTAGCAAGGCCAATCAAACTTCTCCACTGAAGTTCGATTTTGGTGGGAAGGTGGATGCGAAACAGTGGTTGCTGCCAGAAAGGCCGAAGGATAGCAAGTCCACTTTCGGCAGTACGAAGAGATGATCTGATCGTGATGCATGTGCTTCTACTTAGCTCGTGTTAGCATTGTTCTTGGGTAGCCTTCATCGGGGTCTTTAGAAAGGGACGAGCTACCTTCACAGTGGTAACGGTATGCAGAATTTCAAAGCGAAGCCAGATAAACTAGCAAGAAGTGGATTGAGTCTCATCTGCCACATTGCTGCTGTAGTACCTGAAAAGATTGAAATGCAAGTGGACTGACAATAAGCTGTATCGATGAGGCAACGTGGCGATACAACGTGCTATGACTGCATTGGGAAGGGGAGGATGATGCGGTAGCAGTCCACCTTAATCACTTTGTCGACATGCGCTATGTGACAATGGCCATCACCCATTCCCGAATGTTGATGTGTCCTTGCGCCACCATGAGCCGAGCAGGCGCAATGCTCTCATACTGCTTCTGTCACGGCCATTTGATTGTCCTCATCTTCAGCGCAACGTGACCCACAAGATCCATGTTCCTCAGCAAGCTCTCATTTCTGGCTGTTAGCGAGATCAAGCCGGAAGTACTCTCCTCGTCATCTCCAAGCATCCTTCTCCTCCTTCGCGGCTGTCACAGTGTACTGCGACGCTTCAAGATCCGCTGAATCTCCTTCACGCACGCCGCCATCTTTTCCGATCGCCGAGATCTCAATCTTCTTTGGAAGGTGTTCCGTTTGTCCGGTATGAAGATCTTTCGACGGACCAGCAGTAGACGCCGCAGTAGGCGGAGAAGCTACGGCCATGTCTCCGTTCAGCGTGGATCCGCTCAACGTAGAGCCTCCACTGTACGACAGTCCTCTCGGAAGGTTGCGGGCCGCAGTGAGGGCCTTTCATGCCTGAAGGGCGGCGGCACTGGACTTGATGACCGGCAAGCCTCGCTCGATAAAACTCTGCGCTCTGTCGTGCACGTCGAGTTAGCTCATTTTGAGCACGCGGAAGTAGTCGCCGCTGTCCACCCGAGATAGTTTTCGCATGTCGTATAGCGTGATTGTGCCGGAATCGCGCGCGAAGCTACAGTTTGATTAGCAAGCAGTCAATGAACCCAAGAGAAGTGACGCCTGGCCAAGCATACCCTGCTTTGTAGCGTATGATGAAGAGATCGCTGAGTTCCGGGAACTCTTTCTCGACATCGCAATCGTGCGGCAGGGTCGCGAACATACACCTCTTATCTTCGGCAGTGAAATGCCTCGGACGCTTCGAGCGGTAGTGGCCATTGCCTGGTCACGCACCATATCAGTATTCTGACATTGACACCACACAGCTTTACGTGGTCTACCATAACGACTAAGTCTGGAGAGTTGACTTACCCTGCGCGACAATTCCACTGCCCTCATGAGCTGCCACAAACATGCAACTGTGATACTTGCCGCGCAGAGACATCGCAGAATTGGAGCAGAGTGAACTGCACGATCGTCTCCGTCGGGTCCGTTGGATGCTCGAAGTGCTTGTTCCGACCATTCGTCCAGCCTCTTCGCACATCAGGCAGGGTGATGAAGTGGTCGTGAAGTGGCTTTTGTGGTTTGGCCGTGTGTACGTAGATCTCCTGGCACTCAGCTTCTTCCGGCTGGAATTCCGCGATGTGTTCGGCTATCGTTTCGGACAATAGCTCGCTGACAACACGAACGTCTGTTCTTTCCGGCGCAGTCCGACGCCCGGTTATGAGTTGGTGGACCTTCTGCAGGTGATACTCAACATCCCCTAGACGTGGGCAATCGCGTAGGTCAGTCTCATTGAGGGCGGACACCGTCCTCCTCAGTGTCTTCTCCACGTCCCTCGCTGTCAGAGACCCTTTGCGTGCGCCATTCGTATGAGCAGTGCGGTTCGGAGCAGGCGAGTACGCGTTGGATAGGTTGTCGGCAAAACATGGTGGCGAGGAGTACTGCCAGGTGTTAGCATAGTTGTCACGGCCGGACTGCTCTGCCCGCTGCAATACCCCAGAGCGCCCGCGAGGAGCGGGCTCCAGCTTCTGCTTCTTCCTAACCCGAGACATCCTGTCCTGTCATGATGTAGAGAGGCAGACATTTTCGGCGTTCGCAGGTTCGAATATTGCCTTTCACGCCGGAAGCGCTAGTGGCCGAGTCTAGGAGGTGAATGTGAAGTGATTCTCTTGTGTCACCTGAAGTTCACGTGAAGATCACGTGCTGCACGTCCCTCGGCTGATTCAATCGCGACAATGAGAACGCTTGCACAATGGATTAAAACCATTCCATTGTACAGCAGCATACTAAGAATAGGTCAGACAATGGCTCAGATTTGGGGAGACGACAAAGAGAAGTACATACATCCTTCAGTTCACTATACAAACACAAAGGATGCTTCATCCAGCAATTCCCGCAATCAGCAAGTATTCAGTATACACACTCAACAAGCATCTCTCGTCCTGTATACCCACAATACACTCGGCACGGCCCCGTACATGAAGTTTTTCAATGCAGTCGAGCACCCCGATCTGAGCATCGGCTGGTTCCAGAGCAATAGATTTTTCAACGCGGTCTCTCGACATCTATGGCCTTTGCGGAGGCGCAAGATCTCCAACTTTTATAGGCACTTCCGCAAGGGCAGGCTCGCAGGCGAAGGCCCCACGAAATTTGCTCAAGCATTCAGATGCGACTACTTTCCGGGATCCTCTCGCGATGCTTCTCTTCGACAACACCAGGAGTCCGCCCGGCCAACGCTTGAGACTCGGTGCCGGGGCATACCACAATTCGAGGAGTCGTAGATGGGTAGTGGACGACCGAGGGCGTATCAAGCGGTACGGCAGATCTGGCAGTCGATCTACTGATACCCGAGCGCCCTCGTCTCATCGAACGACGTCCAATAGCAAGCACAGCTCCAGAGATTTCGAGCATAGGCAATCAGGAGAGCGAGGAACCGAGACCCGCGAAGCGGACGATCGCAACAGCCAGCCACCTGGGAATATCAACCAGCATCGCGACGGCGACAATGATCGTGACTCACAGACGAAGGATGACTCTGGTCCAAGGGAGCGCTCCCATAGTCCTGCTACTGCGGACCGTCTTGCAGTCGAGACAGGACCAGCGCATCGGTACGAAGTGTACGAAGCATCTGTGAAGGCTCGAAAGTCAATGGAGAACCACCGACAGAGTTACAGACACATGCGGCATATGCATTTCCAGCGTCAGGATCCAGGGCTGCCAAACTGGAATCTCGAATGGAGTCGGGAGGAGTTCGACATACAACATTTACGCCACGCGATGCACCTGTCGTCGCAGGTACGGGACCTCGAGAAGCGGTTGGCCATAGCTAATAGATGGTGCTCCAAATACGGTAGGATCATCAGGAAAGCAATTTCAGGCACCCCAACACGTTCTATAGCCTGAGTGAAGAACAAGACATGGAAACAAATGCCCCGCGAGAAGCGATCCACGGCTGGATGAACAGTTGGCCGGGCGACGTGGCAGAAATGTCTGGACCAGTATCGTCACTCCAGCAAGGAGGAAGCATGGAGCCGTATCCGCCTGAGCTTTTCGTCGAGTATCCAGATGATATGGACCTCGGTGTTGGGCCTGACTTAGACCCAGGGGACAGCCTGAGCCTCAATGATGTATGCGTCCAGCAGAGAATAATGGCCCCCGGGCAGACCAACATAATTTATCTGGAGCGTCCGTCATATCCACTTAACGAGCAGCTAGCAAGACCCGCCAGGTGGGTTATGCCAAAACAGCCCGGGCAGCAGCTCGATGCTGGCAACCACAGATTATTGCGAAGCCATATGTGCTGAGCCCGGCCGGTTTGTCCACCTCGCCCGAGATACCAACCGCATCTCTCAGCTGGAACTGAGACTGCGCGTATCATCTTGCGAGCAATTATGGCGCTGTCGGCGTCGTGGCTGGCGTTGGTATGTATAATGTTGATCCAGAAGAATGTACACGAGAAGCTATACTGTATATAGAGATAGAGAGATAAAACTATCATATGCTGAGACGCGTGTCAAAGTGAAGTGAGGTCGAGTGAACTTGGTGGAACGAAAACGAGACGGGATCATAGCTACTTATACCATGATGAAATATACATACACCCAGAAGTCTCTCGAAAGCGGGACGTCATGACATCAAAGCGGCATCGACTGATTCCATAATACGAATTGATATTCGACCTTCGCCACAGCCTCCCAGCTACTGTGTTTCCTCACTTACTGCGCCCGACCAGAGTATACATAAATGCGCTTTCCAACCCTTCCCACCTTTATACGCACTCTCTACGCCCTCGGCAACACGACTCGAGCAGCACCATCCCCCTTCACACAAGCACTGAGACCTGCATACGCCTTGAGAGCGTCTATGCCAACGATTCCGTTCCTGGGAGCCTTGTTTCACACCGCCGACTCACGAAAGATGTCTCATCCAGTGCAGAAGAGCGACAGCGAGTGGCAAGCGGTGCTGAATCCTGGTATGTACCATCAAGGTGATATCTGCATTACACAGCTGACTCTAAAACCAGATCAATTCCGCGTCCTTCGACAAAAAGGCACCGAAGCACCTTTCAGTGGCGAATACGACAAGCACTCCCCATCTTCGGGCACATATAACTGCGCTGCCTGCGAGGCGCCGCTGTACCGCGCAGACCAGAAGTTCAAGTCTGGCTGCGGCTGGCCGGCTTTCTTCGATACTGTGCCGGGCGCAGTGACGAGGCATAGCGATAAGACATTCGGTATGGAGAGGATAGAAATTGTGTGCACCAATTGCGGCGGTCATTTGGGGCATGTGTTCAAAGGCGAGGGATACCCGACACCGACGGACGAGAGACATTGTGTCAACTCAGTGTCGATGAAGTTTAGCGATAAGGATCCTGTGGTCGATGGAGAGAAGGCGAAGGCATGAGCGTTTGATTTGGCACTGAAAATACGCAGCAAGTCGGCAGGCTCGAAAACATGAACGATTTTTACGTTACCTTAACATCTGTCAAGGGAATGGTCCAGCTCACTCGGTACTCACCGACCCCTGGCCAAGATTTCAATTGTTACATGCGACTGCGGTGCTCACCATCCATTGCGTGATGTGATTCTGTCCGTAGTCATCATCCACACCATGGCCACGTACGTGCAGACTTCGGAGACAGCGACGGCAAGCTTGTCAATGTTTGGCGTCCGTTTCACCTGTTATGCTCGTTCAACTGTGTACCTGGAACACAGCCACAAACAACTCGAGTGAATGCCGATCGCCACACAGTGAATCAACCCCCTCAAAGCGCGACAGGCAGTTTAGCACTCTGGACAGACCGCACAGTTTCAACATATGCAAAGCATCAACCAGAGCCAACAGACCAGTATGGTCAGCGCAGCAGAACGCAGTCGACCGTGGTCAACGTTGCAATGACCGATACCCTTCCCACCACAACTCACTCCGACGTGTCGTCAGTCCGCAACACAGCCGAACGCGATCGAACACCTGTTCCAGATACGACCAACATTCTAGCCTCTCCGGACGATCCTTGGAACGATTTCACGCAAGCACGCCTGCAAATCCTCGACACATCGATCCGTGATGTGGAAGACCTTATCCTGATTGGCGACACTGACCCGCAGACACCCTTGTTGCTGGTCGCACTGAACCGTCTGAAGAGGCTTGTGGAGCTGGAAGTGGATGACCAAAACGCATTTGTCCCGGGTTTCTGGGCCGCTGTCGACAGTATCGTGGCTGGGCTTCGTGAGGTGCCTCTTGTCTCTTGGCGGTCCAGTGGGTCAGGAGGAGACCGACGAGACTGAGCCCGGGAGGGCGCAAGTGGGCAGTGCCAGAGTTGGCACCGCCGGATGAGAGCATGGCTTGAGCAGCAGTCGCCAGTCAGAGCACCCCACCTTGTGGCCTGGTTGTTGCTGAGTGCGGTCCTCTGGGACGAATGGGAGAGATGTGATAAGGAGGGTACGCTCAGCCTAGTCAGAGCGCAATGTTGTTCTGCTACTACGCTCCCGCACATGCCGCCTACATACATGTAGTCGATTGCACTTGATTCCCACTCTCACCACATTCTTTCTAGGCAGAACTCAACGGACGATGAAAGTCCTACTTACCAGGTGAATATCTTCTCGGACCAATCAATTATCTTCACCTACCTCATCCCCATTCACCTCCATTCACTGCAAGTGGGGCCCGCTAGCGCTTTCATCAACCTACCTGCAAGTCTTTCGATCGGGTGTTCTGCTTCCTTTCACCACACACCTTGACATCCACGGACAAGACATCATGGCGGACACAAGCGGTGATCAGCAGCTGGGCAACAAAGGCGCAGACGACAACACGCCCACCACGCCCACCACCACGAGCGAACACACCACGACGTCCGTTTTCCAGTTCACATCGGGAGGCAACGGCACCTCCACAACCTCTCCCAACCAGTCCTCTCCACCATCCACCACCTCGTGGGAAGACTCGAAGGCAAAGCTGATAGCTGCAATCCAAACTGCCGCGCCCAAGAATGCAGAAGGCAAAATCGACCCATCGGATGCAGACTTCTATGAAGCCTGCATGCTCGGTTTTGAAAAACTCATGACAGGAGAGCGGAGGAACACGGATGGTGCGCACTGGTTTGACCGCCAGGTTGTTGGGTGGTACGACGCGATCCGTCACCCGCCGACGCCAGCGCTTGTGGCACTCTTCGAGTGGATCGAGGAGGACAGGGCTGAGATCCACGAGGCAGAGCGGTTGAAAGCGCAGGCGAGAGAGCAGGCGAGAGAAAAGGAGGACAAGCAGGGGGGCAACGGTAGTGGCCAGGGTCTGGGAGGGCGAGAAGTCGAGACTGGGGCAAAGGCAGCCAAGGACGATGGCATGACTCTTGAGGCCGCAGTCGCCCAACTCGACATCACCTCTTCCACCACAAGTCAAAACAACACACCAGAACCTACCCAATCTGCAACAGGCGGGAACGAGAGCTCACCCCAGGATGATGGCACCTCTTCACCTCGGTCGCCTTCGGAATCGGCTACTGTCATCGCAGCGATCATCAATGCTAAAGTACGCAGGGTCATAGCAGGAATCGAGGCCGGCCTCCTGCCCCCATCAGCTATCGTGGGCTGTCAAGAACTCGTGGACGACGTCAAGGGAGCGACGAAACGCCGCATCATGGTGACGAATCCGGCATTCTTTGAACCTGGTGGGGAGGGGCACAAGGCCAAGGTTGAGCTGGGGAAGATGTGTAGAGCGTTCCCATGGAGGGACATCGACGAGTGAAGGTGAGTTGGCGGGAGTATTTTGCAGTGGTGCCTGTGTTGGCGTTGATTAGCAGGTCGACTCCGTGACAGGCGGGGTCTGTGGTGTACGGCAGTGTTCATGGTCTTGTGTAACGGACGCCTGCGGGGTGGCTTTCGGAGGTTGCGAGAAAGGTGCTGGCAGTGAGGGATATCCACCATAGCGAGAGGAGCAAGATACCAGACATGCTACAAGGTCAGTCCTAGATCGTTCCGAAGTCTTGTGCAATCGGTCGGCCTGAGGCTCTCAGCATGCTGAATCGCCGGACTTACTGAGCGAATGCCACTAAGGCCCCAAGCACGTAATTCATGTCATCTCATTCGCGTGCTCAAATAATCACCCCAAGATCCAAGACGTGGGTGTCGCGGGTGTTGCGTTGGTGCTTTCGGAGGATTCGATTGAGCGACTGGTAGCACGAAGCAGATCCAATAGCGATGGTTCAAAGGCAGGTATAGCTCATTATCAGTCTTGACCATGCTCTCGTTGTCTCGCTGACTGGTATCGTGGTAGTCGCAAGATCACGACTTGCTTGAACTGACTCGATAAATACCTGAATTCGTGACTCTTCCGCCTCATTCACATTCATCGAATCCAATCCAGAACCAACACTCTGGGCGGCTAGCGGTTCTGTCTGATTGTAAACCTGTACAGCTTCTATCAACCCACAATGAGCGATTGCACGATTGGCGACCGAACGGTTGACGACAGTGCGAGGCAGGACAGTACATGACAACGGTTGAACAGAACGAACAGCGACGTTAATGATTGACTGTACCGTCTCGCCCCGGACGAAGTGAGGTGTGCTTCAGTAACTGTCCGAATTATTGCCGAAGTTCGGTCGCGTCATCTGGTAACCTGGGGGAAGCGGTGTTTATTATTGCCTTGAGGATCCTTCGAATGTGAACGTTGACGCAAGACCAGCAAGCTGTAAGAAATCGCCAGTGCAACCACGTTCATCGCCCTTCTGACCTCGCTGCAGGGCTGCTGTCGACAGATCCCCACGGCGCCGTAACGGCTTCAAGCCCGTGAACACCCTCCGTTCGCCCAAGAAGCCTGCCTTCGAGTCACGAAACGACCATCTCCACGCACTTCTGGACGACAACGAAGCCGGCCCGTCATCTTCATTTGAAGCCAGCGACGACTCACCTACATATGGGAGCTTGTTAGAAGAGCATCGCTACAAGAAGATGGTGCGCGAACGCAGCCCTACTAGAGCATCGTCCGGTCAATATCTTTCACCACAAAAGACGGACCGACAACCACTCGCGAATATCAGCGCAAAGATGCAGTCACCATCGCCAAAGCAGCCCAAAGACGGCGACAGCAACGCACCCTTGAAGCCGGCTGCGGGGCCCGAGTTTGGCAAGGCAAGCCCGCTGCGCAACCCTCTACGCAAGCAGCCCAACATCTTCATTCCCAAGCCCAAGCCGGTGCAGAAGCCGTCTCCTCCCTCTCAATCCTACAGTCAGGCACCGGCTCAGTCGCAGGCTGCGGCCAACACCACACAGTCTACGTTCTACCTTCCGGGACAACGCGCGCCAGCGCCCGCGCCACAGTACTCCTCCGCTTTGGCAGCTGCCCAAGCATACTCGAGTCAACCGTACCAGCGAAGCTTCGAGCCAGATGCAGTACCGGTCTTCAAGCCCGCCAACGCAGCACCAACGTTTGTTCAGCCTCGTCAGCAACCCACCTTCTCGTCCATCGGACCGAACACTTACTACCAGCCTTATGTCCCGCCAAAGCAGGTCGTGGATCTGACGAGCAATGCAGACGATGAGGACACCTTCGACCCTGATGCCGAGATTCGAGCCAACAGTCGCAAGTTCGGAGAGCCAGACCCATTCATGTACGTGGACTCATCTCAAGCGAACGACAACATCAAGAATCTCCTCGAAGGCGCGTTCGACGATGACGACGACAAGCCAAAGACACGACTTCGCAAGCGCGCTAAGAAGGCGCTTGACGAGGGCAGGATCAATGAGGCGAAAGGTCTGTCAGCTAAGCTGGCCGCATTGGACGTCAAGGACGAGGAGAAGCAGGCAGAGAACGGGGCAGAAGAAGAGGATGAAGACGAAGAGGACGGCACAGTAGAAGGCCTGAACGTCAAGCTCCTACCTCACCAAGTCGAAGGCGTCGCATGGATGATCGACAAAGAGATCGGCCAGGGCAAGAGAATGAGGGGCGTCCTCCCCCGCGGCGGCATACTCGCAGACGACATGGGTCTCGGAAAAACCGTCCAGTCCATCGCCCTCATCCTGACCAACGCTCGTCCTGGCCCCAACGCAAAGCCAGAACACCCAAAGCAAAAGCTCCCAGGCAAAGAAGTCAGCAAATGCACCCTTGTAGTCGCGCCACTCGCACTGATCAAGCAATGGGAGGACGAGATCAAAACCAAAGTCTCCAAAACCCACCCCCTCCGCGTCCTCGTCCACCACGGCGCCTCTCGCACCAAATCGGCCAACGAACTGAAGAAATACGACGTGGTGATTACAACATACCAAACCCTAACCTCCGAGCACGCCGGCTCAAACATGGACCGTGACGACGGCACGCGCATCGGCTGCTTCGGCGTCCACTGGTACCGCGTCCTCCTCGACGAAGCCCACAGCATCAAGAACCGCAACGCCAAAGCCACCCAAGCCGCCTGCGCGCTGAATGCGTGGTACAGGTGGTGTCTCACCGGCACGCCTATGCAGAATAATCTCGACGAGCTGCAGAGTTTGATCAAGTTCTTGCGGATCAAGCCTTTCTGCGAGATACCGGAGTGGAAGGATAAGATCACCCAGCCTATGAAGCATGGACGGGGCGGGTTGGCTATGAAGAGGTTGCAGGTGTTCCTCAAGGCTTGCATGAAGAGGCGGACCAAGGATATTTTGAAGAAGGAAGGTGCGCTTAATTTTGGTGGGAAGGTGGGTAAGGAGGGTGAGGACGGCAAGCCGAGTGGTGGCATGCAGATTGTAAAGCGCGAGGTTGTGAGTGTGGAGTGCGAGTTCGACGACGCTGAAAAGCGCTTCTACGAGCGGCTGCAGAACCGCGCGGATGAGCGGTTGGATGAGATGTCCAAGAAGGGCAAAAATGACTACATCGGCGCGCTCGTTATTCTGCTCCGGCTGCGCCAGGCTTGCAATCATCCGCGGTTGGTGGAGATGGCTATGAGCAAGGACAAAGACGCTATGACGACGGGGACTGGTATGTCCGGCAGCCAGACGCCTCGCAAGGGCAGTAAAGTTGATGAAGGCGAGATGGACGCGCTAGCGGCACTGATGGGTGGGGTTAGTGTCCAGGTTATGCAGTGCGATGTTTGTCAGGTTGATCTGACTAAGGAGGAGAAGGAGGGCGGGGGGGTGCGGTGTGGAGAGTGTGAGGGGGATTTGAGGGCTATGAGGGAGGGGCCGGGGAAGGTTAAGAAGGAGAAAGTGAAAAAGGAGAAGAATGTGGAGCGCAAGAAGGTGGAGAGGCCGGCGCGCAATCGGAGGATTGTTCAAGATGATAGTGATGAGGAGGGGGAAGGGGAGTGGATTGGTGGTGGTGGCGAGGAGCAGCGCGTTGATCTGGGCAAAGCTGGCGGCACGGACGATGAGGACGCTGAGGGTGGCGGGGAGACGCTTGATTCCATCGACTCTGTGAGGAGTGCAGATGAGGAGGAGGATGAAGACGACTCGCCACCACGAGCATTCCGCCACCGCCCCGCTGTCAAGAAAGCAGACTCCGACTCAGACGACTCAGCCTCAGCCAGCGAAGCATCCCCCTCCGACTCAGATGCCTCCGACTCCGACTCCCCCGCCCCCATACTCTCCGGCCTCCAAACCAGCGGCAAATCCTCCCTCGCCCCCTCCACCAAAATCCGCCACCTCCTGCGCATCCTCCACGCCGAGGTCCCGCACCACAAAGTCATCATCTTCTCCCAGTTCACCAGCATGCTTGACCTCATCGAGCCGCACCTCGCCCACTCCTCCTTCCACTCCGGGCACTCCGGCTCCCGCTCCGCCCACTCCGGCTTGGCCTTCGCGCGCTACGACGGCAGCATGAAACCTGATGCGCGCGAAGAAGCTCTCTCCGCGCTGCGCAAGGATCCGAAGTGCAGGGTCCTATTGTGTTCGCTCAAGTGCGGGAGTCTGGGACTGAATCTGACGGCGGCGTCGAGGGTGGTGATTGTGGAGCCGTTTTGGAATCCGTTTGTCGAAGAACAGGCGATCGACCGGGTGCATAGACTCAACCAAACCGTCGACGTCAAGGTTTATCGCTTGACCGTAAACGATACGGTGGAAGCTCGGATTCTGGAGCTCCAGGAGAAGAAGAGGGAGTTGGCGCAAGCGGCGTTGGAGGGCGGCAAGGCGGTTGGGAAATTGAGTATGCAGGATATTTTGAGTTTGTTCCGGCATGATGGGGGCGGGCAGGGGCATGAGGAGGACGAGGTTATGCATAAAAAGTTTGGAGGGGATCATAGGTTGCTTGATGGGCCGGAGGCGGGGTTTGAGAAGGGGGGGCAGACGGGGGATATGTTGAGGAGGGTTGGGGAGAAGACCGGGAGGGGGGAGAAGCCTGGGAGGGTGGGGATGTATAAGGAGCATGATGTTTTTGGGAGGAGGTGGTGATGCGCTGGTTGGTCTATGTGAGAGGAGAGGGGTGATGTGCTGGTCTACGAGAGGGCCGGTTTGATGATATGGGTGCTGCTTGGATGATATGGCGTTGGCGGAATGGGCGGACTTGGGATACATGAGCAGCAGATCTCATGCTCATCAGCTTTGTATACAAGTGGTTACCACAACGATCGACAAGCGTCGCTTCGTATCTTGCTCGCAGAGCCAATGAACGTCTACCTTGTCCTTGCAAGATTTCACAAGCACGACGACTTTCTACAGATGTCAGAAGGCATCCGCAGTCATCGGAACTGTAGGTAGTTGACCATATAATACGATTCCATCGATCAACCATTGCACGCCCACCTGCCTCCCTCATAGCACCCGCGCTATCCGCGCGGCAATCCTCACCAACCGTATCCACGATCATCTCCGACGTGTGTGACACTCCTTATCGTTCCTGTTTCCATTCTCATCCATCCCACGCCTTCAATCCATCACAACAACAATAAAACAAACATATCCCACACCACGTCTTCAGCGTGTCAAATCCAGCCAATCTGATTGATCTACGAACGCCCAAGTTCCACCCGGCTGACCGGCTCACAAACAACGGTCCGTAGCACTAGACTTCTAGTGCTTGTGCTAAGGTCGGCAGCTGGGGCCCCGGTGGGAGATACCTTAGGGTCGGTGTTATAGTGGCGTGAATGATGACCTCGTTTATCGCGGAGATGGGTCGGGTGTTTGGGAGATTCCATCAACCTGTTTTAGCTGTTTTGACGGACATGGTTTGGGATTTGTGTGGAGCCGGGGTGGATGATGAGATAGATACGTCTGGACACTGGACAGGTCCGTGTAGGCGAATGCGACAGGAACAGATGGCTTGCTGGAGGATGAATAGCATACAACGCGTCAGAGATGGTGCATAACAATGACGAGGCACGAAGCAGGGATTCAAGTTGGCTACAGGAGACAGTCGGGATGGATGAATGAGCATGAAAGCGACGTCTGGACCAGGTACTGTGGGCCACGGCTATGAAGTGAGCTCGGAGCCAAAATTTACGACTTAGCAGGTGCAAAGGTGAAGACGTTGTGCAGGTCAAGCCTAGATACGCAGCGGCACCGTTCATATGATCGTTCGACTGCTATTCTCGATGTGTGCAGGGTAGTGGATGTAGCTCCTGGCGTCTACGCCGGGAAGGATCTGATGGGAGGAGTGTTGTAGGCAGCTACGTTCGGAGAACGATGTTACAGCATGCCAAAAGCACTGACGGCATTTGATCCTTGATGCGGTGAAGTCCCGTGATGTGAGCAGCGGAGCGGAGGATGCAACCAAGAAAGCAGCCAGGAGCACACAGCTGCTAATATGGTGGTGCTGGCTCGGCGGTAGATGGCTCTCAAGGTGCAGCCATTACGGTTCGCTACTGTCGGTGCTGTGGTCGATGGCCTTGAATTGTTGTAAAAAGGGGGTTGTGCTTCCAAGTCTGGCTCCAAGACGGCTGTTACTCTCCTCGTCATCGCCGGTCCTGGTAATCTATCCACTGTCGGAGGAAGAAAGGCCGGCAGGTACTGACTCATCGTGATCAAAAGCAATGACTCCTTCCCACAGCGAGTAGTGGTCAGACTGGGAAAGAAGAGAGCCTCACCTGTGGAGCTCATGATATGAGTGAGATACGTGTATCGGTGCGCGTCCCGTGGCCGGTGTCCTGGAGAGGTGGCCAGAAGCACTGGCAGCTCTTTCAGACTCGTGAACGAGCTGATAAGGCTTCGTGAAATAGAAAGAAGCATCTTACTTAGCTGTGCGTGGTTGACGCATTGCATGCCCTGTGGAGGTGGCGGGACGATTCGATCGTTGTATTGAAGGCATGTGAAGATGCTGTGCTAATTGTTGCGGGACCACCTACAGCGCCGTCGGACAGTGGTAGTATCCGTTTGATATGACCTGCTCGCGAGGATACAATATTGTTACCGAAGCTGATGGCAACAGTGAGACACGTTATTTCCGATCTGCAAATGAGGAAGTGATGTCTCACTGGACGGGTCAACTTATCCGCAGACCATGCGTTGGGACCTACAACACTGTCATCATTTAAATATCAATAAGTATCTCGGAATGAAGATGTTCGCACGAACGAGCCATTAACGATATGTTCTGACTCACTCGGATTTGATAGCTCCATCGCAGGTATCCTGAGATGTGTTGTTGTGCATCAAAGTCGAATATACTGATCGGCATCGATCCAGACCATCGATTTTCCCAGATTGTAGACAACAGCCTGAACTGGCGGGATCCCACAAACCGCAGCCCCGGAGCAAGGAGGCGCTTGTATCTCCACACGCGACAGGGATCCCAATCGACTAGACTGCGGCTCAGAACCTCCACGGCTGTGGCTGAGGAGCCACGAACCGGTACTTCGAGAAGCCGGACACATGATTCAAGTTGCACGTTCCTTTCCAGCTCCTCCTTGAGCGTGCATTGGCCTGGCCGCAAACGGGCATCTGTCAAACGCAAGGCTGGAGAAGTTGGTGCAAGGCGACCCCTCCCATTCCCCAGGTCTCACCCAGCGCCGTGGTAATAGAACGTCCTCTCCGGATTGTAGAATGCTTGCGGTACCAAACGAATCTCCACAACTGCAGCGAAGAATGAGATTGGAAGCGCGGCGCTTTTGCGGAGATCTCCCGGCACCTGGCATGTGATCCTCCTGGTCACGGGGATCCTCCGCAGCCGAAGTGGGGTGGAGCCATCCAACGTCTTTCCGTCCTCCCCGGCGCGATTCATGATCGCGGGTTTCGATTCATGTCAGGAGGCAGGTGGAAAAGACACCAGGCATCAAGTGTGCGGAGAAATAGTCGAGAGATTGGATGAGAGGTGCGAGCGGTGAGCGGCGGATGACCTCCCGCCCGATGCGCTGGCAGTAGGGAGGAAGTGGAAGAGTCATCTGCTCGCGGCTCTGTGGGAAATGGACGGCGGTAGGCGCAGTACTGCTACCTGCATACTTTTTCGCGCGACACCAAGTTGTGAGCTGAGGAAGTGATACGGAGCACCAACACGTATAAATTCCTCTGTTTGCGCTGCGGCTGTGCCTGGCTCGCTTGGTGCGGGTGTCGCATACAAACCCCGATGACACCGGCATGACGAGCCTGATTCGTTCCACCTCCGTCGAATAGCGACGCATAGCGACGTTTGTTCGTCGCGCCGACGATCCTGCAGAAGGAGGGTGGCTGGAGAGTCTCGTTATCGTCATCACGTATGAGACAGAATAGAAGTGCTGTCGTTTGCGATGTAAGTGCAGTGTCGGCCAATTGCGACGTGTGTCAGTCGCCCGTGATCGCTATAGGCGCTGTCCGGAGCCTATCAAGCTGGCAAAACAAACGTGCTTGTCACCAAAACGACAGCCACATCAAGGACGTGGCGAGACCAGTGTTCTCCTATCAAAGTTGTCGCGCTGGATGTTGTCGCGTTCTCGCTGTTGTCAACACTAGAGTCGGGATTTGAGACCGGGCATCCGATGTTGTGCCTTCTCAAATGTCGGGCTCAGGTCGGCAGCCTTGTCGTGTTGCCGAACTTAATTCTCCGCATCTCGTTCTCGTCGTCTACGTGCGCAACACACCCGAAGCAGTCAGCCGGGCAGGTGGAGGGAGGGAGGGAGCGATGGAACCCTGGAAAGGCTTGCTAGTGTGATGTTACAACGTGGACGGTGGCCAGGTGATGACAGACGAGGATGCGAATAGAAGGATGTAACTTCTACAGTCAGCATTGGCAGTGGACGGTCGGTGAGCGTTTGTCGGGAGCCGTCTATCAAGTCTATGGTTTTCGTTATTTGTTTGAACTGGAGGCGCCGATCCGCGGGGGGCTCTATAGGGAGGGAGCTAACGACTAGTTTCCTGTTCCGGGTTTCTTTCGTGCTTCCAGAAGCCCCGACTGGCGGATTTACGAGGCGCGAATAGATTGCGGTACTATATTGACTAGTTCAGCGCGACAGGGTACATCTTCCTCGCAAACGGAAACTGTCGGCGACATCCAGGGCTTCAGTAGTAGTGGTCGGCCCTTCCCCATACCATCCCACACACCCAACAGCGGCGCAACAAGGGTTTCCTGCAGCCGAGGCACCTGGCGTCTGCACGCAACCGGGGAAGTGCCGCGTGGCGTTCCCCATGACCGTCAGCTCGGGTGTCGACAAGGGACGTTAAATCGTTAGGCCGGGCCGTGGGAGTGGACGGCCTGGAGTCAAGGGGTTTGTGATGAGTCGCGCCGTCCTCGATCGCGTCCGTTGCTAAATGCGCAGCCCTATCTCGTGCATCTGGCTTTATGTACTCAGCAATCCCCATCCGTCTGCGACATCACTCCCTCAGATGCTCTCGAGACGCTGTCAACGAACACTCGCCTTCCCACAGAACTTCGGTCGGAGCGTTCTGGGGTAGCCTCGGCACTCGCTCGGCTCGATCGAGACTTTCGCCGGATCGAGAGCGTGGTCTGCTCCCTACCAGATTCCGTCCACCTGACCCGATCGCAAGCAACACGCAAACGGCCAGACAGAAACCTGGAAACGATCTTAACCCTCCCACCCTCCGCTTACCTTCTCGCGTGCTCTGGCACGCCGAAACAATCACCCGCCATGCCTTTCCGGCCCACAAGTCCATTCCTGAGGGTGGATTCTTCCAGCTTGAGTTATTCAGTACAGACCGAATCATTCGAAGACCTCCACGGCCTATGGAGCCTATTTTCAAAGTCCAGCCACTGCCTCGATTCTGGTCGTAGGTTAGAAAACCTCAGCTGGCGATTGTGGAATCACGAGATGTTTTGCTGCACGAAGAAGGCGCCGTTGGAAACCTCGGACGAAGTCGCGAGCGAGGACGAGGTGCCCGCACTGTCATCATCCTACGGCAGCGTTCTGGACAGCTCAGAGGAACTCACGAAAAGCCAGCGCTACGAAAACCATGTCACTTCACATGAAATGCAGAAGATGATCCAATCGATCGAAGAAACGAATACCACATCAGTCGAAGAACTGCCGATGCCTTCACCGTGCCAGAAGGCGATACAGCCGGAGCCCACGTCAGCTCCACGAGACTTCCCAACGGTCCGACTAACCTCACCCACCGCCACCGAGCCTTTATACGACACCACGCCACAAGCCTCTTCAGTAAGCGCATCACAAGCCAATCTCCTCGAATCATCAGCTTCGACCGTCGACACGCAAGATGACCAAACATCACAAACATCACAAACAGTCGGATCAGAAAGCAGCTCAAACACCGAAATGAGCCAGCACAGCATCGTCCGTGGGTTCGTCCCGGGCGGCGCACCATCCTCATACCGCTCACAAACGAACCTCGCGCCTCAGCCTACACCCATTCTCAGGACATCGCCGTCTTACCATCAAGCGAAGCCGAAGAAGAAGGGTCCCGTCTTCACCATTGGGACATCTTCAGGTGAAGATGAAAGCTCATTTGAAAGTCACATGTACAAGAGCTCATTATCGGAGAGCCTGAAGCGCGGAAGCAACATTGGGAGCGCCAGCAGCAGGAAACAGACCTCGTTCAAAGAGGAGGTCTCGGTGGGACGTGCCGCCGAACACAGTCCAGTCTTCGAAGAGTCGGATGACGAGGATGAGGAAGTCTCGGAGAGCGCCATCGAAGATGACGACGATTCGTCCGATTGGGAGGATTCGGATGATCACAGCGGTCCATCTTCTGTGAACGAGAGCCAGTTCTTCCAGCGTGTCGACTCGAGACCCAACCTCACCTCACAACGATCCCTTCTAACCACGCTGATGCACGAACCCGATCGTGCGAAGGCGCTCGCCAATGCTGCATCACGCTCGACCCCTGCGATGCGCCGTTCTAACCGCCCCTCACCCAACGGTCCTTCGATCGCTACCTCGCCGGAGCCGAATGCGCAAATGCACATGCTACCGTACGATGCAACGCCCGCCAGACCTATCATCATGACTACGTCCAACATGCATGGATCCGCGCTCTCCCTCTCGCCACGCACCACTCGTCGCAACATGCTTTCCACGGAGCTCACCGAATCCCTACGGAAGAATCTCCTCTGGGAGCGTCAGCACCGGAGTACCGGCAACCTGGCTGCGATGAAGAGGAGGCAGCCCGCGCCCGAAGTGAGGCTCAAGCAACGCCCTGAACCAGGTCCAATCCTCTCGCATCAGGAGAACCCGAAGAAGTTCAGCAACGCCTTCTTCGACGCTGGTCTCGGAGAGTACCACGCCAAAGGCTGGTAGACCTCCCAACAACCTAACATCTCGACCTCTCGCCATCACCTCGACAACCCACCACACTTTGTTTTGACTGCAGCGTTTCAGCGACTTGGTTTTTAGCACACGGCAGCTCTTACGGTACACATCATCAGCACCGGCGTTGCCACACAGGCAGGTAATACCGGCACGGTTTTTTCGCACATCATCTGGGACGGGACTCTGGAGAGCTTTTACATGATACCCACAAGCCATGGGGCGTACCCATTACGGCCGAATTCCTGGGCATCGCATTACGCGGCAACGCAACTATTACATCCATACGACACGGCTGGCTTCGAGTGACAGAAGGCACCGACACCACTATCCATAACTCGACTGAGCATCACTTATCAGAGATGCCCAGCGCTGGACGCGGCTCCGGTTGTTCTTGCACCGACTCTACCATTACTACATCACACACATACGACGACGTGTACGTTCCGGAGAGGCCATCGAGAAGGACAACGAGCATCACGCTCTGGTACATGTTCGCCATCTGGCAAACATGCACCTCCCAAATGAGAGCCGCGAGGTCACGAACGAGCAGAGCAGGCGGCATCAAGGATATTGCTGCTGCGATTTGTAAATGTAACCACACCAACGTTCATAAAAAGTTGAAACTCATCAAAAAATCAAATCACTGTCTCTTTCCTTACCGATATTACCATTTAGCCGCCATCCCGCCATGTGTTGTTGTTCTGATGCTCACATGTCACGACTTTCTCTTACCGCTATTTCGAGGTCATGCATCTAGACAACCAGGATCGCCGGGCTTGCAGGTAAGCCATCTGCAACGCTGCTGCATGCCGTCTTTGTCGTGCAGATGATGAGCTACAAGCGAGAAAGTCCCATTCGCCGTCGGAAGCCCGGGGGGTGGGGGAGGGAGTCATCTGAAGATGTGCATTTACAAGGAGTTGTATATTTCATGTGCCCTACCACAGGGAATAGTGGTGCTGTGGTTCGGCTTGCCGCTTTGGGAGACGAGAGGTTACGACGACCGGAGGGGAGAGTCTCAACGTTTTTGATCAACGTTTTCTGGAGTCTGACTACGGCGTGGGGAGGGGGTGTTGCGTGCTTTGTTAGGTTCGCGAGTGCGAGGAGGAGTTGGTTAGGCGGACGGATGTGTTTGCTGTTCGGGTGGGTTTTGTGGGAAACTGAGGATGGTTCGAAAGGATAAATGTTCATACTCTCGGGGAAGTTCCGCGGCGAGTTGGCGGTTGGCGCGCAGGCAGCCCTATCTTCATGGTGGACTTCATCTTGAGGTGGGTTGGCAGTGAACCTAATTTGTAGGGGACACGGGACAAGGTATTGGATGCATATGAGGAAGTGCCAAAGAACATGAAATCATGTGAAGGTAGTGTTGGTGTGGCGCTAGATGTGGCGTCTGTTTTCACGTGCCAAGCTTGCTCGACTTCATCGCGTCTGGACGCGGTACTTTACCATACACTCCATTCGTCAGGACATACCACGAGACCAACAGCTGCATCAAGGATCTCGCTCCCACGACGACTTGGATCAGGATCGGAGTGACCAGCGCATACTTGAAGGCGTCCACAGGTCTTGAACATCGTGCGACCTGACTCTTAACCTTGGAGAGGTACTCTCGCCGGACTTTCCTTGCCGAGTGCCTCCTCAGATCAATCTCTAGTCCGATCACAGGATCACGGTCTCGAAGTGCCGCCCCCGCTGAGTACGCCAGGTGAGGTGTGCTCCCTGCTGAGTTCTCGTCCTGCTGTCATCCTACATCAACTATCCAGCGCTATGCGTGATCACGGAGAGCATGCTTATCCATCGATGCTCGAAGGCCTACCCGTCGAACTTCAAGACCACATCTTCCGCTACTTGGTGATCAACTTGGACGAGGCCGGGGCTTATCCTGCACCCAGCGAAATCCCGATCCATCAGACCTGCGACAACAATTACCGATCTAACCCCAGATCCCGGTCTGAATGGACACTGATAACAGTTCCGCCTTCGATTCCTAGTGCGGCGCAAGTCAGTCGTTGGATGCGAGAACGGATCCTGTCTATCTACTTCAGCGAAAACACTTTCCTCCTGCCTTGCCCCCAGGACACCTACAAGCTGGACGAGTCGGTACTCTCGCTGCGCGCATGGTTTGATGTCTTCGAGCAGTACGCTAGGAGAACCGCGCACATCGGGAGCGAGTGCCTGATGGATTCTTGGGACGACGAAATATGGCTATTCGCATCGGTGAACAAATGCAATGGAAGTACGTACTACTATGAGAGTACGGGCAACCATGCAGATTTTGCTAAGTCGCCTGGTGCTAAGACCAAAGTGTACGCGGAGAAGGCCGCACCAAACATCGACCGGCTGACGAAGGAATTTGACTGGCAATGCTCTGGGCTGGGCACCTCAATCGGGAAGCTCTTCGAGGCGTGCCGCTCGGACCTGAAAGACTGGGTCGAGGACTTGACGGTGTGTGGGTACCTTCCTATGGGAGCGAAGCTGAGAGCGATGATGACAGCGATGGTGAAAATATGGTCCGTGACGAGGAAAGTGGCGGAAGTAATGGAAGTGGCAGCGAGCATGAGAGCACGCATAGCAACGAGGATGATATCGGTGATGATGGCGATCTCTGAGCGCTGTGCGAAGCACTCGTCCAATGCCCGCTGAGGACCCGACGTTACCAGTATTCTGGCCGTTGACAGCGTAAAGGTGTCATCATCTATATGCAGCTGAGTGTGGGGTGCCCGTCGCAGCAGGCTGTACTGATCAACGATCACGTCCGCGTACAATAATCCGATTGCTACGACTCGGTCGCCAGTGACTATCTCGAAACCGCACATAGGCCGTTATGCTATCTCGAAACGCAGCAGCCGTCAGGCGCACTGAAGCAGAACCGAAAAGCCAACATAACTGCGCGCCAGCATCATCCTCACCAAGTAATCCGCCAGACATAGGTCCAAGGCTGAGGCCCCATCCGAACATCGGTAGGTCGCACCACAATTTGCACATCTCCAGCTGGGATGTTCTCCCAGACAACCTGCTCGACGTTGTTGACGGAGTCCCGCCCTGTCGTCGACAATCCCATGTTGCCGAACCGCTCACGGCTGTCAGATGCCACGACAACAAGAACAAGATCAAGATCATTTTGCAGCTCGCCGTCCATCTCTGGTGGATCAGTCCAGACCAGGGTCACTTTCAGCGTCCGAATACCACTGCCTACCTCCACGGGCACCGCATCTTCTTCACCTCTCGGTGGAGGGTCTGCGCGAATGGGCACAGTGATTTCAACTGGTGGATCACCCTTCTTGAGCGGTGGCATATCGCCACCTCCAGCATCGGGTCGACCTCGGCTCGGGATTATGACCAAGCCTACCAGATTTACTCGGCCCCATCCGGTGTCGTTGTTTGGAGCCGCTCTGGCTTCCGTCGGACTATATTGGCCGGTGAAGTTGACAGCGCCGTTGATAAGAATGGCCTTGATCAGAGCAGCGCTCGGTGTCGGGTCTCCGTTCTTGACACGAGTCTCCCTTACCACCGCTGCGCAGCCTGCGACCAATGGACAGGCCATACTAGTGCCGGACTCGAAAAACCAGTCAGGGTCAGATGAGGTTCCGAAGTCTGTCGGGGCTCTAGCTGGTGCTGCTCGCGATCGAGCTTACAATATGGACGTCCCTGGCGCGACAACATCGGGCTTGATTCGGTTCTCCACCGTTTGGCCGCGACTGGAAGATGCCGCCATGCCTTCTGGATTGTTCGACATCTTGTCACCACGCAACGGGTCCCGAGGATACCTGTCTGGATCGATATCGCCATACGTCGCAAATCGAGGGCGATGTTCCGAGCGGACACTTTCCGAAGCTCCTACGGTGATACAGTTCTAAGCAGCGGAAGCTGCGCCGATCTGTCTGTCGTCACTGATACCGTCTGGACGTTTCGCATCCGTCCCTTCATTCCCGGCGGCGAAACAAATGACCATATCCTGGTGCTCCCAGACAAATTCATCGACCTCGAAAGCCGCAGACGAGAAGCCATATGGTCTTTGACGCCCGTCCTTGTCAACGCCAAAGCCCCAAGAGTTGGTGTGGATCCGAGCATGATCATGGTCGTACGATGGCTGGAACAGGTCGTTCAAGTCTGCTGGTAGACCGCCGAGACTGTTATCAGACGTCTGATATGCTGATTGGAAAACCAGTGTTGCTTGAGGTGCAGTCCCTTGAATCGGACCTCCCATATTTGCAGAGAAACCATCACCAAGTACTGATCCCGCAACGTGCGTTCCGTGGCCGTCGGGATCACTGGCTTTACCACGACCTCCGAGATCGTAAAGGCGCTGGATGCATCCTTGCTGAATCCGTGAGTCCGCGATCGAAGCCTGTATCTGCAACGCAGACAACCTCTCCTTCGCCTTGAAACTGTGTTCCGTTGATATTCACGTCGGCGCGGAGGATATCTCGAGCGACATTGTTGTGCAACTGCGGCTTCGCAACAGGTAGGATGGCTCGAATCTCATCGATCTGCGTGAGATCGTCAAGGAATCTCGTCTCCGTACTGAAGCGCAGCTTGTTACGGCAGACTGTCACCTCTGCTCTCGGCACATGTCCTCTTGTGCATATCTCATCAAGCAGCGCTTCAGAGTTCGCTACCACACCTTTATGGAGCACCGCATCGACTTGCTGCTTGTCCCGGGAGCTGGATCTCGCCGGACTCATGGCCAAGGTTAGAAGACGTGTCTGGTCGCCTGCGTTGCTCGACTGACGGCTCCGCAGAGCAGGATTTACCTTCCAATTCTTCATGTATACATTTGCCCAATCAACAAAGTCTAGCTTGCGAACAGCTTCCAGATCGGACGCCTCGTATTTGAAGAGGTAGGTGCCTGGGGCAACATAGCCGTGTAAACGAAGACCAAGCTTCTCCAGCTCAGCGTCCTGCTCGACTGACGTGGTTCCGGACCCTGTGATGCCGACAAGGATGAAGTTTGAGTCTGCCGCATCCTTTGCCTCTAGAGACAGGGCACGCATTGGCTGCGCATCAGCGACAGGGTCGAACGTGATGCCATTGATGGTGATGGGTGCCATCTTGACCTGAAAACTGTTCTCAGCTTATTGCTGGTCGGGAGACTACTGTTCGCAGGGTACGAGCGACCTAACTTATAAGTATCATGATGGGCATCGTCTGATAATACTCACACCACCCAGCGTGAGCATCAGGCGAGCTTCACTACGTTCTTCATCGTATGATGTGCTTATATGTACTTGCACCACTCGCTACACCGGGATCTGTTTGATGCGTGGCATCGCCACGGGACCATCAAAACCTCAGCTGTTGTCGACAGTCCGAACGAGTAGCACTGAAGCAAGTCTCGTCAATGGCACTTGGCATTCCTGGTCAGTGGTCTGACGCTGTCGCTTCATTAGCGAGATCATGGTAGGTACCGACTTGGTGTGTAGAAGACCTTGGATTACAGTAAGTACCTGCAAGCATGACCAGCGATCTTAAACAGAGACATGCATACAGCTAGGCGAGCACAGCCCCTCTGCACACCTATCTTCACGCATGAAAGCTGCACAGCCTCAAAGACCTCCTTCTCATTCCACTCATGAACTGATACCCACTTTGGGTACCTCCCGTCTTCGAATACTTTGTTAGACTACACAAATCTCTCTTCCAACTTGAAACGAGCTCATATATACTTGAACCTTCGCTCATCCTATCCTGATTCTTAGCAGGCACGACAAATGCAGTCCAATCTCTAAATAATGCTTCAGCAAACGCCCGAGGTTCGTCTTTCTCGTCTCGAGCAACTTCCTGCGGAACTTCTGGACCATATCTTGCGCTACGTGGTGGTCGACGAGATCGAGACCGCCACATGCTCGGTATCCTGGGGAAGCCACTTTTGCGCTGTCGCTGTCAAGCCTGCTCGACCCAGCATCGCCCTAGCAAGTCGCATACTCCGTGACATAGCTTCGCCAACCTACTTCGCTGAGAACATCTTCGTCTTGGGCTATTGCCGACATCACCATATCGAACGGAACTTCGAATCCCTGCGCTCATGGCTCGCCGCGTTTGAACGGTATGCCACAGACACAGCCCACATAGGCGTAGTGGAAACCACATTTCCCCATCATCGCCATTGGACCGTTACTGCTTCGTTGAGCAAGCGTCGTGGGATCTCCTACAACTTGAAGGGGCAGCAATGTGAACCAGGCCTCTGTCCGACGAAGTTGCAGGAACTTATAGCAGCCTACGCGTCAGGAACGGGAATGAAGCTAGCGATAGCGATCGAGCGGCTGTTCAAGGCATGCTATGAGGATGAGGGAAAGTGAATCGGTGGCAGAAGGAAGGTGATAAGCAGGATCATTACGTCTGAGACACTCCGAAAGGATGGTGATCTTTTCAGCGACCAAGACGTCGGACAGAACCGCACTTGCCCTCATAAAAGCAGAGGAGAGCCAATGGGCTCACTCCGAGTGCGGCTATCAACAACCTTCCGAAAGCGGCCACCACCCTGCATCCTTGAATCAGATTCGCCGCCGCGCTCCCGAAGCCTCTTGTCAAATCAGAAAACCACTCATCGCTCACATAGATATCAACGTCGAAGGACTCTCGAAAAAACTCAACCGAATCCACCTCTGGACATCATGCAAAAGCAAATACATCCTCGCCTCTCACGCCACGAACAGCTTCCGGCTGAGCTCCAAGACCAAATATTCCGCTACGTGGTCGTTGAACCCACCGATCTCAGGCTAGCCGTTCGCCTGGTGTCCAGCGGCGAAGATGCCCGCTTTCCCGGCGACCAGGCGGCATGGAAACATGTAGCATCCCCACCTCCAGAACCTAGTATTGCGTGGGCCAGTCGTTCGCTGCGCGCCCATGTCCTGCCAATATACTTCGCCGAAAACACATTCATGCTCGGGCACAGCTCCGATATCTGGGACGGGTGCGAGTTACCGTCCAACCTCGACTCAATACTCATTTCGCTAAGACCCTGGCTCGAGACTATTGAGCGATATGCGAAGGACACCGCCCAGGTCGGCGTAGAGGGAGATGATCTGTATTCACAGCATGAAGGATACCTCTATGCTACTGTGCACAGACAACGTGGTCTTACTTACCGCTTGGATTTGCTATTAGAGGATCATAGCCATCGTGCGCGATATCCCGAGCAATTGGCAGAGAGCTTCGTATGGGCGGAGGAGACCAAGCTAAACGCGATGATCGAGCTTTTGTTGAGGACGTGTAACAAGGATATGAACCACTTAGTGAGATATCTCTGACCCGTATCTCTGACCCGTAGGCGAAGAGATCTACGATAAGGATGGGTACGGCACTTGCTGTGCAGATCTGAAGCAGACGCCGGAGTGGTGAGAAGAAGATAACGAGTCGGGGCTGGACAGTGGGATCGCTTGTATTGCAGTCTTCGACTCACAGGACCTCGAGATCATTCAGTCACTCGTGTGCATGAATTGTATCGCACGGACGGCGCTGCGAAATATATCGAGACCGGTATGATCTCGCGAAGTGCATATGGATGAGCTCGCGGCATGCTCTAGGATCGCGATGTGGGAGTCACAATGTCTCCTCCTCAGTCCCTGAGCACATTTGGACATCGGAGCTGAAGAAGGAGTACGATGGCGTCGGTTGAGGTTGTGGACGGAGGCAAGCAGCAGACTGTCTTGCACGGCCAACAAAAGTGTGCAAAGGAATTTTCGACTTGATGCAACGATCCCATCGACCAGCAGTTCGACAGCCCAATTCTCATACATATCGAACACTTCGACAGCAAATCGTGGCCAAGTATCTCGCAGCAGCTCGCTCACCCGTACGCTTCTCCCGAACGAAGTCAAGTGCACGACTTCAGCATACGTCTAGATGCTATCCCTTGATAACCTGCGGATTGATCAACACAGCCGAGTCACATATCGTCTAGCCCGTCAGGTTCGCCTGACCATGCACCTTGCGAGTCACATAGCCGAAACACTGGCCCGGAAGATCCGTATCGAGAGTGTTGCGCCAGCAAACCGCGTTGCAGATCTTCGACTTGCCGGATTGAATATCCAGCCGGTTCTCCGCGTTCCAGGCGCCGCACGAATCGACACAGCTGCTGAGCGAAGTCGTGTAGACATTAATTTGGTTGTCGTAGCCTTGGGTGCTGTAGAATGCGTTGTTGCACTGCTCGCGGAAGTGTTGGACCGGGGTGGACGAGTCCTCGGAAAACGTATGAATGGCATTGTCCACCGACGGACACTCACGAAGGAGGGTTACGCTAGGTCCAACGATCGTGCTCGTGGTGACCGAAGCATTTGCATGGGTTGGTGATGGCTTGGGCGATATGCTTTCCGTAGAGATAGAGATGCTGGACGAGGAAGGTGCGGGAGGTAGTACGTCGGGAGGATCACCAGCTGGAGAAACCAGTACGCCCACAACGATGGCTGCGACCCCCACGAGGACAGCTATGCTGATGATAGACCAGAAGAGCCATGGCGCTAGTCCGCATACTCCTCGGCGGGTCTTGATCTCTTCGGAAGACCTCTCCTGCTGCCAATCGCCAACTGCGTGCTTGCCTTCAACAGTGGGTGTCCGCAGCACAACGAATTTGTCCGGCGAGACCGACCGTAGGCCCTCATTCGCGGCATGCTGGAATGTCGTTACAGGGGTGTCGGAATAGACGTAGGTCTCTGGGAGGTTCGAGTAGATAGGTTGGGACATGGCGGTGGGATGGGGATAGAAATACAACACCGACTTTGAGCCTTTCCATTTCATTAATATTACTCGACCGAGTAGATCAAACTTGGGCCCCAAGTAATCTGTACGGTATTTGGAAGTAACACTGCCAAGAATCGATGCGTACCGAACATCTGAAACAACAAGAAGAAGGCGAGCCGCTGTGGCGTCTGTCAAATGCACCTACTACCCCTACATAATTCCAGCACCTCAAATGAACTTGCCGCAATCTTCGCGAATATGATCCCACGTGCAACTTGTGCAGCGGCTATCAGAATAGCCCCCCTCGCGCGGTTTTGTTGGGACACAAGCATAGGCGCCCGCGGTACATTGCAGCTTCCAGTCGCCCTCGTGCGTATGGCAAACCCCATAATACGGCCTGACTCTCTTGATGAAGATATACAGCAAATCCGGTGACCAGCTTCGTGAGCTGCATTGATGGTTTACCGCTCTCCGAGGGTTTACACTCACTTGCAGCCTGCACATGGGGTCGGTTTACTATTCAACAGCTCCAGCAAGCCTCTCTCGAGCATTCACAACCGACCCCAGGGTGTGCTGCCCACGATGAGAAGATTCACAACCCAAATCGACGAGACGACTGCATCGCCTCCAAGACCAGCTCTCGAGACCCGAGCAGCACCCCATAAACTCCAGAGCTGAGGCATGCCACGAAGACATGAAGCACACAGTGGCTTTGTTCAATTCATTCGCGGAGAGAGAGCAGAGCAACGACGAGGATATTCTGTTCGTTTTTGACTGTGAGCTGGCGACCGCACAAATTCCGCCTTGCACTTCCCGCCCACATCATCCAGCCTCGCTTCACATCAGTCATGCGGCTATAACAACGGTCTTCCCACGGACACTCCCAATCGGGGTAAGCAAGATTATTTTCCCTGTGGTGTTCCTCGGATCTCCGGCTCGTTCGGCTCGTCACAGCAGATAGTCCTTAGTCTGGCCCACGTCTCTCGTAGCAGTATATGCTTGAGCCACTCTCCTGTTTCCTCATCACGCCCTTCGCACATCGATTCAAGGCTCACTCATCTCCCGAATAATCGACTCAACATTCTTGAAATCATGCGCAAACCGCCCAAGGAACATCCCATCCAATGCCGGCGCCAAAGCCTTCCAGATCCCCGGCTTCGCACTCCCGCCGTAGAGGAACCTCACTCTCCCTGGCCGATCCGCCACCAAAGCCCGCAAGTTCTCAACAACAGCCACAACATGATCAGCACTCGCCGGCTCGCTCGCGCCGATCGCCCACACCGGTTCGTAGGCGAACACCACATCTGCGTCGTTCGGGACGCTAGAAAAAGCGGCGTCGATCTGGGGTTTGCATTCGCTGACGGCGATGCCGACGGCTTGGGAGGCGATGTTCGACTTGTTCTTCTCGCCGATACAGACGAGGGGCACCATCCCGTTCCGCACTATCGCTGCTGCCTTTGCGGCTACGTCCTTGTCCGTCTCCCCGAATAGCTTGCGCCGCTCTGCGTGCCCGATCTCCACGATCTTGACGCCGGCTTGGGAGAGCGTGAGGGGGCTGACTTCGCCTGTGAAGGCGCCTTTGTCCTCGTGGTAACAGTCTTGGGCGCCGAGGATGACGTTGGTAGAGGAGAGCTTTTCCTTAGAAGGTAGGACGGAGATGAAGTCCGGGATGACGAAGAAATCTAGGTTGGCCTTCTCGGCAGCTGGGGCAAGGGTGGCGATGGAGTCGATATAGGTGAGGGTGCTGGGGAGGTCGAAGTACATCTTTAAGGAGGTGCCTATGATGCGCTTCTCGCGCTTGCCGGGGATGGGTGCCATGTTAATGGGTAGTTGAGAGGATTTGCTGTGCCGTTGTAAAAGCTGTATAGCCCAGAAATCGAGGCCGGAATAGTCCTAGAATTGTGCTACAACAGCCTCTCCCGTGGCATCAAGGTTGTTCTGTACTTCAGACTGTTCTCATGTGACCACGTGACAGGGCATGTAGATCTCCGGTGTTCTTCGGAGCATTTGATGTAGTGGTATACGTCGTTGAGTGGGTGAAGTGGGGTGTGGAAAGCCGGAAGCTTCTTTTGTTCCGAGGAATGTCACTCTCGGAATCCTCTCAGACCAGCCCTCGCACTCAACATCTGACCGCCTTGCGCCATTAACAATGAACCCTATCAGGAATCGTTGCTGACCTTGAGCGTAATGGCACTTTACAACGGACAAGAGTTGACGGACTACACTCGCTACCAGCACATCTGAAGCACCTCCAGAAACAACCTCACCCGATCACCTCATCTGCAGTAGCTTGTTTGTGTTACAAGGACAATTATTGCATACTCCAACCCTACCAGAAACAACATATACCAAAACAAGACTGCCGTACGATACGATCTTCACAAGCACCACCATGCATATCACGAAGAAGTTGGCCGCCGCCCATGCGGAAGGCAGGCCGACATACTCTTTCGAATACTTCCCACCGAAGACGGCACAAGGTGTGCAGAACCTCTACGACCGTATGGATCGCATGCACGCTATGGGACCAGCATTTATCGACATCACGTGGGGTGCTGGAGGAAGACTGTCCAGCTTGACCTGCGAGATGGTCAAAGTCGCTCAGTCAGCATACGGACTGGAGACATGCATGCATCTGACATGTACGGACATGGAGCAGAGCAAGATCGACGATGCGTTGAAGGAGGCCTATAACGCAGGATGCACAAACATATTAGCATTACGTGGAGATCCACCACGAGAGAAGGAGAAGTGGGTGCAGACAGAGGGCGGGTTTCGATATGCCCGAGACCTGATCAAGTACATCAAGAGCAAATACGGCGACCACTTTGACATTGGCATTGCCGGATATCCTGAGGGTTGTGATGATGGGACTACCGCCGACGAGCATATCCCATATCTGGTCGAGAAGGTCGAGGCTGGCGGGACGTTCATTGTCACGCAGATGAGTTACGATGCCGATGGATTCATCAAGTGGGCGAAGAAGATTCGGGCTGCTGGTGTGCCGGAGTCAGTACCGATCATTCCAGGCATTATGCCGATCCAGACACATGCTTCTTTCATACGACGAGCGAACTGGTCGGGCTGCCGCGTCCCGCCGGAGTGGCATAAAGCGCTCGAGCCGATCAAGAACGACGATGTAGCCGTTCGAGAGGTCGGGAAGGATCTCATCGCTGAGTTCTGCCGGAAGTTGCTGGACAGCGGTATCACCATGCATCTGCACTTCTACACCATGAATCTTGCCGCATCCACAAGCATGGTCTTGGACGAGCTGTCCGTAACACCAGAGAAAGACACCCCGGACCCGAGCATCAAACCTTTGCCGTGGCGACAGTCACTCGGCAAGAACCGAAGAGACGAAAATGTCCGACCTATCTTCTGGCGTAATCGCAATCGATCCTACGTGGCACGAACACAGGACTGGGACGAATTTCCGAACGGTCGCTGGGGTGACAGCAGATCTCCAGCCTTCGGCGAGCTCGATGTGTACGGCATCGGCTTAAAGGGCACCAACGAGCACAACCGCAAACTGTGGGGTGAGCCGAAGACAGTGAAAGACGTCTCTGACCTGTTCGTGGGATACATGAAGGGCAAAGTCGAGACGTTACCGTGGTCGGAAGCACCAATCAGCTCAGAAGCCGATGTTCTGCAAGAAGACCTCATCGATTTGAACAGCAGAGGTCTACTGACCATCAACTCACAGCCAGCAGTCGACGGCGCAAAGTCATCTGATCCTGTCTACGGCTGGGGCCCACGGAACGGCTACGTGTACCAGAAAGCGTACCTCGAACTGCTCATCTCGCCTGAGCTCATCAACACAGTCATGCAACGCATCGAAGCCGACCCGGACATCACCTTCTACGCTGTCAACAACTCCGGCGAGCTGAAGACCAACGCCGACTCCGATGGCGGCCCGAACGCAGTGACTTGGGGCGTCTTCCCAGGCAAAGAGATTGTGCAGCCGACGATTGTCGAGACGATCTCCTTCCTGGCGTGGCGAGACGAGTTCTACCACCTCGGCTCGCAGTGGAGTAAATGCTACGATGAGGGGAGTGAAGCGAGGGAGTTTATCACGGAGATCACTGAAAGCTGGTACTTGGTCAATATCGTGCATAATGATTTCAGGCAGAAACGCGGGATCTACAGCTTGTTCGACGGACTACGAGTGTCCGGTGTCGAGCGGGAGAATGGAGTGAACGATGACGCTCACACCAACGGCCACGCCCACACCAACGGCGTGAAGGACGACGAGGCGACCGGCGGTGCGAAGCCGGAAACTAACGGCGTACCGGACGGTAACAATGTCGTCAACGGTGCTGAGAAGGTGCTTACAAATGGGCATGCTAAGTGAGAATTAGACGATTACAGCAACGAGTCACAGCGGCGTTTGGTGCATCATCGAGAGCGTTATTTTATAGGCCGCCTGATGATTTCTCTTCTTCAACAAGAGACTGCTTTCCCAACGACAGGCGCAGGTGTTTTCAGGGCAGGAACATAAAAGCGAAGATACCCCATTCAACCGGGACCATGGAACGGGTCTGGCGTTTGCTTTTCTTGGTGGGGAGGACGACTCAGATGTTAGAAGACAGAGACGATTCAACAGATGTCGTACGTAGATGATGGCTCACAACAGCCGTAATGAGAACGAATTCAGAATCACATGTTGGTCGGTTTCACTCAGTAAATGTTACATCAAGTCGCCATGGGCCGAAGCTCAAGCGCTGATAGCAGATGAGAAAGCGTGAGCCAGGAAAGAAAGTAGCTGATGCCGTCAAAGGCGATATGAGTGCGAGTGACGCCTCCAGCAACTTCGACGTGCTCAAATTCCACTCATGGGTCCTAATATACAATACTCCCATAGAAGGTATCAGTAACAGCCATAAATCGCATCCCCCCATCTTCCGCTCATAACCGTGATCCCGCCCGCAACGTTAACCATACCCCCCGCCCCCACTCGCACTCCCCAGCCCCCCCGCCGCCGCAAGCGCACTAATATCCCCATTCGGAATCCCAAAGAACTCAAACCAATCCCCCACATTCAGCGTCGTAGGCACAATAGGCCCACTATGACTACTCGAGCTCCACGTGTCGTCCGACCGTTGCTGGCCCATGTCCATCTGCGACCAGTCCTGCTGGTTGTTGTACATCATATGCTGCTGCATGTTGCCGTCGTGGAGGGTGTTGCCGTCTTGATGCTGCATGGGCATCTGCTGCATGCCCGACTGCTGCTGCATCCCGTCGGAAGTGTATTGGCGATGCGGTGGTTGTGGTGGTGGGCCGCGGAGGGCGGGGTCGACCATACTTTGGCCTGGGCTCTGGAGCGAGAAGGCGCCGTTGATTTCGCTTGGGAAGAGTTGCTCCGGTGCGTAGTTCTGCCACAGGTCGTCGGAGATCTTTGGCGAGTTTCGCGTGTGTAGGAAGAATTCGGGGGTGCTCGGTCTTGTGCCTCCCCAAGGGTTGAACGGTGTTGTCGGGCGAGTGTTCCCACGTGAGAGGAAAGAGTCATCGGCCGGACGGAAGGTCGGATTGGGGCTGCCTGCCGAAAGCTGAGGCATCTGCGGGTGTTGATGTTGGTGCTGCTGTGGTGGAGGGTTCGGCTGTGGCGTTAGTGCTGGACTCTGTGGTCGTGAGCGCTCGTAGCTCATCTGCGGTGCTGGTGGTCCGTTCGTATGACCAAACTCCATATCATCGAACTTGCGCTTTTGGCCGTCGGCGGTGGCTGAATTGTTCAGCCCAGAAGCAGGCGATATCTGCGCTGTCTGGGGCTTTGTTGCAGTATTCCCGTTAGGAATTTTGACTTTCGTGTGACGCCGACCTGCGGCCTTCTGCAATCGTTCCTCCAGCACCTTGTTGCCGAGGATTGATTCAAACAAGTTGTGGACCATCTTGGCTACGAGCCATACTCTGCTCACGTCTCGCAGAGCGTTCATGCAGATCGTGGTTCGCTGCTGGGTTTGCTCCACGACTGACTGATTCGAAGAACGCATTTGATATACATGCATAATGAGTGCGGAGAAGAGTGAATAGACACTGCGGCGTGTCAGTTGGGTAGTCTTCTGCTTCAGTCCTGGTGTACTCACATGAATGCAGGCGTATAGCGGAGCTGATTATGGTTCTGCAAAGCTTCGATAATGCTGGTAATCATGCCAGCGGCCTGATAGGCGATTATCCTCGAAGGATAGGCAGTTTCTTCAGGATGAGCTCGTAGCTTCGAGTCGGGTGAGCCTGCTGGTGGCATATGTGCGCGATGGAGCAGACATAGGGTCGTACTGCAAGAGTCAGTCGCGAACAGAGCCTGAACGCAAGAGAGCTTCGACTCACTAGTAGTTTGCATGTAACAGCGCTGACCAGAAGTGATGCCGCTGCGGCTCCCACTTCACCTCCGGCGGGCAATTTTGGAGCCAGTCCGCAAGCGCCATGTCCGAGTGTGTCAGGTCGATAGCGTTTGGTCTTCGCTTACTCGCGACAGAGTATTGCTGCGCGAGTACCAGGCCCATGATCTCGCATAGCTTGACGTAGTTGAGGAAGAATTGTACATGGATGGGGTCAGGCTGGTACTTCGCAGGCCGGTCAATCTCCTCGTCGTCGAGGAAGTCCTCGGCTGAGATCATCTCGACGTCAGAATCCTCGATGTTGATGCAACAAGGACGGCCAAGAGCTACAGCCACAGATCGGTCGCGAGTGAACAAGGTCCACCATATCCGCTTCCAGAGACGCTTGTCGGCACGACTTAATTGAGAGCCCTCAACGCTGCGGTAGATTGTCAGTACAAACGTAAAAGAGTGCTTCCCTTAGGATGTATGACTTACCTTCTGTGCATTCCACTTCCCTGAGCGACAATGACTGCGACTCGGCTCCAGTAGAATACGTTCTTGGTAACGTCTGCAGCCACGTCAGCCTGAACGAATGTGACGATGTCAAGTTGCTGCGTGGTCGAACCTTCAGGACCCTGCAAAATGTCAGCGTGGTTTGTTGAGAAGGAAAGGATTTCAATAAAATACCTCCCAGTACCATCCCATCAGGATCAAGCTCTGCACTATAGTGACTCGATCGTCTTCGTAGTTTGCGTCGTACAGAGCTTTCGCCCTCTTATAGAAAGTCATTGCGGCGGGTGTCGTGGAGCCGTTCGCGTCCATGAGTTGCGGATTGTTGCAGACGCGGGAGCCGGCCAGGAGAATGGCTTGAAGGAGAAGGAGGGACGGCGGGTTCTTGGGATCCCGGTAACGGCGCATGAACTTGGTGCGGTTGATGACTGGCACGACCGGTGCGATCCATTGGAAGTAGGCATCGACGAGTTCATCGCACAGAGCTCGAGGTGGGAGCAGAAAGGCGCCTCTCTGGTGTAGAATGTCGATTTCGACGTTGTCCAGCTCGTTGATCCGCGCTCTCGCGCCTCGGACGTTCTCGGGAAGCGGGTAGTGGACCACGTCTGTTGTGCCATGCCGATCTTGCACCAGCAAGGACAGATTCGACGACTCTCCCAGGTATGCCACTCTTCCAGCCTCCTTGATTGGTGCACGAGCAAACTTGGGCTTCATGTACTGGGTGTAGGTGCCATCGTTCACGTTTTGTTGAGCGACGTACGCCTCGGACATTTCTGTCTCCGGCATGCCCGACGTAGTATTGATTCCGATCTTCTCTGGCGCGAACTCTCGTCGGTATGGAGCCTCACGGGGAGGAAAGGTATCGCTCCCGGCGACTGGGGAGGGGTTGGTCTCGACATATGAGTCTCGTTCGCTGCTCTCTGGGATCAGCCACATGCCGTCTCGTGTTCATATGTTTGGACCGTACCTATCACTTTCCTTCTTGCCACCCGTCTTCTTTCGCTTGGGTGCTGGGATCTTGCACTCTATACTGAAGGCTACGCAGTTCGTGCATGGTACACCGAGGCTGGCGGCGTCGCATCGGACCTGGAGTTGACTCAGTGGGTGGTAGGGTTCGAGTGGCCTGGAGCCTAGCGTACCTTCCGCGCATGGCACGTCTACAGTAGCTATTAGCACGTGTCTTCTCTCTCTGTTGCGTTTCTATCCTTACCTCGCATGCTCTCGAAGCGCGCTGCCTGCATCCCACAAGTGTCAGCAAACGTTACCCGCGCATTGTCGCTCCCCTCGTCGCCACTCACCTCCGAAAGCTGGGATGTCCCGGAATCTGGCTATTGGGTGCATTGTTGCCGCCATCGACGCTCGCGCTGCCGGGCGGCGTGTCTTGCATATCTTGCATCTCGGTGCTCATGACCGCGGTCGGTGGAGCTCTCGGCACGTCCATCTGGGGGACCGAGGCCTGTCTTCAATCCTCGAATCTCACGCCTGGTGGGGTCGCGATGCTGGCATCTGAATCAGCGGCTGTCAAAGTCGGCCTGAGGAGGCTTCGGGGAGTGTTGGTAGAAGGTGGCGAGGCGTGAGTTGCGAATGTGTGCGAAACATACACTTGGATGGAGGTGGACGAGACGTGCTAGTGGCGGCGGGGGACGGGTTAAACTTCGCCGGGCCTTGGCATACAGCAGTATAGATCTGCAGAATGTGATGAACTGCAAGGCCTAAAGTACAGAGACTCGGAACAAATAGGGACAGCAGGGGATTTGATTTGATGCTTCCGCATCGCCGCCACATGAAATCATTACTACGAAGGGCCACTTCCACATACTGCCCTCTCCGTCTCCTTGAGTCAAAGCAATCTCAACTCCCGGCCTCAATGGGACGAGTCACCACGTCCTTCTGTGCTTCCGCGAAAGCACGATGTGTCGTTCAAAGATCACGCAGCAATGAGGCTGCTGGCCGCAGTGGTCCAGCCAAGAGGAAGCGGAATTACAGTCTTTAGAGACTGTAACGGCACACCAAAAGCGTTCGTGTAGTCGATTTAGGAGCGGCCTGAAAGATCGCTCGTCGCTGTCGATACATTGCTCACGCCCAAATCGTCATCGGCATTCTTGTCTCTGGCGATGTCGTGAAGATCGAGGCCAGAAGTTGCAATTCCTCGATTGTTCACAGGCCTGTCTTGGTCATTTCAATGCCATACTGTCAGCTAGCATCACTCACGGCGCTGAAACGTTGACTCAGGCAACAGCGGCAGTGTAGGTACACGGTCAAGAGTCCCAGTGTCAGGTACCGGCGTCTGTTCCGGTGAAACCGTCTGATCCATACTGGTCACTCTGATGATGGGTGGATCTTGGTTTGCAGTACTGCTCTGACTTCCTGCCGAGTAGGTCCTGCTGCGCGCAGTACTGTGATCGTGTGACGTAGCTGGCACCTCCAGTGTCAGTCTTCTCTTATGAGGCGTTTCGGGCGCAGGCGAGCTTGGCTCGGCTTCCACCGCAGCACCAGAAGTCGTGCTTCTGTAACTGCCAGCTCGGGATCTTGATCTTGATCTTCGTAGTGCGGACCGGATACTGCTTGAGTCCGGACGTTGGTCATAGCCGGACTGTACGCGGTCGAGGTTGTGTTGACCAACCCGATTCTCCTCGCCAGGTATAGTTGGGTATATCCTCTGTCTGATTTCGCGGAAGTCCTGGCCATCGTCAAATCGGTCGTGCCTCGGTATACCGATCCAATTGCTGAATCTCATCATCTTCCTTGCAATTCTTCTCAAGATCTCTCCTTTGGGAGGAGGTTCCGGCTCTCGTTGCTCACGCACCATTGCTTGAGCGAGCAGTATATACAACGACCCAATAACAGCGAGACCCGTACCGACGATCGGGCCCCACTGGCCGACGTTCGCGACCGGCTCGGTTTGATAGTAGACTTGCTTGCTGAACAGATTCCTCTCTCCAATAATGAGAATGGCGAGGATCGCAGCGGTGAAGAACGGAACCTCGACGTACTTGCGGATGAACGTGATGACTTTGTTTGTCTTCTTCATCTGGCCGAGTCGGACATCATCACCGCCGTGAAACTTCTTCGCGTTGTTCTCCAGGATCTTCATCCACATGTTGATGAGCAAGAGCACCGTGGGGATGCAACATGCAGCGGACAGGAGCATAGCTGTGTTGAAGCTCAAGACATCCGGAGCGGGTATCACATAGATGTTGTTGGCCTATGAACAGCAGCTCACAATGATCAGTGACGTCTCAGACTCGAACGCTTCCAAATTTCGTCACGTACCGAGCCACCACGGATGGAAGAATACGGACCCTCTGCTACAGAGCATATCAGACCGCACCGAGTTCCTCCATAGGGAAAATCATTCGGATTGTAAGAGATCGGATTTCCCTGTTGGTCCTGGCTACAGCGTGAAGGCACGCTGCGATAGAATTGCACCGTCAAGCTTACCAGCCCAGCGAAGACAAGGCTGGACCATACGAAGATGGTGTTGCGGCCTGGGTCGTTGAAGTAGGTCTGAGACTGGCTGACAGTAACAGGAGCAGCGAGCACTCCGATAGCGCAGACTTGAAAGGCTCCATAAATGTCCTGATAGTGGTGACATGGTTAGCACTTTGGCTTGTGACTGCCAGCCGCGGTGCTCCATGTGTAGCAGCAGTACTAATGTGTTGCAAAGGAGAAGAACTCTCGATACTGAATAAACCCTGATTCGTTTGGAAGACTTACCATATCGACAGCATCTGGAACTAACGCATCAGTATGTCGGTTCATGTGTATAAAGCTTGGTGCAACGAACCCGGAACGTTCGTCACTGCCAGCACAATAGCATGCAATGCTGCAACCGCCGGCAACAGCAGAGCTGCCGCGAGGCATGGATTCCGCAGCCATTCTGCTTTGCGTGCGAAGATACAGGCTGCTACCAGAGCGTAGTAGCTAGTTTTAAACCACTGAGTTAGTTTACATGCGTCTTAGTTGAGAGAATAACTGGGAGGCACATACAGCACTCGTGAGCCTGGTCCATACTGGCCAGAGACCTGTTGTGATCGGGAAGCGATGTCAGCGAGAATTCAGGCAACCAAGCAAGGCGTATGTTCTAACCGGCCAGGCACAAACGACCTGCAGTGCTTTGTCCGTGGCGTTAGCTGCTTCGTCGCGAGGTAATAGCAATGTAGATAGTGTCGAAAGGAAGATTGCTGGCATCGTCTGGAAAGTAATCGTGAAGTAGGCCACGTTCTTGCTCTAGATAAGGCTATTGGCAGAAGCTGAGCTCGTCAGAACACGAGAAAGGAGCAAGAGGTATCAATTGGCTGTCGCTCAGCCATGCTTGGTGCCGTTTGTCGTTAAGCACAATTATGGCGGGTTGCAACGCCTTTTTGCCTTTGAGTTCCAGCGGGAGCTGACGATGTCGATCCCATCAAGGCAAAGTGTCTCCGGGCCAGAGCACGTAGATGTCGCCAGCGACGGGGTCACCTTGGCAGGACCGGTGTACGCCACCCACCCGTTCCGTGCTCCACTTCCCCAAGGATTCAGCCCCAGACAAACGCTCAGCCCCCCGAGCGTGCAGTAGCATGACCTTTACTGCAACCACAAGCCAGCGGTCCATATGTTAACCGGCAGTGCTCGCCTCGTCATTGCGGCTTGGTGGTCGGTAAGTCTCATGATGACAGCACTGCGTTGTTTCTGATCAAAGGTGCACCTTTGGGACCACCTGAGGTGGATTTAAGCTTATTTCAAAGTAGGCCAACCTCATCTTGTTTTGTCTCCCAGAACTCCACTCGTAACACCCATTTTTATGTTGTGTATCTATACCAGAGGCCTTGCTACAGCGATACTTGCCTCCGACTCCGACTCCGAGCGGATCTCGGGTAGCCACTGCATACTGGCGAAGCTCGCTGACCGCTCCCAACACTTCGGTCTGGAACTCCCTTGAGGCGACCAAGATCCCTTGGAATTTGCTCACATCTATATGGCGACACCAGAATTCCACTAACAAACACAGACAGACATGCGCAGAACCCGAAGACAATGTCCGAACAACCTCCTCCCGACCTGGATACCAGCCGCATCAAAGATTGGCGATCCATCGTTACCCTCATAGTCTTCGTCATCACCAACGTACTGGTGCTTTTCCCGACCTCAATACCGCTTTGGATACCACGAGTTGTTTGCGATGCATTCTTAGATACCCTGCGTTGGCTTCGAATCATCGCACCACGACCAGAATCCATTGAATGGCGGGAGGATGGCAAAGTCAAGTCACCGACCTTCTTCATACGTTACCAATTCCCGGTCAACTTTGTTACAGCGCCATTGATCGCGGATCTCTTCCTCCTCGCTATTCTGGCTATAGGCCGGGAGGAAGTTCACGATGGTACCGTGGGATCCAAAGCCATATTCCCCATCGATATCATGGCCTTCTTCATCACCTTAGCGTACATTGCGATATCTATAGATGCCTCGGGCGCTATCCGATACCTGGCGTTTAAGGTCCTCCAAAAAGGCGGCGAGAAAGGACAGCTTCTGTTCTGCTATCTCTATCTGTTCTTCTTTGGCCTTACCAGCTTCATAGGAAACGTAAGCTCATACACCACGGGCATAATACGAATTTCGACTTGCTGACCTCAGACTCGTCACTGCAGGACCCGATCATTCTTTCTGGCACAGCTTTTCTTGCTTACATGACCCGAGTCTCTGAGAACATTGAACACCCTCGCGCCTGGATTCACACGCAGTTTGCAGTGGCCAACATCGGCTCCGCCATACTTGTTAGTGCTCTCTCGCTCGTGTTTCCGCAGTGCCCACTGACAGCCTTGCTCAGGTCTCTTCCAACCCGACCAACCTCGTGATCGCCGGCGCGTTCAGCATCAAGTTCATCGAATACACCGCCAACATGATCGTTCCCGTTTTAGCGACTGCTGTTGTCATGCTGCCGTTCTTGCTCTACGTTGTGTTCCCGTACGAGAGCCTGATTCCACACTCCATCAAATTACATGAGCTACCAGCAGAAGCTCGGGGCAAGCAACCTGTGAACCCCAACATCCCATACGCCCGTGGTAAAGACGAAGAAGAAGAGCAAGAAGGCGGTGGAAGTGAAGGCGTGTCTCTGGAAGAGGTTATGAACCCCTTCCTGGACAAGAAAGGTGCTGCTGTGGGTGCTGTGATCAGTGTGTTACCATGACCTAGCCCTGGATCTGCCAGAGGTGAGCTAACACGACTGTGGTGCAGTGGCTGCAACTTTGATCACGATTCTCATCCTCAACGCTGTCGATAATAACAGTGGTCATGCTAAGCCGGTATTTTACGTCACACTTCCAGCAGCATTTGTAAGTAAGACTATTGCCGAGCAGCACCCACCGATACTCCCGAACCGCTGCTGACATATGTATCTAGGTGTTGTTCTGCTGGGACGTGGTGACAGGCTGGCACGGCCGACACGAGACTCGAGAAGTCGCTCGTCAAGGGCGTCAAGCTTTCGAAGAAGCACGAGCATTCCGACGAGCAAGCCTCGCCGCCGGCTTGACACCTGGAACTCATCCAATGGAGCTGAGACGATTGCCCACCGTTACACTTAACGAACCACAAGACGTCGAGTCTGGCCAGCAAGTTGCGGGTGCTGGTTCGGACAGCAGTGACTGTGCGGTCACGCCTACCGTAGACAGCCGGGAGACCAGCCCTCGTCAAAGCATGCACGGACACACCGAGCATCTCGAAGAAGTAGAGGAGAAAATTTGGTCTCCCAGAGTCCGGATTGCGGAACGCCGGCAAGAGAGTCCCAAACATAAGACACTTGTGTCGCTAACGGAAGAGCGGTATCGATGGTGCCAGGAGACATTTCCCACTGTCATGGCTGTCCTGAGCCATCTCCCATTCGCGCTGATTCCCTTTGGCCTCTGCATGTTCGTGTTGGTGCAAGGCCTGGCCTCTCGCGGCTGGATCAGTGTCTTCGCTTACGGCTGGGACCATTGGGTTCGGAAGACGGGCACTGTGGGAGCGTGAGTACACACCAACACATCTTGCCATGAGGAAAGCTAATCGTACTCTAGTGTTGGTGGCATGGCTTTCCTTAGCGTTATCATGTGCAACTTTGCTGGCACCAACATCGGAACCTCGATTCTACTCTGCCGCGTTGTACAAGCATGGCTAGACATAAACCGACATGCAGTGCAGAACGGCAATGCCAATCCGATCACGAACCGAGAGTTCTGGGGTACTGTGTATAGCATGGCTGTTGGGGTAAACTACGGTAAGCCAAGCTGGCAAGACTTCTCGACCATTGCCACTGACCTTGAACCTAACAGGCGCATTTTCGACTGCTTTCAGTATGTTGCTCTGCTCGAGATCAACAAGAGCGTTACTGATTTGTCTTAGGTGCTAGCCTCGCCGGCATGCTTTGGCGCGACATACTCCGACGTAAGCACATCCACGTTCAGGCCTTGGAGTTCTGCAGGGTCAACCTTCGCATCATCGCGATGGCGATGGTGGTAGGTTGCTCGGTTCTTATCGGTGAGATATATATCATTCGCAATATGGATCCATACATTGCTGGAACGGCGAAACGGTGAAGCAAATGGACAGGAGACCCACTCTCGACCGTACGATTCGTCGAAACGCCATTACACAGACAGATACAGACTTTACAGAATAAGTAAACATTGAGATAAAAAGCTGACAACCAACACGCCACGGTCACCTCTCTCACAGGCCTAGATCTTCAAGCTCGCCAGAGCCTCCTCAATGCTCTGTCTCATAGTCTTGTAGCTTTTCTGGTCATACCACTTCTTCAGCAGTTCGGCTCCCAGCTCGTTCGGTACTTTGCTAAGGTCGTTGCCCTCTTCTTTTGGTGGCTGAGCAACCGTCTTCTCGACTTTTGGCCGGAGCTCCTTCAAATCTTTGATCATCTCGGTGAAGCTAAACGGACGAGCGAACGCGAAGATCCGTTCGTTCTCCACTGTGTTATCGAGCGCAGCTGCTACCAGATGAATTCTTGCGCAATCGATGACATCGATGTGATATTGGGGAGGAAAGGGAGGCACCGAGCCTGAAGTGATCGAGTTAGCAAAAATCTCGGGTCTGGGTCGGGCACCGAATCGGTCGGATCGCCACACAGTGCGTGATCCTGTCTCGGAGAACTCTTCGACCCACGGATTTGACATACCATTCAACAGAGTCTCCACACTGCCACCTGTTGGCCCACCGTTCGTCAAGATTCGGCCAACATTGAAATTGGGTAGGACAGCGTTCACCGTAAAGGGAGGCATGTCTTCTTTGACAAATGCCAGAGCGCCTTCTCGCCAGCAACCTTCGATGCAGCGTAGACCGGGAACGCGCGATCGGCCGTGTAGGGTGGCGGTGCCCAGGCCGTTTCCAGAGCGGCTTGGTTCCAGTCATTCTGACCGACATCGATATCCTTGTTTGGTTCCGGGAACAGGACGGCTGACGACGAGGACGTGAGCACGAAGCGCTTCACGTTTGCTTTGACAGATGATCGCAGGATGTTGCGCACGCCCTCCTCGGTTGCCGTTACAACGATGTTCGGATCGGATTCAAACGATGTGTCGGTCGCCATATGTATTATGGCATCGCAATCTTTGACTGCTTCGTCCCAGGCACCCTCGCGCTGCACATCCGGCACAATCGCGGTCGAATAATTGGGATTGTGGTTCAGACGGTCTTCCAGTTTCGCTGCACTCTCCTTCGAGCGAGAGGTGCCACGAACTTTATAACCGGCTTCAAGGGCTTCATAAACAACGTTCGCACCGATGAACCCTGTCGAGCCTGTCACCAGGATCAGGCTGCCTTTGGGTAAAGCTATCTGTGCCATTGCGTTGTTGTCGTTCTTGCCGAAGGATTGTGTTTCTGGGTTTGTGTCCGTGAAGTGGTGATGGTGTGAGTGCAGCAGATGTCGGACTGGCAATTGCTCACATACTTATATACTTCGTCGTTGGCAACCGTCAATTTCACGGGTGTCCTTGCAGGCTACTTACTAAGGTAGGTTTTGGCCAGCAATGGTTTCGTCGGATTTCCGATCCAATCATTGCCTCTCTGAGAATCTCCTTACGGGGTTGAAGATTGCTTACACAACACCGAAGTCTCTGTAAGTGAAGTCGGACCTATATCGGATACACACTAAACTGGGGACCACCTACCAAATGCAGCGTCTGTGGCCATCTCCACAACGTGCTCGTTGATTACCAGCGAAATGACACTGCAGACGGGGAGTCACGAGTCCTATGATCGGACATTTGTCGCGATGAAGCCGCCCCGAACCACTTGACAAGAAGCCACACCCCATACGACATCTTCTCATCATCCGATGTGCTGGCCACGAGGCTTCCGACTGTGGCCACGCCGTCGCTCTTTGTTCGACACCAAGAGCAGCTCCATCATCTATGGTTCCTGACGTTAGCGTAAGATACATGTACCTCACTTCGATCTCTATTCGTCCCACTCGTGTCAGGTCACTTGGGTGATGAGACCAGGTTCAGGGAATCGACCACTGCTTGCGCCAGTGTCAAAGGAAGCCGGAGTCTGCACCGCGGGACCTAGGATACTGATTCTGTATTCGATCGCACCCCGCCACGTTCATCTCCATCGTCCCCGCAGTTGCCAGGAACAAACCTGCGCGATGCATGCGGCTCGCCAATACTGACCGATTCTCCTCGAAACCATTGAAGGTTCCCCTCGACCTGTGGCAAGATGACGACGAAACTTCGGCAGGAGCAAAGGAACGGGTACAATTTGATGGCAGTCATACTTTAGCAAGTATATATAAGTGTGCATGATCTTCGTATTCAACAACAAATTCCGAACACAAATCCTCTCAGTCTTCGACGGCCGGAAAGATGAAGTCCATTCTCGCCATTGCGGTCTCTTTCGCAAGCTGTGGTCTCGCTAAAACGGTCAACCGCACTCTCACCAATGGCTGGGGTTCGACCCCAGCACAGCGACATTACATCAGTGCCGATCAGGCACAGATTGTAATACAAGCGGCGATTGGAAACTCCAGCGTACCAAACAACATTGCAGTACTGGATCCATCTTCACAGCTCGTTGCTTTTCTGCGAATGGACAACGCCTATCTCGGTAGCATCGACATCAGCATGAAAAAAGCGAAGACAGTGACCTCCTTCAACGGCCTGTTCCCATCTTACGGTCTGCTGGAACAGTCACAGCCGGGTGGAGATCTTTGGGCCATCCAGGAGACCAATGGTGGACTTGTTGTGTTTGGTGGAGGCCAACCCATCATTGATGCCGATGGCTATTTCATCGGTGCAGTTGGTGTCAGTGGAGGAACGGTGCAGCAGGATATCGATACTGCAGTCAAGGCTGCCGAGAGTATCGGTACGACGGTGTCACTGTGAAGTCATGAAACGAGAATGTAACTCCACGGGACGATAAGCACGCACTCGATCCAGACCAACAAAGCGTCGTTGTACTCCCCTTATACATACCACAGTGATAGCTCAAGCTCTTCGTCGAAAGTCCCATTCTAGGTGACTTGCTCCATGCCTGCGATGCAAGTAGTGTTGACTTACATCAAGAGCAGATATGAATACTCGTGTCGAAGGTCTCGTGTGTGCTGTTCTGCTTACGGAGGATTCGAAACATCGTTTCGGATGGGATGACAGTGGAAGCCGACAGGAATCAGCAGTGAATGGTCCTCGCCTTCGCAATAATATAGCTACTCCCATTCGTCGTGTCCAAGAACGTTGAAGAATGGCGCCGAAGGTGCAGATTTTATCCTGGATGGAGGTTGATAGGCTGTGATGACCTGAAGCGCAGAGCGTAAGATCCGCGGGTACTGCCTACGGTTTCTGCTTGACTCGCACGCGGTCAAAACGGTTCTTGTCGGACTGTGACGAGCACCTCTTCGAGTCTCCGGAATTTGGTCCACTATGACGCGTTCTTACACACCAGCAAAGTGCTCTGAAATCCTGCGGCCACTTGTACAACCTTTTTCGGCGTTGCAGAAGTCTCGACAGAAGAGCCCGGTATAGTGACCTCCTGCCAGTCTTCCGAGTACTGCACGCTATCATGGCTCCACTCGAAGGACTTTGGATCCTCATTGTCAAGCTGGAACTGCTTCTCGCCAATTCCCAATGCACCTTGAAACCCATTCCCTGCAGTGTACACCCTCCCATCGGCGGTCAAGGCGACGATATGGTCGTCTCCAGCGGCAACATCATTGAAGGTGCTACCACCAGCATTAATGCTTGCTCATTGTGGTACAAACGGCAGGGCAATGCGATTTTCCGGGGTCCCGTCGTCGAGATCTGTGAGATGTGGCGTATACAGGTCTTTTTGAGAAGATTTCTTCAAGCTGAAGACATTGAGTGTGCCCTCGCGAGTGACTACGGCACCCATCCTCATGCCAAGTGCAATCGTCTTGACCGCTGGTATATCGATTCGTGCTGGTATTGACAGCTCAGCTTCGCTGTTTTGGTTCTCCTGAGAATTGGACAGAGCGGTCTGAAGAGTGCTTGACTGCCGTGCTCCAACCTCCCCATCTCGGTTCCAGTGATAGACCTCGCCGTCTTCTGTCATTGCGCAGCACTTCTCCCCTCTGCCTCGGCTGGTATGAAGAGAGGCAATAGGAGATGGGGATATGATACGCCAGAACTCTGTCTCCTCACCGTGCAACCATCCCAATAGGCCAGCGAGCGTTCGGACCCTATAGCAGATATTTGGCTGCTCCGGGAACACCACAGTCGGCCAAACGTCCTGCTTCCCGTTGTTGCACTCTTCTCTGAAGATGGCGTGACGGAAGGGCTTGCGAGTTGCCGGCATAGTGAGCTCTCTTAAGCTGAATGGTTCCTGCTTGATCTCCCAGATTCCGCCATCGCGAGACAAGAGGCCCAATTCTACGACAGGCCCATGAGGATAGTCATCGCCGAACAGAGCATCTTCTTCTGAGACATCGTCTGATATCCCTGCTGTCCAGATGTCTTGCAGCTCCGTGTTGCTGATATGCTGTTGGATTGAAGCGGCGGTGCTCGGCTCAATAGTCCTGTCGTAGCCATCCATGCAGTGAACTACTTTCGTTCCAGAGTCTTGCCAAAGTGTGAGTAGGTTCTCAGCTGCCAGATGTTGTATGGTGATCTCGGCTTGATCCTTCAGAACAACTGTTGGTTTGATTGCCAAATGCGGGCATGCTTCTTCGTTGTCGATCTTGCCCGAAGGGACATGTTCGCATGGATTCGCCTTGTCCATGTAGTACCGGCGGCATGGCCGTGGCTCCAGTATTGGACTATTTCCACACACGAATAGGTCCATGTTGATACAGCAAGAAGTGGAGTCAAAGATTCACTAGCACACCTCTCGTGGCCATGACTTGGAAGTCGGTACCAGAATATTCTTCCGCACCTTGAGATGGCCGAGTACGAGCACTTATAAGGTCAGGTAGAACGGTCTGATAGATAGTGTGAGGCTCAAATGGAACGGGCAAGCTTCAATGATGCCTGAAGTCAAAATGTGAGGATGTCAAGATGTAAAGTGGTCTGACGACTCGTGGTCTGGTCGAAACAATACGCTTACTAAGCCGAAAACGGCAGGACGTTGAAACATAAAAGGTAAATGGCAATGCGTAAGGGAGATCATCGTGCGAACATTTGACATCGTCATCTACATACGTTTGCGTGGTCTGGAGAAACTGCTCGAGAAATGCATGTAAGGCGACGATGCTGAGCTCTTCAATGAGAGCTTTACACGCACTTTCGTATATGGCGACAATCGTAAGTCTAGCATTACATGTTCATACAGCCATAAACGTCTCCGTGAAGAGCAATGCCCAAATACACCTTCCACGCCAGAAGACATTACCATCCGAGATCTGGTGTTTCCGAGATGTCGGCAACCAATCGTGCCAACCGCGAATCGCTCAATCAATCTAATTCCAGTACCTCAATCGATACCGTGTATCTACGGTTACGAATACGCTCTCCGTGGTAACGCAAGTCTATCGACGGTAGACCGCGCTGTACGGTGCCGCTGAAGACGCTGGCAGGCTGGAGTAGAACGCCGAGGAGGCTGCTCCGGATGGTGCGAACGACGAAAGTGGCGCTACGCTCGAAGCTGGTGCTGGTGCGGAAGATGGTAGTGGTGCAGCAGAGGATGGTACGGGAGCGGCGCCAGAGGACGAGGGAGCCGCTGCTGATGAGCTGGGGCTGTAGGCTGTCGAGAAGCATGACGACCCAGGAGCGCTGGCAGAGAGGCTAGAATCGGGTGTGAACCAGCTCCAATCGCTCGGGCCACTGGTCTTCGTTAGTACATTGTGTCGAGGCATGCAACATAACGCTTACCATTGGCAGGTGCCGAAGCTCGAGATTGAGCAACCATCATCGTTCAGGCACGACGGTTCGTCGTCATCTTGACGGACCAGAACGGAAGGAAGACCTGGGTTGAGTATAGAGGCGAATGCAAGATTGACGAAGGCTGCCAGGAGGGCGAAGAGTACTCCGCATCGGCTTCGGGGTCCGTATCGTACTCTCAGTCGGGATCGAGCTTCCCAGCCTCGTTTTCCGCATCTGGACTTCCAAGCGTCAGTGGGTTTGCATCTGCTTCCGGGTCTGCATCTTACTCAGCATCGGAGTCAAGCAATGGAATCTCCTCCTCGCAATCAAGCTTTCCAAGCTCCAGCGGCGCCGCAGTGTCTTCGTCAGGAGTCCCAAGTTCGAGCGCTTCCGTGCCTGCATCTTCCGGTGGATTGAGCTCCAGCGCATCTGTGCCGGTATATCCAAGCTCGAGCGGTGCAGCCCCATCTTCCTCTGGAGCTTCTGTAAGCTCTTCTGCGCCCGGGTCGTCGGCTTCGGGAGTTCCAAGCTCAAGTGGCGCTGTGTCGTCCGGGCCAGCGTCCTCCCAACCCGCTTCAACTTCGAACGCCGCTCCCAGCTACCCGGCCAGCTCATCTGCAGCTGCATCGTCCGGTGCGCCGTCGTCTGGTGTACCTTCCTCTGGAGCGCCCTCGTCCGGCGCGCCCTCATCCGGTGCTCCGTCCCAGCCTGCCTCGTCTCAACCAAGATCGTCCCAGCCAGCTTCGCAACCTGCCTCGTCCCAGCCAGCTTCTCAACCTCACCCTGGTCCATCAGCATCGCAGGCCCCAGCAAGCCAGCCTCCGGTCAGTCAACCTCCAGGTTCTCCGTCTTCTCCGGTTTCTCCGTCTTCCCAAGCGCCGTCTGAGTACCCTGGAGCAGTCACGGGGACTGTGAGTGGTACACCTGTCGAGGAGACGTATACTCCCACGACCTACCCTGAATACACTGGTCTCAGCAGTACGACCACAATCCAGTCCACCGTCACCGAACCTGATGGACATGAGACCGTGATTCCTATCGTGATTGGCCCAGGTGGTGGAGGCTTTGGATTACCGTTCCCCCTGCCGCCATTAGTAATTCCCCCTCCTCCCGGCCTCCCCCCACTTCCATCTCTCCCTACGCCGGGCAACCCTAGCGATCCATCAGATCCAAGTGATCGCTCCGACCCATCCGACCCATCCGATCCGTCAGACTCAAGCGACCCATCTGATCCATCAGACCCAAGCGATCCGTCAGACCCAACAACCGAGCCCGGAACACAGGCATGCCCTCAAAAACGGTCTGTCATAGTGTGAAAGCACTGGACCAAGCGAGCCGAGATCGATTTGCCATCGACGAACCCACTCAAGGACGCACTCGACCTTTTCGGCTCGAACAACGTGGAGTCCGTACTACAGAGCGCCGATAAGCTGGTCATGAACAAGTTCCCAGCCGAGAGAATGAACGCACGGGTCACTGGTATGAGCGGCAAGTGGACGGTACCTTCCAAGATGACCATCGGTGGCGTCACCTTCCCCAAAGGCCCCATCGATTCCCTTCACCGTGCGATGGGACTTCGATCCAGCGAAGGGTCCCCACGTCAATGTCAACATTGGCAAGGGCACGTCGCAGGTCAAGTACGCTGTCAAGGAAAGCTCGACCGGAGCTGGTGATTCTCCCGAGGCCAAGAAATACATGAACAATGTCGTCAAGCAGATGAACAAGGCTGCAGGCGGCTACGATATGGCCAGCAACATGGGTAAAGATCCTCCGACGTACCCGGAATCTGCGGAAGACTCTCTCGAGAAGATGAAGGATAACTTCAGGGCTGCCGCCACCGGGCCATGCGGTTGAGCGATCCATTTTTGTTCGAGAGCAAACGGGCGTTTGGTCTGGGGCTACATGCGTTCATGTGCATGGGGCGCATAGATACCGTCTACGGACGATGATTGAGTTCTCGACTAATGACGATTGTATGATTCTCATGGGATGAATTGAGTTACTACAACGATATAGATGTAACATGTACGATTGGTATTTGCCGCGTTGAGCGACATCAAATACATCTTCTGCATTACATCAATCTTCCCCAAGTTCCTTTCTTCGAGCCGGGTATACTGAACATCGACTTGTGCCTCGGAACCAGCATTGCCGTGTTGGAGAGTCGTTGTGGTTCCCGGACGCTGACGCAGTATCGAAACAAATGATGGATGTAACACGCGACCAGTAACGTCCAGAGAAGACAATAGAACGCAGGTAGACAGTCCCACCAGCTGACTGCACGGCAAAGTCGAGGACATTTTGCCACGATGAGACGTTGTCCTTCCGAAGGACATCCCCACATGCCTCCGTAGCATCAAGATCAACACCTCGCCATCGTAGTCACTGTATTGACGGCATGTTTGACCATCACCAGCAGAGGGCTGCAGCTGTCGCCACCTTCCATGCTCCGAATAACACCCTGTGCCCCACAGCACGCACAGGCGCCTTTAGCATTGTACATGCCGTACTACTTAGCTTGATGTCCAATATGAACCTCGTAGATGAAGATCACCACCGATATACCATACATCCCATAGCGAATTCCAAACAGGAGCAAAACTATCGAGTACTGCGTTTCGACCCAGAGGCGCGGTAAGTTGCCTTGCAAACTCTAAATCTTGCTTACCATGCCCACGCTTCGGAGTGGTCCAGCAAATATACTCCCACCTGAGCTTACCACTGTGATGGGCAGTATAAGCATGGCAATTCGCCAGTCTGGTAGCATTTCGCATTAAGGTTCGAGCAGGTTTCTTCAGGTTGTCAGCATCGAAACAGAACTTAACTGCATTATCGTCGTTTCGACGACTATATTAGAAGTATGGCTCTCGCCATGTTGGACTGTAGTATTTCGCACTCAAAGGAAACGAGACGACGAAACACCAGGACTTACCATCATTAAGCGATCTCGCAACCAAAAATGTCGCCAGCAACCATCTCGCACCCAATCCTACCACCAGCAACCCTCTCCCAAGTAACCTCCCCCCAACCCATCGGGCCCCTCCACCGCCGCGCCTACTCCCTCTGCGCCGCCTTCGTCTGGAACACCACCCACCTCCTCCCCTCCTTCGTCTCCCTCGCCGCCGACGTCAAAGCCGCCCGCATCGCCAACCCATACAGCAAAGACGTCCGCGCCGCCTGCCAAGTCATCGAGGACGAGATGGCGATACCCATAAGACTCCCCCTTAGGATCCGGAATCGTTTCGTCGCGGAGCTGCTGAGGCCGGAGAGTGATAGAAAACGGCCGGTGATGGAGAGTTGTGAGCTTCTTGAGCATGAGAGGGAAGCGATGAGGATTAGGCATGTGGTTAGGGGGCCGAGGTGTCCGTATTGGAGGGGTAGGAAGGTGAGGAGGGCTGGGGTTGGGGATGAGAGGGTGAGGGAGATGAGGAGAGTTATTGACGAAGATGAGATGAGGGGGAAGGAGAGGGGAAGGGATTCTGGGTTTTACGAGATGGTGGAGGAAGGATGCTCCGGGAAGAGACCTTTGGATGAGCTGCTGCAGCAGATCGGAGGCTTACCAAAGCAGCCTGAAGTTCGGGGAACGAATCTTGAGGTCGAGGCGTGGTGGAAGGATGCGATGTCCGTTCAGTCGACTGTGTTGGGTGGGCTTCGTAAGGATTCGCCTTGGGAAGTTGAGATGAAGGGCACAGGGCTTGAGGTGGGGGCGTGGTGGAAGGATCCGATCTCGAATGGGTCAGTCGTGCGGAGGAGGCCGCAGCAAGATTCATGCTCGCTGTGGTTTGACAACGGGAGAGGGTATTGAGGTGGTCGAGATGAGTGCCGCTTTGAATAGGCCGCTCGAGGTTGTACTCTTACCTTGACACCATGATTCACATTTTGGAAATGTGGTCATTGTGAAATAGAGAGACAAGTTGTATAGTCCAGTTTCAATGTTAATGTTCAAGATGTGGTTGTTTCAAGAAATGGCATGTGCATTTCGCTGTTTCCTCCGGTGGATTGGTTTCTCCGGGCGCCGAAGCGTAAACAAACCGAACGCGTCTTCAAGTTCATCCCACCACCACCTCTATTCGCTGTTCCGGGTGTGCTGGACATATACAAGCATACTTCAATCGGACATTGCTTGGTATAGCATCACTTCTTTGCGTACAGAACTCACTTCATGGCATCACGCGCGAACCAGTACGTGGTTTACGCAGGCGCATCCGACAGTGAAGACGACCTAGCAACCGCCAACGCGAAGCACAAGCGAAACAACACCACAACTTCGAAATCGAAAAGCACAACCGCGATGCCTGCACGGCGCGCGAGTACGACCGCGACAAAGCGCAAGGCGGCACCGAAGGCGCAGAGCAGACAGGCATTGAAGGACAGGACGAATATCCAAGGTGGCAGCGATACCGAGGAAGTTGATGCTTTCGACGAAGACGACATGGCTGCGGCAAAGCCCAAAAGCAAGCGCGCGAAGACGACCGCGACAAAGGCACAAACATCGCGCGCGACCAGCGCACCAGCGAGGTCAAAAGCGGCAAAGCGTGCGCCAGCCACAGAACCATTGGGTGTGATTCCCGAGACGCAAGCAGACCCAAATGATGTCTCCCAGTCAGTCGAGATCGATGGCGACCAGATGGACATCGCAGCAGCTCCTACACCACCACGCGCGCAGCCATTCTTCCAGCGAGCGCGATCGACATCAGTCCAACCTCTGCTTCCTCGAGCCAGCGCGCGATCAATTTCCGCACAACCAGGATACCCACCACCACGCGAGCGCAGCGGCAGTGTTAGTGACACGGCGCGCGAGCGGAGGGGAGGCGATCCTGAGATCAGGCGGAAATTGAACGATGTGACGAAGAAGTACGAGAATCTCAACCTCAAGTACCAGAATCTGCAGGAGGTTGGCCAAGGCGAGGCAGAGACCAACTTCGAGAAGCTCAAGCGCGCGAGCGACGACAAGGCGAAGAGCGCGAACGAGTTGATTGCCAGCCTTAAGAAGGAGATCGCGGAGCTGCGGAAAGCATCGTCTTCTGCGTCAGAGGACAAAGGGCTGCAGAAGCAAGTCAACACGCTCACATCCTCGAATGAGGCTCTTTCGAAAGAAGTCACGAATCTCAAGGGCTCGCTGCAGGTGGCGCAGAATGAGGTGAAGTCCATGGAAGCCAAGCTTGTCGCTTCCAGACAACAACTCTCGAACACGGCATCGACGCAGGAGAAGCCTGGGAACGCGGCAACTACGCGCAACGATCTGAGTCGCAGCGTGGGACCGAACGCCACAGACGCGCAGAAGGAGGCGAAGATGAAGGAGAACCTGTACTCTGACTTGACGGGTCTGATCATCCGCGGCGTAAAGAGGAAGGAGGGCGAGGACGAGTATGATTGCATTCAGACGGGCAGGAACGGGAGTAAGTCACGATCCACCACACCAACTTTGACACATACTGACCTACCTTTCCCAGCCCTCCACTTCCACCTCTCAATCGCAAACGACGCCAGCATCGCCAACCCCAAGACTCCCTCCGGTCTCTCGTACGAGGAAGCCGAGTTCGCATACGAGCCGCTGCTCGACCAGAACCGCGATCGCGAGTTGATGGATCTGCTGCCCGACTACTTGACCGAGGAGATCTGCTTCCCTCGCAGTCATGCGGTGAGGTTCTATACGCGGGTGGTGGATAGTATGACGAAGAAGATTATTGTTGAGGAGGACTGAATGCTTGCATGATTGGAGAATTGAGGTTTGGGACGATGGGTGGTGATGTCGAATTAGCAGACCTGAGTACGCACGAGCATAACATGATAAGAGAGGAGAGAGAGAGGTGTGTTTGGTGCTTTGGGTATACGACACGGCGTCTTCTTGCGATACCACGGACCTGGCGGAGACGGCGTATGTATGCTTCTGCTCGTAGCCTCTTCATCCGACCTTCCAAATCGCACCTCTTTTGTCTCGTCGAGATTAATTCAACCGCTCCACAAGCGACTTTGCACACCGCCAAGGTGACTTTTCATAATGCAACTCACGCACCATGATGAGATATACGCGGCCTCGTGGTCTAGTGGTAGTACGTTTACTCTACTTTCAAACCACCGATTGTTCTAACAATCGACGCAGTGATTGTCGCTTCGGGCGTTCAGCCCTTCTCTCGTGAGGGAGAAGTGAAATGTGACAGGGTATGTTCATCAAAGTGTGTCTTGCTCGGTACCCACATGCTAATCAATTCTTAGCCCCGGGTTCGAATGTAAGACTGTGCTCATCAATACTTCAAAGAGACCATTGACTGATTGTACCAGCCCGGCGAGGCCCTTGACCAATATCTTTTTTTTCTGCTCATGTGCTGTGGATGGTTCTGTGGATATCTTTTGCTGGGCTAAGCAGAGAGTTGGTCGGAAGAGAGCCACATGACATGAGCGTTCATAGTTTTGCTCGAGCGGTTAAAGGAGTCGATATTCCCACCTTCAAATGCTGTCTATAGCACTTTCCCATTCGCAAGCTATGTAACTATGATACACGCGCAAACCAGCTATATCGCCGCAGTTGCAGGAATGCACGCTTTATCTCGCTCCCAGCGCTCATGCATGTAACTCCGTCTCCAATCATCAGCAACCCATAACCTCTCATTTCCTCCACCGCCAGCTGAGCAGCAGCAGCAGTGAAGTCGTATATCGGCATCCCGTAAGTCCTCCCTCATAGTGTCCTGCCCTCCATGCGAGCAAGTCTCCTAGCCTTGAAACAGCAGCCCAGCAGCATACTCCACGTTCCCATCGCAAGCATCGAGCGCCGCGATTGCCTGTTGCCGGTTGAAGCCCAGACTCACCAGCTGATCGATCGCTTCCTTTGGATGGCTCGGCTTCGCGGGTGCGCCGGCCGCTGCGGCTGGTGTTGATGCCAGTGTCGGTGGTCCGTTCGAAACAGGTGCTTTCGAGTTCGATGGTGCGCCCAGTGTCCGTCCTTGGCCTCCGAATGAGTTGGCACCATTCCGTGATGAAGATGCCGCGGCTGATGTGCCTGCTGGCTTTACGGTGCCAGATTGCGTGCCGATTTCTGTCCCGTTCGGCCCTGCGACGGTGGGTTCGGCGGCAAGTGCTTCCTCGAAGTATTTCGGGATATCCGCCTCCCCCAAAAAGCTGACTTCATTGCCGTCGCCGAAGATGAGCTTGTTAACCCTCAGATCGATGACGGCTTGGAATCGCTTCAGCATATCCAGCCCTAACAGCAAATCGACGTCCTTGCCTTCCATGACGGTGAAGGAGCAGGACATGGTGGCGTTACCGATCTTGATGTCTGCTGAATGGACGCGGCCGAGAATTTGTGCTGTGCCGACGCCTTTGGCGACGCCGGAGTAGCGCTTGTCGATTAGACGCATGATGCCGCAGGCTTCGGCGCAGGAGGGGGACATGATTGTCGTTTGAGCGCCGGAGTCGACGAAGGCTTTGACGGGTTGTTTGTTTACTTCGACGGGGATGTAGAGCATGGTTACGCGGCCGAAGACTAGAGACCACAGCGTTAGCGATGGTGGTGAGCGTGGGTTAGGATGGAGACTGACCTTCTGGGTTGTGCTCGTACGCGAATTGGAGGTTGTCCTGCACCGCCTCCTGCCTGATCATCTCCTCGATCTTCCTCTGGGCGTCCACGTTGAAAGGGTCTTCGTTGAGTAGACGCATCTGCTCCAGCCTCTCGCCCTCTCTGTTCTCATCCTCCTGGATCATCTCCAACCACACCTCCTTAAACCTCGCCGGATCGTTAATCGCCCCCGCCAACGCGGGCCTCTGCTCCCGCACCTGCGCCATCGCCGCCGGGTTCTGCAAAATACTCAACCTCGCATTCTCAATCTCCTGCTGCCCCTGCGGCGGCCCCGTCCTCCTCTGCGCAGTCGGCTGCCTTCGTGCGGAACCCATGGTGCTGTCTTGCTGCTGATTCGGTTGACGCATGAGCATAGCTAGCATATCCCCATCCTTAATCCCCGCCTCCTCAAACGTCTTCTCGTCCCCTGCTATAGGCGTGTTGTTGAGGTAGTACTGTTGTGAAGCGGCCGGTACCTTAGTGTCGTCGTGCACGAGGCCCTTGAGGTCGGCGATGGTGAAGGTGAGGGGCAGCTCGTAGCTTAATATCTGCTGGTCGAGGTCGGTGTTGGGCGCGATTATGGAGATGGTGATGTGCGGCCTGTGCGAAACGCGAGAACAAAGAGTTAGCTGCTGGGGCCATGCCAGTGACACAGAGTCCCACCCAGACCGCGGACGGGCCGGGTGGTGAGAGGGGACTGACATGTTGGAGAGTTCGGTCTGTGGGTTTGTCTGGCCTCGTATCCGCCGGTGAGGTTCTGTGCCTTGCGTGCTGAAAGGGGGGAGATGCACGTCGCTCGATGGGGAAGGCAGCGACAGGCAAGTGAGGAATGGAGCTGGTTGAGTGTCACGGGGAGAGGTGATGACTGGCAATTGTCTGGCTGGTCACATGGGTCGGAGCCGGCGGGTGGTCCAGAGAGTGTTTGAGACTCGTCCGGGGATGCAACGTTGCGATGTGAAAGTGTCAAGTGGACTAAGAGCGATGTGGATGCTGGAATGTTCGGTGGTGGCTTGAGGCAGAAGCGGGTGACGACGAATAAGCTATGATCCAACTACGCTCTAAACGAGGACTGATGAAATGGGAAATTGATTGATGAGGTACGAGAAGAGCGGTCAGAATGGCGAATGTTGTCGACTGTCACTACTCTCGCGGTATGCACGCTTCCTCCCAAGTTCCAGGGTTTCAATATGCGGGTGCTCGTAACTGCCCAACCCGGCCTAGTGACGTCTTGGTGGGGCGAAGGTCGGGGATGGTCTAGACGATCTGTCGCTGACCTTTCTTCGGAAACAAGAAGTCCTTGAAACACAACACGCATCACAAAAATCCCGCAAGTAAACTTGCAGTCGGGAGACAGGCGAGTCGGAGCGCACACATCCTCCTGCAAGTGCTACACGCATGCATACAGAGCTCGCGGGGTATTCGGCGTGTGCATTGGCCCTAGTGTGACGTCCCCAGGACCGTTGAAAGGACAGAAGAAATATCTCCGAGTGCACACACACACCCAGCTTCAAAGCGTTCAGTCAACATGCCGCGCGACTTAGCAGCCCTAGCCAAGGAAAACGCAGACGACAGCATGCCCGAGCTCACCAAGTCGCCCGACAAGATCGAAGGACGATCAGGCCCCATGGACGCCGAGGACGAGATGCCACAAGGCTCGTTATTTAGCCAAATGGCACAGAAAAACGACAAGCGCGACGAGCTTCATCCATACACCCAAACGCTTTCACCATCAGACCTGGAGTCGTGCGTGCGATTAGAAGAAGAGGCATTTCCGCCCAACGAACGCGCAACGCGAGAAAAGGTTCGTTTCCTTCTTCCAACACCTTCAAGCAGGGCGCCTGTCGCAGCTCTTTGACAGTGACATGGCCGTCGTACAATTTCTTGCGGTGTATGCGCTGGCCTTTCTTTTCGGGAACCCTTTCCAATGCGCACGTGACACTTCCCTCCCTCCTCTCAAACATCAGCTTGTAGCATGTTGGGCTCCGTGTTCCCGCAAAGACCCTCAACCCGAAACACAACTCCTGCACATTCCTATTCCTCCTTACTTCGGGCAGCAAAAGCAGAAACACAGTCTCCACACCTTGTACCACAAATCGTTCTCAGCTCATCCCTGCAACGCATCATACCGCTGACTAACATGTCGATGATCAGTTCCAATACCGACTCAAACACTGCGGCCCCCTCAGCCTAGGCATCTTCACCTCCCACGACCCCTCCAACACCTCCAACACCATCCCCACCGCCTCCACCGCCACACCCGTCTACAGCGGCGCACCCGCCCGCAAAGCCGTCCTGCTCGGCCACATCATCGCCACCAAAACCACCAACCCCACCGTCACGGACGCCGACATGGCAATACCATCCCCGGACTCCCCTGACCCTAATGTTGGCCACAAAGAACACGGCCGCACCATCTGCATCCACTCCCTCGCCGTGCTCCCCCAATACCACCACCACGGCCTCGGCGGCACCCTACTAAAAGCCTACCTCCAGCGTCTCGAGCAGCAGGCCGTAGGCGACCGGGTAGCGCTGATTTCGCACGAGGGGCTGATTCCTTTCTATGAGAAATTTGGGTTTAGGAGTTTGGGGAGGAGTAAGGCGGAGTTTGCGGGAGGGGGGTGGTGGGATATGGTTCGGGAACTGAAGCAGGAGGATGAGGATGAGGATGAGGGTGAGGATGAGGTCGTGGGGGAAGAGGTTGTTGAGGAGGTTGAGGTTGTGGATGAGGATGATGGAGTGAGTGCGCTTTCTTGATTGGAGTTGACTGAGTGATGGGAGTTGCTTGAAGGATGGTGTCACTTGACGAATATCTGGCTGAAATGTGCTGTTCGCCACTAGCAAGGCGTTCTGTGAGGAAGCGAAGCTGCTGCAGAGGAATGGCAGTGGTGGTGGAGTTGTACTCAAATGACTGATGTTGATCGCTCCTGCATATCACGAGGTGTTCGCTCGCATTGTCCATAGCGAAACGAACCAAACCTGCCGAGACGCACAGCCAGATGCACTTTTCTCCTGCGGCTCATTTGTTCCGGCATTTTACGTCTGGTATGTCTTGTCCACATCATGCTCCTTCACAACTTTTCGCTCGGGCTTGCCCCGGCCAACAGCATCATGCGCGGGGCGCTGCTGGTGAGAGTTGCCATCAGCAAGGCTGGGCTGCGGGAGCCTACAGTAGCGTGCGAACCCCCGAGGGGGGACACACGCAGCAATTGTGTTCCAGGACGGCAAACCCGAATTCAGGATGTCTGTACCGCATAGCTCGTTGCTCGAAGATCACAGGAAGTTGACTCTGTGTCATCACATGAACCAAGACAAGATCGCCTCCCAGGACGAAGTCTGAGCCAAGTATTGCTGAGTAGGCAGTGCGTGGAGGATCAACGGATCTCAAGTCCAATAGAACAGTTCTTCTCGGAGCTGCCGGTCCGGGCGGAGATCATAGTCTGGCTTGGTGTCAGGGTGTGGGTAGAGGGCCCACAGGGCAACGGACTTGTGCCAGTAGCTCGTGGAGTCCAATGGGATTGAATCCAAGTAATGGTTCTGGCAATCATAAATTCTCCCCAACCCACCCCCACCACCCCTCCACATCCCCCTTCTCCCCACCCTCCCCCCGCACACTCCCCCCCACAACCACAACCTCCACCCCATGCTCCTCCATCTGCCCAAACCCAAAAGCCTCCGCTCCATACTCCCCCAACCACTCCCTTTCCTCCTCCCCCGCATCCTCCATGCCCACCCCACTATCCATCAACCCCTTACTCCTCGTCGCCCTCACCCTCGCAATCTCCTCCTCAAGCTTCGTCTTCACCATCTGAGTCGGGAGCGAGGAGAACACATCCTGCTTATTCGCCGCTATCATCACCGGGAGCGCTTGCGGATCCTTCGAGGTCTTGGCTCCGGTGTGCCGTTTCTGCAGCAGCAGTAGGATGTCGTAGAGATATTCTGCGGCCCCCGTGAGTCCGGCTGAGGAGCTGAGGGCAGCGCTGTCGACGACGTAGATGAGGCCTTTGAGGGCTGTGGAGGTTGTGAGAGAGGCGAGGGCATGGTGGCGGAGTTTGCCGTGGCCGGGTGTGTCGAGGAGAAGGAATTGCGGTTGGGAGGAGGTGTCGTTTTCGGAGCGATAGCGGTCGGAGGTTGAGCGGATGGTGGAGGGGAGGGCGCAGAGGGCGGAGGAGGGGGTTTGGGATGTGTGGGTTTTGGATGAAGTTCCGTTGGCGAACTTTAAGCAGGTCAGTACGGGTGAGTGGGAAGATGATTCAGGGGGGAGGGTACGAGAGTGAGCAGACTGGTCTTGCCGGCGCCGCTTGGTCCTAAGAGGAGGAAGGAGGGCAGTTCTTTGGACTGGGCCTTGCGGTAGAGGTAGAAGTGGATGAGGATGGGGGAGAGCAGGCTGATGATGAGGGTGACGAGGATGGCGGAGATGGAGGGCGAGAAGGCCCAGGTTAGCCAGGATTCGAGGGTGCTTTGGCCTGCCATGATGGTGTGTTGGTGTGGTGTGGTTGAGCAAGGCGCTTTAAATCGTCAAGTTGTCAAGAGCACATGCTCTGGAGACGATGTGGGGTAAGGAACCAATCAGAACAGAAGGGCTGGTCCGGCGCTAGCCTTTGTGCAAAAAGTGTCAGTCCCAGTAGTTTGTGGCGAGTTCCACGGAGAAGGGGCGGGTTCGACTACCTCGACGAGCAACTGTCCAGTGTCTTCTGGCTCAGTCGAGCTGGCCGGTCGCGTTGCAAAATGAAATTGAAGTTGCGGCCAACACATCTCCTGTTCAGGAATTCAAGTTCATTCGGCTCGCGGGGAACAGGCGGGCGGTGGAGAATTAAAGCTTGGCACTAGCGGCAGAAAACGAACTTTTCGAGGTGGAGACATTTTCTCGCATCAACCTCAGCGACGACCACAACCCTCCTCCCCACACCGTCGCCACGATGAAGACCACCTGGAAGGATATCGCTCCGGTGCCGACATCCCAGGAATTTCTCGACATCGTCCTGTCCCGCACCCAGCGTCGTCTCCCCACCCAGATCCGTGCCGGCTTCAAGATCACCCGCATTCGAGCCTTCTACATCCGCAAAGTCAAGTACACCGCAGAAACCTTCGCCGAGAAGCTGTCCGCTATTTTGGAAGGCTTCCCACGCTTAGCGGACATCCACCCTTTCCACAAAGATCTGCTCAATACTCTTTACGATGCAGACCACTTTCGAATAGCGCTTGGCCAGCTTAATACGGCGAAGGGATTGATTGAGACGGTGTCAAGAGATTACGTGCGGCTGTTGAAGTATGGACAGAGTTTGTTTCAGTGCAAGCAATTGAAGAGGGCGGCGTTGGGGCGGATGGCGACGATTTGCAAGAGGTTGAAGGATCCGCTGCTGTACCTTGAGCAGGTGCGGCAGCATCTTGGGCGTCTGCCTGCGATTGATCCGAATACGAGAACACTCCTGATTTGTGGATACCCTAATGTGGGCAAGAGTTCGTTCCTGAAGAATATCTCGAGAGCGGATGTGGATGTCCAGCCGTATGCATTCACTACCAAGAGTTTATTCGTCGGCCACTTTGACTACAAGATGCTGCGGTTCCAGGCGATCGACACACCTGGTATCCTGGACCACCCACTGGAGGAGATGAACACGATTGAGATGCAGTCTATCACAGCTATCGCACATTTGAGGAGTGCGATCATGTACTTTATGGACCTGAGCGAGCAGTGTGGGTACAGCGTACATGCACAGATGGCGCTGTTCCAGAGCATCAAGCCCCTGTTCGCGAATAAGCTGGTCTTCATCGTCATCAACAAGATCGACATCATGAGACCCGAGGACCTGGATGCAGAGACGCAAGCGAAGCTGCAGGAGCTGCTGAACAGTGGCAACGTCGAGCTCCTACAATTGTCATGCACGACCACCGAGGGCCTCATGGAAGTACGCAACGCAGCATGCGATCGCCTAATTGCAGAACGCAACGCACAAAAGCTCAAGGCCGGCACCAGCGCCTCAGGTGAACCCACCGGCCGACTTGGCGACGTCCTACGCAGAATCCACGTCGCGCAACCCCTCGGCGGCGTCGTTCGCGAATCCTACATCCCGGAAGCCGCCCTCAACAGGATGAAATTCGACAAAGAAGACCCCGACCGACCAAAACTCATGCGCGACATCGAAGCCGAAAACGGTGGCCCAGGCGTCTTCAACATCAACATGAAAGAACAATACCTCCTCGAAAACGACGAGTGGAAAAACGATAAAGTGCCAGAATACTACCTCGGCCGCAACGTAGCCGACTTCATCGATCCGGACATCGAAGCCAAGCTCGCCGCGCTGGAAGACGAGGAAGCGAAGCTGGAAGCGGAGGGTTTCTATGAAGGCGAAGAGGAAGACGAGCTCGACGATGCTGAGACAGCTGATATCCGCTACAAGGCCGATTTGATCCGTGAGAAGCGCGAGCTCATCAGGAACGAGAACCGCATGCGCAAGAGTCTCAAGAACCGCGCCGTCATTCCCCGCAGCAAGAAAGCAGTGGATCTGGAGACCATGGAGAAGGGGCTGCAGAACGCTGGCTACGACACCAGCGCCATCTCCGCCCGCGCACGTTCCGCTTCTCGCCCCCGTGGACGTGCCTCTTCTGCCGCCACCCGAACAGACGTCGATGCCATGGACGTCGACGCCACCCCCCGCGAGCGTCTTGCAAGGTCTATATCGGTGGCGAGAGTAAGGAGTCAGTCTGCTGTTAATAGACGTGAAGACGGTGTCACGGATGTGGTGGCGAGGACGAAGGCTGATAGGTTGGCGAAGCTGGGGCAGAAGAAGATGAATCGGATGGCGAGGCAGGGTGAGGCGGATCGGCATACGACGGCTGCGATGCCGAAGTGGTTGTATGCTGGGAAGAGGGGGAATGGGAGTACGCGGAGTCGTTAGATGGCTCTGTTCGATGGTGGGCAAGGAGTTTGGGTGGGTGGGGAGTCTCACGGCACTGCTATGGGCTTGATCGTCTCCTGAGCATGACGATACGAACGGCGTTGCTGGGAGGAGCATTACGGGTAGCTAAGGTATGGTCTCGCCTGGGCCGCGCGGATAGATAGCTGGAGCAGCTGTGTATCAAGGCGTCAAGAAACTATATCCTCGCATGTCCATACACCAGTCGACCCCGGCGGCCCTTATACATCTAGTGTAGTGTAGTTGGCTGCTCGCGGCGCCGACGATCCTAGTCTGCTTGCCGATGGAACGGTTGAGCAATGCTGCCGATTTGGTGAACATTGGTATTTGCTCAATATTTCGTCAAGCATAAGGCAATGAACTAGATATCGCTAAAGTGCGCAACAAAATGGTTATCTACCCCCATCCCTAATCCCCATCACATGGTTGCCTACTCATGTAGCAGTCCCAACAACCCTTTCCTGCTTATAAGGCGCCTCCAACTCCTGCGGCGCATGGCCCGGTAACTCCTGCGCCGGATTCCGCATCGATCCGCTCAACTCCGATAACTCGTGTCCCTGCTGATCGCCCTTGTAGGGCGCGTAGTTCTCGTGGAACGCACTTTGATGATATCCGCCAGCTTGCGCCGGATACTGCCCCGGCTGCCCCTGCTCGTACGGCGGATGCGAGCCATGCGGTTGCAGCGACTGTTGGCCTGGGGAATGCCACTGCCCATCCGGCGCGTTGTGGTGCCGGGGGTCATCGCTGTAGTGCGCCGCAGCCATCGGTTCCTGCACTGAGTCCGATTCGGAGGGAGTTTTGGACTTGCGTCGGCGGAGGATGAACCAGATTATTATCCCGACCAGTCCGAGACCGATTGCGGCGGCGCCGACGCCTATACCTGCCATGGCACCTGTGGACAACGAGCCAGAGGAGGAGGAAGAGGAGCCGCCGCTGCTGCTGCTGCTGTTTTTGTCGTCCGCGAGCGGCGTCCAGTGCTGCGACCACGAAGCTGCGAAACGGCTGTCATCGGGGTAGTAGTCTAGTGTTGTCGCTGAGTCGGCGATATCGTGCGGTTCGAGCCCGAGACCCGCTTTCGCTGCGCCGGGGCCAGGGGCTTGCGCTAGGAACCAGATCTTGTTGCCGTAATTCTTCCCGAACAGCGCGGCTTGGAGGAAGGCGCGGCCGAGGGGGTAGTTGCCGTCGGTGGAGTTGTAGGGCATGCAGGGGAAGTAGGGCGTTGAGCCCGCTTGGCCGGAAGCTTCGACCGTGAGGTTGAGGACGAGGAGTTGCAGGGGGACTTTTATGGTGACGTCCTCGGTGCCGCCTGCGGAGGGGGGGAAGACGAAGCCGAGGTAGGCGGCGGAGGTGGTTATGTTGGCGTAGGTCGGGTCGGAGGTGTCCCAGAGGTAGTAGCCGGAGGAGTCGAATTTGATGGGGAGGATGGTTGCGAGTTTGTCGCAGGTTTGTTTGGGGAGGTAGAGGCCGGGGACGATGGGCTCGGGATAGACTGTGATGGGTTCGGCGGTGCTGGTGTTGGAGATTAGGAGGCTGCTCATGTTCTTGCCGAATGAAAAGGGTGAGCCGCCGGTTTCTACGCCGAGCACGATGTCTTGGAGAGGTGGGTTGGTGGTGCCCCATGTCGTGCCTGGACCTATGGCTCTGCCTTTGTCGTAGCCTCCGAAGTACATCGAGCCGGGGTAGTTGAATGCAGTTGAGCCGATATGTAGGGAGAAGGAGTTTGATTGCGTTATGCGCTTCGCGTAGAAGTAGCCAGGCATGATCCAGAGTTTGATGGAAGAGTCATTCGTCCCAGTCAAACCCGTCGTGAATTCCTGCTGCTGGTCATCGGCTCCAAGAGAAAAGAACCCAATCTCAATGTCAATCTGGTTCCCGCTGGGAAGCGTCTGGTTGCCAATAGTGGCTGCGGCGAGACTGGCGTTCAGCACTGTGTATCTGTTGTCCCCGTTCACGTTCAGGTTCTGTGGGTAGATGGTACCGGCGAGGTACTCTCCGGAAGTGGCCGTGTTGTCAGATACCGGCTGGTATTGAATAGGTGTGTATGTGTCTGACACGGTCCACGTCCCTCCTTTTCCGCAGTCTGGTGATGCACCGCCTTTGCATAGTGTGCTGTCCAGCGCGAACGTCGAGTAGTAGCCTCCTGGCATCAAGTCTACGGTTGTCCATTGGAAGGAGTCGTCTATGCTGTCTACCCATCCGCCTACGTTGACTGTGACTGCTTGCCACTAGAGCTTGTTAGTGTGAGATGCTTGGATGTGTCTGGCGCATGTACTTACGGGTCCATCAACTCCATAGTATGTGGTCGAGAAAGGTATGTTCACATATGCCGCCGTCCTCCAAGCCCACAAGCAGACAGAAAGTAGCGGCGCAAGAGGTGTAGTCCTCCTTCGTCCTACCATCTTGCCGATCTGTGACGTCGCTACCCAGCACGGAGTACGCCTCGACATCGTTCAAGTAGTGTCGGCTGCCTGTTTCGTGATTGCAAAGCCTCGCACAGAAGAATATGAGATGTGCGCCGTTCCCCACACGTGAAGTATGACAGTAGTAGAATGGATATAGAAACGAGAGTGGGTATGCGAAGAAGGAATCTGTCAGAGTCGTACGCGTTCCAACAATAGAGAAGTGAGAAAGAGAGAGAGCCCTACGAAGAGAAGAGACAGGTCCCCAAAACGCTATTCATCCTTCGTGCCCAGCAGGCCAGCACGCGATGGAGCGTTGGAGAGGTCGACGAGAACCCTGCCCAGTGGAGAACAGTACGGACCATCGTAAACTCGTGGTTCACGCCGGGCGGAGATAGACTTGCAAAGCCCCCCCGTCATGTCACGTGCTTGGTTCGTGCGGCTTGTGCCTTTCTCGCTCGCAGCCATGCTGTCGGCTTTCATCATCCCGCTGCGATTTTACCACTTTCGCCCGTTCTCGAGGTGTGCGCAGCCAATGTGCTGTCCGGAAATTGGCTGGGGCTTGGGGCGGACTGCAGATCGAATGTTGGTCTGGTTAGCGCCCAGTTTTATGCTTTCAGGTTTATTTTAAGCTACTCGGGGAGTTGCTTGCTCCGCAGTTTGATGGCGCTCGGAACCGAGTTCTTGGATGATCAGGCCAGTAAGCAAGGTGAGTGCATAGCTATGTCCTTGGAAGATCGAGAATACCACCTTTTACCAACCGTCCGATGTTTTGTATGGGTTCTGTTCCGAAGTTCTCGCCCATATCCTGCGGCAGTAGCTCGAAAGCTTCGCCAACGGCCCAGAACCCTGTTTCATGAATGCAAATTCCAAGGCTATGCAAGTTGAATGCATGCAGTTTGGGGGCCAGATTCGCCATCGTCCGTCTGTCACTCTGACTCGCCAGCTCTCCAGATCACAGTGAATCACGTGGCCGTCGTGGAAGTTGCAACTGTGTTCGGAGAGGAGTGAGGTCTGCTTCTTGGCTCGGTCCGGCCAGCTGACTTCATCCCTACAACATCACAGGCTACAACATTCATTCGACGCTCAAAGTCCTACCGACTAGGCAACGATCTCGACAAATATACGAGCTTGGAGTACACCTGATGTGACAGCGCTCTCAGCGCCCAATTCGCGCAGCCTATACAACATCTTAATGCCCGTGGATTTCCTATCCAAGTGGAAAGACGTTGTCCCTCTTCAAAACATGGATCGCCTCCTATCAGGTTGGAAGTATGCGCCGGTGGGAGACTCATCAGACGACGCATCACATCCCTCGAAACGACCGTTCATACAAAACGCCAGAGAATGCCTGAACTCGAAAGCCTTCTGGAGGACATTCCTGGTGATCGCCAGTATACTCCTCCTCGCCAACCTCTTCTCACCCGCAAAAGAGCAGATGCGGAAACTGGGCTGGTTTCCTGCAGGACCAGATATTAAAGGCAGCTCCCAAGGCAGCGAGATACTCGAGAAGCCAATACCTGCAGACGGCATCGACTGGTCGCAGTATGCGTACTGCCAATACGTCACGAACGAGGACTACCTGTGCAACTCGCTTATGATCTTCGAGTCACTGGTGCGCTTGGAGGCGAAGGCTGAGCGATTGATGATGTACCCTCAGGAGTGGGTGGTGGGTGAAGACTCGAACCACGGTCGCTTGCTGGCCAAAGCACGAGACGAGTACATGGTTCGTTTGGTGCCAATCGAGGTGCAGCGATTGGCGGGCGAGCCGACATGGGCGGAGAGCTTCACGAAATTGCTGGCGTTCAACCAGACGGAGTACAAACGGGTGTTGAGTCTGGATTCGGATGCGACGGTGCTTCAGGTACGCATAACTTCTACTATCACTGACGATCTCATTTAATTACTGATATACTATCGCACAGCCAATGGACGAACTCTTCCTCCTCCCCTCTGCCCCCGTCGGCATGCCTCGTGCCTACTGGCTCGATCAACCCTACCTTTCCTCCCAACTCGTCCTCATCGAGCCATCTCAACCCGAATTCGACCGCATCGAAGCCGCGTTCAACAACCGCGGCTCCTCCGACTTCGACATGGAGATCGTCAACGACCTCTACGGCAACAGCTGCTTCATCATCCCGCACCGCAAATACGACCTGCTCACCGGCGAATTCAAGAGCGATCCGGACCAGCATTATAAGTATCTGGGAAGCAAGGAGGAGGAGTGGGATCCGGATAAGGTGCTCAACGAGGCCAAATTCTTGCATTTCAGTGACTGGCCGTACCCGAAGCCGTGGATTCAGGGTGGGAGCACGGAGCAGAACCAGCCGAAGTGTCGGGATGGCGATTGTAGGGATCAGGAGAAGTGGTTGTGGTTTTATAGCGATTTCAGGGATAGGAGGGCGAGGGTGTGTGGGGCTGGGTTTGGAGGGAAGAGGGATGTTGAGGTGAAGTCACCGCATGTCTACAGGTGGCGGTAGATGGTGATGTGGTGGTTGGTTTGACATCTGTTGGCGTTTCGAGTCATGCCCGTCAGAGATTCGTGCGGAGCGATGTGTAAACTATTATTACGGAGGTCTGGAATTGATGTACGACACAACTACGGAGGCTTGAGACAGTACCAGATCTTTTGAGGGTGGGTTGAAGGTTCGAGGATGTTTGACGGAGCTTCGAGTCTGGTCTTCGTGCTACCAAAGGTCTCAGTATTCTGGACCCATACTCGGCGCTTCTTCCCTGCACAAGATACAAACTTCTCCACAGTGCTCAGAACATCGAGATCGAGTCATGGTCATGGAGAGGACGGAAGGTTTCGGAGAGAGCCGGGGCCGTTGATGAACTCTCGGTCAAGGCTTGTCCTGGACTTCACGTTCTTCACCACACCCCATCACATCACGAAGACTATCATCTCACTGCATAGAATGAGCCTGACACTACTGCACATCATACATTGGACCTTATTGCGACTTGAGACTGGCACATCGTACGCGTTGAGAGTGCCGCTCCTCATTCCCAACTATCTACTCGTAGCAGTTACAAAGATGGTGCGGTCATCACTATCTACTTCGTTACTCTATCACCGCCTTGTCTCCCATCCGTGGTATCCCATTCATGGTCATCCGCTCGTGGTCGTCCTCTCGTGGTCATCCGCTCGTGGTCGTCCTTTCATGGTCGTCCTCATGCAGTCGTCCTCTTGTGGTCGTCCTCTCGTGGCCGTTCCTTCTCGGGATCCCAGTCGTGGTAAAACGAAGCTGTTCTACATCATCAGCGCTCGCGCGAGCGCAACTGAAGCAAGAACGCCACAACATGCCAGTCCCGGTGTTGTCCATCCCCTTGGGTATTCCTGCCAGGTAAGTCATGCAAGTCGTTGCGGTCGTCAGATTACATGATTCCAGGTTCCCATCGCCCTGTCCTTCCATCAAAACAAACATAAGAAAGTCTATCCAGTCACCCCCCAAGTCAAGTCGCAACGCCAATTTGATGCAATGCGGCCCCCGTTGTATGTCCACAATCCTGTATAGAGGCCCTGATCGTATGAATCCTTGCGCAAGTGGACACCCATACACATTTATGGTGTGTAGGGCAAAAGGTAACCTGGACGCCCATACGCAGTTATGGTGTGTAGGGCCAAAGGCTAACCAGAGCAATGCATGCAACGCCAGCGTTGCAAGACGGCGGTTCACTCGGCCGAGCATGCTCTATCCAACGTACGTTTTGTGGTTCGCGAAAAAAGGTGTCAAGAAGTTTGTAAGTCGTTGTCATTCACTGACTCTGTCGATTTTTTTGGTCATCATTGATGTATTGGCAGGAAAGTAATTCCTGTTGCATGGAGGAGGGTTATTGGTATCCAGAGCCGGCCGATGGGCCCATATCCGGGAAGAAGCCACGAGAAGTGTCGTACCCTTGGTATCGTCCGTTGTGGCTTAATTGCTGCCATTGAGGACCGGGAGTCGCCTCTGGATACTCGCCGATGAGCTGCGGCATCTGGCTGACTGCATAGCGGCCGGGCTCAGTCGAAAATCTTGGTCCAGAGCCCTCGACCTTCGGCAAAGGAAGGTGTGGTATTGCGCCTTCGTATATCGCGCCTGGATGGTACGAGTAACCGCCAGCATCGGTGATGTTGTCTCGGTCGGCCTCACGCATGGCGACGTCGAGCTGCTGGTCTTCATCGGAAGCGCCGCCTTCAACACTATCCGGACTTTCAGGAGAATCGTGAGATGCCACTGCGTAGTGGCCTCCGCCGTAACTGCCACCATAACTGGAAGGTCCGGCGTAGCTGTTGGCAGCCCGGAAGCCTCCAGTGTTGTGCGCGCTGTACGATGGTCCGGCTTGGGTGGGGTACGAGCTGTTACCGTTGCCACCGTTGTTGCGGCCCCCATTGTGGGTGGCTTCGCCCTGGTAGTGACTCGGCGACCTTCCGCGAACCACCACCTTGTCGCTCGTTCGCGAAGCCACCTTCACCCAGCTTGGGTCATCAGTCACGTTCTGGCGCACATCGACATAGACCTGAACATCGAGCACGAAGTACTGTTGCGAAGCACGCCGCTTGCCGTTGTTCGCGGTGGCCTGCTTGAACTGGATGCGGTCGAAAGTGGTTACGTGTTGTGGTCCATGAACCGGGATTGGGGAGCCAGGGCTGCCATACCCGTTGTTGTTGGTGCCCTGATTTTGCTGTTGGCCGGCCGAGGAGTGGGGGTTGATGACTTCACCTGGAATAACCTGGAACGGAAGTTCGGGCATGGGTCCTGCTCCCGTAGCATGGAAGCCACCCATCGCCATACCATAGCCTCCTGGCCCTGGCATATGGTCTTGCCGTCCCGGTGGCTGTGGCGCAAGCTTCACGAAGCTAACTTCCCACTTCTCACCCGCATCTCGTCGGGGCGTGTGCTGGATCAGCTCGATCTTCTTACCTTGACTTCCATCGACCCTTGCTTCGACATTGACAGCAATTGCTTTGACACGCTCATCTCCTCCGGCCGACCTCCTTCCTCGGAGAAAGAGTTGACCATTGTTGATGTTTGGATGAAGCGTGTAGCTGCACGTCACGCCAAAGTAGTTCCTACGGTAGCATGTCCACTTGTTGTCCTCTTTGGCAGGGAAGAAGCCTTTGTCGACCTTTGCAGAGATGTCAATGGTAACAATCTGGCCGTTGCACACCAAGGTCAGGAACCCTTCCAGGTGCGGGAATGGAAACCTCGCGCAGTCCGATTCACCACCACTGCCTTGAGGGCTTGGTGTCGTGGCCATCGGGGGTGGGAGGTAGGTGGTTGGATGATGGCTGAAGGGTAAGCCGGCAAGTGGAGCGACAGTCCGTGGTGTATCGGAGTATGATGTGTAGCTGCCAGGAGAAAAATGCGCCCTGCTGAATGTGCCGGGATGGGTGGAGAAGTCACGGTCGTTGGCGTATGCAATGCCTGGTATCGGGGAGCGTATGGAATGAAAACCGACGGGATGCAGTGGCATGGACGTGATGGTCTCCTGGCTGTGATATACATGTCAGCCAAGGCATATGTATCGACGCGTCGCACCACGTCGCACAGGATGGGTGACTAACAGTGTTCGCATACGAGGGACGTTGCCAGCGTAGCTCGAGGGTACCGCAAACGACTGGGGCAGTGTCACCGAACCCGGGCCAAAGCCCGATATGTTCGTGTAACTAGGCGTTTGATATGTGTTGTACGATAGTGGTGACACGCCTGACGACGGGCTGGTCGAAATGGATCCAGAATTCGAATCAGATAAGCTGTTCGCTGGCCGGAAGCTGTACAACGCAAATGGTTAGCGTGCGACCACCCCGAGTGTCTGCGACGCGAGCAAGATCAGAGTATGAGACGGGAAGACACGGGACATAGTGCGACCACCGTTGAAAGGGACAGTCCCCGTCATCAACCGATGCGATGCCATTCACAAATGACATAGGCATCTGGTGATCAGGTGCAGCGGAGATCGCACCGTGATAGGCCTTCCAGGAGCTCGGGAATGCGAGATCATTCTCGCTGCCTGAACACCTCACCATACACATGCGTGGCATCGAAGCTCATCAAGGTCAGGTGCACATGTGCTCACCAAGACCGAGAATAACACCGAGCGTTGCATTGACAGGCAGAAGGCAGTGTGAGGGGATCAATCGAGGACGGTAACAACCAACGGAATCGAAAGGAACGTACCTGTTCAATTCGGAAGCTACGCCACCGTCTGGGGCGAAACGAGCTCCGTGGGAGGGCCTAGTAGCCAGATCGTATGCAGGATGCGATATTGTCCCATCACGTCTGGCTCGATCGACCGCTCCGCCAGTGGTATAGGCGGGCAAGTTTTGATGCTGGGTGAATGCGTCGATGCCGTCGTTGTCAGAAGTGATTGTGTACTCCGATCCGGCAGAAAGGTGGGACGGCAACAAGGAGCCTGTGATTTTTGTCAGCAACGAGACGAAACGGTCTGCTTATTTCTGCGCAAGACAGATTGTAACGTAGGCGAAATATCAACAGCAAGAGTTGAAGGCGAAAGGACAAGACTCAGACGAAGTGGAGAGAGAGTGCGCCCGCGGCTGCACAGTACCAGCATTCACCAGTAGCACGCGGCACCGGTTGCAGGGGCATGCTGCCAGTGCATGTAATCTGCAACACGAGAACAGTGATGATGCTCTGCCAGCGCTACCGCGCTTGTGAATAATGCGGAGAAACGCAGACGGGAAAGAAGGAAGATGATAGTAGTTAGCAAATCCCGTCGCCGATGTCCCAGACAAGCAAGACATCTGCCAGGGTCGCGGTCGCAGCTCACCTTGATCCATCATGTTGATTTATGCAGCCCAGCGAGCCGACGTTGCCTCTTGTTGCGTTTGGTGGGCGTAGAGCAGTCGAAGGAACTTGATGTTTCCCACGACACTCTGCTTCACACGTTGACAGCCGACTGGTCGAGGTGAATCCTCCGATGCAGTTGTCGCGATCGATTTATGTCGATAGCGAGCGCTTGGCGCGGCAGTTAATGCTCTTAGATTGGGTTGTTTCGCTCCGCGCCAGTTCGGGCCGTAGAAAGATGCGCTTGGTGAAAGGCCGTTCGTTTCTTAGCGTAGAGTTTAGCCGGACGGTGCGAAAGCTAAAAGTCGATCTTCTCGGCCTGGCGCGAGGGTTGATGCTCACCTTCCTTCGACCACGTCGACAAGTCCAGTGTACAGTGTCGTTCCGGGTATCGTCAAGCTATCCCAACGGCGCCGGAGATGTCTATAGGTAGGTCAGCATATCGACATTGAAGTTGTGCTCGTTGTGGCCCACACGGTGGCCCTGGAAAGGAGGTACTGCGATGTATCACAAATGAGGCAATACAAGTCGACTCATGCCAATCCGACGCTGGACGAGGTCGATAGACAACAGTCGAACTACTCAGAGCATCGCCCTCCAGGCTGGCGCGGCTTGCAAATGGTTGTGAGGTGGCACTGACCTTTAAGTATCCCGATAGATCCGAATCTGTCTTTGGCGGCAGAAATGCTGCATGGAGAAGCAGCGAGGGTTGAACAGCCTAGAACACGTCGTACGGCTCAGAATCCAGCTTTTGAGTCGAGCCTGCGCCTACGCTGAACAATGCAGCAGGTTGAACGGGAAGTCCTTCTTGCGTGTGTGCAGTCAATGGCGGCCGTGAGGTTGATGTTATGCGACGGGCGCTGTCTGACTTCGCGAGAACTGATATCCCGCTGGTGTCCGATGTATCAAGACAAAAGGATGTCGGCAGAGCCGAGTCGCGTAGTGGTGGAAGATCAAAGGGTGTGAGATTCCTTCGATTGGGAGAGATGGAGGTGTTTTGTTTTGAAGTGAGAAGAACTAATATGTGAGGTAGGGATTGACAGTTTTGGAGCGTCCTTCGACGGCGTCTTAATGACCGATCGTGGCCGACTGCAGATACCACTTTCTAAGGTAGCCTTTCGTTACCGAATGTCTGGGACCATCAGCCTCGAGAAGCGGTCGTATTGGAAGAACAAGCTCAGGCCACAACTCTCCTCCAGCCTGGGCAACGCTGGGGTCCGCCTGGAAAGGTGCAGCAAAACCCCACTACTATTTGGATCAACTCAGCAACGGTGATGCGAGGGAGTTCCCGCCCCGCTTCACCTGACGTTGTTCTGTGGTCCCTGTCGAGGCAGAACAGGTTACCGAGTCCTTGACAACAACCCTGGAGAACTATCTCAATCTTTCCACCACACGGTTACTTCAAGCTTCGTCGAAGCGGCGAGGACATGATACGTTTGCTCACGGTCATCAAGGTCAAAGCAATTCGATCCACCACGACAGGCCCACCCTGCGAAGGGTGCGTATGATCGCCATCATGGGATTATTGGAGATGCTTCCAGAGCTTCGAGATTAGCTGCATATGACAACCCTACCATTTCTCTGCCCTGAAGCCACTCCCGCCCGGTCCGCCTGCCGGACGCAGGTTGATGCAGGTCTGAGTGGGGCACTGAGGGCGATGCGCCGGGAGTGAAAGCGATGTATCACAACGACACGAAACACACTGCATCGACGAAGGGAAAGAAGTCACGCGAAACGATGACAGTTGATCGTTCGAAGCTGCCCCAGTCCTTAGCCCTCCAGACGACAGGGAAAGTTGCGCAATGCCAGAAAAGCGACACCCAGAGTTGACCGGGACCTTGAGTCTGTTGAAAACCTATCTATTTCTGTGACTTCGGAAGGCGGACCCGTCCAGTCTGTTCTTCTTCGTGCCCAGAGCGCGCTATCAATAATCCATCCTGCTGCGTTCATCGTCCTGGGCAGAAGACCGTCTAGTATAGTTGAATCAATACCCCTTGCTCCGATCACTCTCGATATGGTCTACTCCATATGCATGGAAGCCTTGACCTGGCTGCCTTTGGAGACTGTGGAGAGCAGCAAGCCAATGGTGGAGTCAGGATGCTGACTCCAGCTTTGCGGCCAGCCATTCTTAAGATCAACCACACCTGTGGTCAGACCACATTCCACGGATCTCGCGAGGTTGGTCTTGAATTAGCAGCAGATCCTTCAAACGCAGAACCATCAAGTCCTCGACTCGGTGTTCCTACATCTTGGGATCGAAACCGCCATCCAAAGATTATCGTCGCAAGGCACTGCGAAGCAGCCGTGCGCAAGGGCACAACAAAGAGGTTATCATCCTACAAGGGACAAGTCATGATGAGGTGCAGTGGGCGCTGCGCCATGCAAGAGGTCGCCACATCAAGGCTCCGCAAATGTCTCATTTGTTGTCTTCTGGAAATTCTTTGGCAGCCAGCCGCCACGACCTGCAGTCTAGAAGACACAACCATCGGTAGCCACTCCGAACTATTCAGAAGGTGAGAATTTGCGACGATGCTTTGCCCATGCGTCCGGTGAGTGCCAGACCCGCAGTCCATCGAAGCCGGTGTGCAAGATGCAAATGCCAGACGCCCGGCCAGTTATCAGTCTGCCAGCGCACAAATGTCGAATCAACACCCGATTTTGCAGGTCAAGTGAGCTTCACTGGACAATTCCCAACAAATTTCTGCTCTTTAATTCGTTCTCCGCGCGGACACCTGCATGTTGAATGCAAATGCTGTCGTCGCAACCTCCCGGTGAGCATCGGCTTGCACGAAGATCACATCAGGTTGGAATACGGCGCTATGGCATCACGTATCGCTGGTGGTTGGGTTGTCGATGCCAGCTGCGCTGATAAGTCGACGGATAGGTGCAGCGAATCCTGAAACGCCATACAAAGGCCTGGGATCCGGGCGGCATCTGACGAAAGCCGCGTGTGACATCCAAGAAGCATGACCTGATTATTGCGCAGCACAAATTTGTCAAAAACCCAGCGCCAGCAGTGGTCTTGCTTGGACTCTGCCTCCTCGTCCACCCGTTTCATGCTTCACATCCTGCTTGCCTTGACCCCGAATCCCCGGACCATAATCGCACAGGAGCCCAACCCTTCCATTCCACGGGCCCCTTCTAGAAGCCGGCGCTGTACGACGAGTTGTCCTACGCACACCGAACTCGCAGCCTTCAACGGCGAACCCATTACGCAAGAGGTGCGTGCCGCTCATGTGTTGCAGCCATTCACTGGTAAGAACTCCTGATCCGTGCTACAGGCCATTGCTCGAACACATCAATATCGACCCATGACATGTGGTCGCACATGGAAAGGTTTGTTTCAACATCACCTTTCCAACTTCGCCCGGACAACGCAGCTTTGCTCTGGTACTTCTCTAACGCAGGTATTGTTTGCCACTGCGGAGTCAGGTCCTGCGTGGATTAGCCAACGGGGACACCGGTCACAGCATGCGAGTCGGCGGCGGCGGCGTACACCCGGACCTTTCTCTGATTCTCTCCAGCGACCAGTACGTACGGCAGCAGCAACAACTCGGAACCGGGAAACGTCCAGGCGTCGGCTGCCCTCAACCAAGCGCAGGCGCCGACATTGACAGCACATCACTTGCACAGCGATCGCCTGTGGCACGCTTGTACGGCGTATGCGGGACATCTTCAAGACACACAAGATTCCCGGGCGTCCAGTATCACGTCTGAAGACCGGTCACCCGGAGTAGTGCCTTCGATTTGAAGACCGTTAATTCGGAGGTCGCACCATCAACCAAAAGTCCATCGAAGCAAAGCCGCAAACTGCACCTCCGCCCCTAAGCATGCTCGCAAGCTGGCGGACTGTTGAAACGCCTAGCTCACTCGTTGCCTTGATACCAGGAGCCTGGGAATGGCGAGTGCGGTTCGCAAATCTCGTGCAGGCTCTCGGCGTGCCCACAGCAGCCCAAAGTTCCGCCAAGTCCAAGCTCCAAAATCAGGAGACAAAGAAAGTGGAGAGCAAAACAGGATCGGAGGTCTCTTGCTTCACCAGCATCCATGTTTCGATAATTACATACGTCTTCTAGACTCTAACGCTACCACGACAAAGCGGCAGTCCAGGTCTACGACTCCCACCCAGCCCAGTCCCTGCCAACTACTCTCCACACCCTCACTTCTCCGCTTCGCAGATCTCCAAGTCTGAACTTCTCGCTCCGCACGCCTCCTTTCTTCTCCCTGCCTTGCTCCCAAGCTCGCACAGCTCGTCGGGTTCCATCCCACTCCTCGACAACCGCGACATGACTTGTACCATAGTCGGTCTTGTATTTCGTCTTCATCGCGCCATGATGTCCTTCGAACCTAGCATTGCGAACAGTGACGATATCTCCTCGGCGGATCTCGTCGAACTGCATCGTCGATGCATTGGCGAGGTTGGCGTAGACAAGTGCTCCATAGGAACGAGTGCCGACTGGCAGTAAAGCGTCTCGTTGCGCCTTGATCAGCTCGAATGGCAGGCTTGATGGCGAACCATCTCCAACGGTAGAGTCCTTCTTGCTATGCCCAACTTGACTCGCAGCATCTGCGATCTTGGTGCCAAAGCGCTGCCATGCGCCCTCGAGTTGGTCTTGTCTGAGCTTTTGTGGTGGAGGTTCGTGCCGTTGCTCAAAGTGGACTTCTGCAGGATCCTGCGAATCAAAGCGAACTGAGATCACAGTCTGACTGTAATCCATGTAGAGGATGTAGATGTCCTTGGTGATCTCCTTGCGTCCACCACGCTTCGACTTGGAAGTCTCCTCAGATTCAGTCAGTACGTCGATACCATTGCGGCTCTGCAGTGCAGGAGGTAGAGGCTGTTCGGCGATCCACCAGGATGGACTCGTTGGCAGACTCAGCTCACTCGCGATCTGCCCATGCTCGCCGCTGGGACGGCTCTGTTCCATCGACCGCCGTGCCGTTGTCTGAGATCGCTGGATGTCTGTCGAGGCTCTTGTAGGAGCCAAAGTAGCTGGAGGGCCTTGTGATGGAGGTGGCGGAACGGCACGCTCTTGAGGCGGAGGAGGCACCGCGCGATCGGTCGACCTTCGTGGTGGTGTTCGTGAGGTGTACAATTCGTCCTCGGAGCTCTCTTCCGCTAGCTGAGACTCATGTGGCGGTGGTGGAGGTGGAGCAGCCCCAGGAACACCACTTGGTATAGGTGGAACAGCTCGGCTGCCTTCATTGTAGCGATAAGGGTCGTAGCCTGGATCGTCTTCAGCTACATCTCGTGAGGGCACGGGAGGAGGTGCGCGATCCATGGACTGCCGAGTCTTGGGCATCGCTTCGGGAGGTGGCGGAGGGACGGCTCTTGGCGCGGGTGCTTGAGGTGCAATGATGGGCGAACTGAGGGACGACTCATCGGCGAGTGTGCTGTCAGTCAGGCTGGACTCACGGTTGTGTGGAGCCTTCAATGCATCCTTGTGTTTAGCACTGGATGCTATGTCGGTGTCATAGTCGCCATCATAGTCGGAGCCAACGCGCTCGTCCTCGTGAGTGTCCATGGCTGATTGCACCTGAGTAGGAGGCGGAGGCGGAGGTGGTCTGGGTGATGTCGGGGTACTGCCGACCGGTACCGGAGGAGGAACACGACTGGCCCTCTTATCTGACGTAACCGAAGACGGGTTGCTACTATCGTACTGAGACACTCGCTTCACGTCTGGTGACTGAGGTGGACGAGGCGGCAACTCGCGAGTAGGAGGTACCGGCGCACGACTTCGCACCGGTAGAGGTGTTTCAATACCTGACGGGTCTGCGGAGGTGCTCTTAGCATAACTCGACATCTCATCATCGGATTCCGAACCTGGCCCCGGTGACATTGGCGCAGCAGATGGTGGTGGCGGGGGCGGGACTGGACGAGGCTCTGTAGACTGTCGAGGTGGTGGAGGAGGGACTGCACGCTCTTGAGGCGGCGCCGGGACTGGACGAGTATCTAAACGAGCATTAAAGATGAACCTTGCTTCTCCGCGTAGTTGAGACATGACTTACCCTTGGGCACAGGAGGAGCAGCTCCACGTTCCATTGTCGAAGTATGTCTTGGGGGCGGCGGTGCTGCTTCCTCACTGGACTCGTCCGCCTCGTCATCCCTTCGGGGCACCCTCTCTGTTGCATCGGACTCCGGGCTCTGCATTCGCTGCATGCCAGGCACTGGCACCATAGCAACCCTCTGCTGCGATGGTGCATCCTCGTTTGCTAGCTGATCTCTCGAGGGCTGCTTCCTCCGTGCTGGCGCTGGTGGCGGCGCGCCAAACGGGTTGAACGGACCGCCCATCCCCGGCATACCTCCACCTCCAAGACGTGCCATTCTTGCTCGAAGCTCTTCTTTTCGTCTTGTCTCTTCGTCCACTTCTTCCTCCTCTCCTTCGTTGCCCTCAGTAGTGTCCTCTTCGTCACCAACATCAGCTTCTGCTCTCGGAGGGAGAGGTTGGCGCGGAGGCTCGGCTTGCCGCTCGTCGCTGTCGTCAGGTCCGAGTGTGCCGGTGTCATCGTCATCTTCACTCATTTCGCCTGCTCCACTCTGGTCCGCTTCGTGCCCACTAAGCACTTCATGCTCCGCAGAAGCAGGCACTGGAGACCTGGGCTCGGTCGGTCGCCGGCGGGGAGCATCGAATGACTGTCGTTCCGTTGCGTCACTTTTCACTCGCTCGAGCGATTCTGTTTCTGCCTCTGGAACAGCGCCATGGTCAGAAGACTCCGAGGCCTGCTTCTGAGGCATCTTCTTCTCCTTCTTCTGCTGCGACGAGTCTGCTCTTCTCTGGGCTTGCTCTTGCTGCTGCTTCTGCAGCAAGGCCATTCGCTCTTTGAGCGTCATTGGTTTAGGCGCATCCTCCTCCTCCTCCTCGCCTTGCGCTGCTGTAGATGACTCGTTCGCCATCCCGGCGGCTTCTGCAGCATTTCGGTCTTCCTCCTGTCTTTGTCTGATCTCGGGGTCCTCATCCCTCAGATACGGCTTGTGTACGTGATCCACTTTCGGTGGTGCAACATACGCACTCTTGCTTGGTGGAGGCGCAACGAACGGTTTCTTGATAAAACCACTGGATGGAGCCGGCTTACCACCGACCTGCATTGGAGCCACAGGCGCAGCAGCTGGCTGATTGAAGGCCGCGATCCTGTCTTTGAAGGCGTTGGACTTCGCTGCCACTGGCGGAGGTGGCTTCTTGGTAGCCGATGTGCCTTCGACCGGCTCTGCTGACGCGGGGAGGGGCGCTGCTACCAGGTCCATGGAGGTCGGTGGCTGTCTCTGGCTGCTCGCCGAAGGCGGAGATCTGGGCTCTCCAGCTGAACTAGCAGGCACCGTAGCATCAATAGGGGGTGCAGATGGCTTCGAATTGGAGGGCGGTGGCGGTCCCGCTTCCTCTATCGCTGAAGGTGCTGCCGTCGGCTGCTGAGCCTCCTGTTTGGGCCTGGTAGGTCTCGTAGGTCTTGTAGGCACTTCCGGTTCATACTTCTCCACGAAGTTGGAGGGAAACAGGCCTTCATGTTTGCCACCAGTCACATCCGTGTACTCCCCAATATACCAGTCGTCCCCTTCGAGCTCCGTCACAGTTATCACCTGACCCATGGGGAAGTTCAGATCATCATCATGCTCGCTCGTGTACTCGAACACCGACTTGACTTTGAAGGGTGGTGTCGCCATTTTGAGCAGTTCTACCGGCGAAGCTGAGCACTTCCTTATGTACAATATGTGCCGGTGAAAGTGTCGAGTGGTATATGGTGCTCGAGCGTTCGGTGCAGTCAGAATCTTGGACTGACGCAATGGCCTGCGTGGCCAGCTCGGCGTTTCGTGTGTTGTTTCAAGCCTGTCGGTGGTTGCGGTCGTGGTATAGAGGATGATATGCGAGTAACAATCTACCCACACACAGGATGAGTACCTATGCAATCTACGGCAGGTCGTCCAACGCGGCGGGAGCCTGGTTGAACGAAACAGCCGGCGGAGCAAGACGTCAACGCTGTATGCGGAGAGATCCGCTTGTGGCGCAAATAAGCTTGAGCTTAATTTGTGACTTCACCTGTGATAATTATACTTCTTAACAAGAGATCTTGAAGTCATCGCGAAGAACACAACAGTGGATAAAGTCTTCACTATGGCGACCAAAGTTCCAGCAAAATCGATACTGAAACAACCCACAGCCCAGCCAACACTCAGCGATGAGCAAAAAGCGACAGCCGAGACCAACAGAAAACATCTGAACACAGCACTCTGGCACGCCAACAAGATACAGCACCGAAAAGACGTCGAAGCCCGTATCTTCGGCAACATCGAAACACTTTTGGAGTTCCCGTCCGCGAACCCCTTCACATCCGTTGATGTGTCAAGATTCACCAGCCTCGTTCGTTCATTCCAACCATCGGACTTCGATAACTTAATCGAAGAACGACGCATCGATGGCAAATGCGGCTACGCTTTGTGTTCGAATGCACCGCGTACCGAATCTTTAGGCACCAGCGCGGCCTGGAAGCTGAAGGCGAAAGCGGCGAGTGACTACTGTAGCGACGACTGCACACGGAAGTCACTCTACGTCAAGACGCAGCTGAACGAAGTGCCAGCGTGGGAGCGTGATCCGGCGCAGCACCCGAAGGTCGTAGTGCATCTGGATGATAGAGCGTCTGCTACTCGGGTTCAACCTGCGATCGCAACCCGTGCAGTGCCTCCACGTGCGACTCAGAACGATCTGGCGCTTGAACGTGGCGACACGACATCATCGATGAGACCAAGCCAGGTCATGACATCCACTGTTGTCGAGCATACGAATACAGATCGTGCAACGACGAGACCTCCGGACGCAGAAGTGGCTTCTCATACAGCTATCGAAGGATACGAGCCAACTTCAGGCTCTGTTGTCATGCAACCGCCGAAGATGTCCTCCGTAGAAGCGGTTTCTCTTGAAATATCAATTGCCGAGCCAAGCACCGCCATGGATGATGAAGAAGCAGACTCGTGGCGGGATCTCTTCAGCAACGTATCTGAGCGATGAACCTTGCGCAGCCCTGAATGGAAACGAATCACTGGTGCGATACAGCATCTTGCTTTGCGACAGAGGCATGAAGTACCGAAAGTGTATCTATCTTCACAACGAGGCTCAAGGTTGCCAACCTAATCCAGATGCTGTACATCAGGTGGCACCTACGGCCTAGGGAGAGCGCCTCCATAATGCATCGCTCTTACGCTCAGCAGCAATTCCGACGCCAACGATGCTTGAGAACCCACAGACACCCAACACCATATGCAAAGATGTACATGAGCCGAGATGGCGCTCATACCTCACCGCGATAAATCGCATCCGCCATCTTCACCACTACCACCATCTCCTTAACATCGTGCACCCTCACGATATCAGCACCGCCTCGTACCGCAGCTGTAACTGTGGCTGCTGTGCCCCAGGTACGGTCTTTTGGCTCTTCGACTCCTGTGATCTTGCCGATAAAGCTTTTGCGACTGCTGCCGACCAGCCATGGTATCTCTCTGAACCTTCGCCGAATCAGATTGACACTCTTCAATATCGTCAGATTCTGCTGTCGGGTCTTCGAAAACCCTATGCCAGGATCCAGCACGATACGCCACCGCCGTATTCCAGCTGCCATAGCGGCGTCGATACGGCTGTAGAGCTCATTGATCATCATTCGTTGCAGTCCTTCGGGATAATCACAATTCTCTGCATTTTGCATAGTAGAAGGGGTACCACGCATATGCATCATGACGTACGTGCATCCCAGCCGCGCGATGGTAGGCAACATATCTGCGTCGAGCTGGCCAGCTGATATGTCGTTTACAACGTGGGCACCTGCATTGATGGCTGCTTCAGCTACTGCTGCTCGGTATGTATCAACGGAAATGGTGATTGTCTCAGCCTCTGGCAACGATCTGATGACCTCGATGGTGGGCAGGATCCTTGCGATCTCCTCTTCTGCACCGATATCAGGCGCATTCGGACGAGACGACTGACCCCCAACGTCAATGATGGTTGCCCCGGCTGCGATATATGCCTTGACAGTACGTCTGAGCTCGTGACGATCTTGTCCGTCGTGAGTTCCGCCATCAGAGAAGGAGTCAGGAGTGGCGTTGAGTATAGCCATCACTTGAGTTCGCCGCTTCGGATCACTTGACCTCAAAGCGTCTGCACCCGGTGAGAGCGGCGTCTGAGGATAAATAAGCTCCGATCGAGATACTAGTGCGTCGAACGCGTCATGGATGGTCGTTGAAGTGCCTGGAACTTGGTACCATGGCGCTATGCTACCACGTCCGTTAGCGCGAATTCCAAGTACCCCCAAAGAAGACTCACTCAAGCAGTGGGCGGACCACAAAATTCCGTTCCAGCATGAGTGGGTGAGGTACGACCAAGCGCTCGGTTTTGATCTCCATGTCGCGGTACATCAATATGTCGAGGTCGATACTCCTTGGGCCCTTCTCAACGATCTTGACTCGACCAAGCTTTTGCTCAATCGCCTGTAGTCGGTCCAGCAGGTCGATCGGCTGCAGGGAAGTGGCAATCTAGAGATGTCAGCTAAGTTCTTCTGAGGTTCTGGGAGGTGCTCACCTCGCAGGCTCCATTTAGGAAGCGATCTTGGTCCTCCACATACATGGGAGCTGTCTCGTAAAGACTGCTGGTCTGCAGTATTCGAATGTCGGGGTCTGCATCCATCAGGTTACAAGCATCTTCGATGTTTTTGAGGCGGTCGCCCATGTTACTGCCGAGAGCGACATATATCCCTTCCTTTGCAGTCTCGGTAGCAGTCTCAGTAGCAGTGTCCTTGATCTCTCTGGAGGTTGCTGTGCCGTTCTCCGCCTCGCTGGCCGTGTTTGTCTCCACACCCGCTTCTTCATCTGACAAAGCCGTTCCAAACTCACCTGTAGCGGCAAGGTCCAGTCTTGTGATGCATTCAAGTTCTGCCTTGCGGACTACTGCCGTTGCTCGTTTTGTGACAGGCTGCTCGCCTGTTTTCCGCAGATTCAACTCCACCTCCACAAACCTCACGTCCACGATTGCGGCGAACCGCGACCGATGGGCTACGAAGGCCTGTGCAACATTTTTCATAGCATCTTGCGTAAAATCAAAGGTGTTACTGTCCACCAAGGACTGGATAATGCCGGCTGCCGCACGAAAGAGGTATCCTATCTGAGCTGAGAGAGTGCTTGTTTCTGCCGAGTCCAGGCTCGAAATTGAACCCACAAGCCCGATAGAGATGAACGGTCGACTCTTCTTCGGATCGGAGACCCAGAGCGCAGGGTAGACTACATCCGGTAGACGTATACTTACCAGACCATTTGCCAGTGGGTTGACATACAAGGGTGCTCCTTTATACGAGCCAGAGGGGAGCGGCAAAGCTTTCTGCAGTTCTGTTGGGAGTTCGTAGTCCAAGTTCAACCGCATGCTGGGCAACCAGAAAGACAGTCCCATGACCATGTTTGCAGCATCAACAAAGCAGGGCAAACCGCCCCGACTTGGTCTCGTCGAGTTGAGTGCACTCTCGAGGCTCGTCTTAACTCTTTGGATGGTTTCTTCAATGTCGCCATGCGGCAGGCATATATGGAATTTTTCCACCCCGGTCTTCAGCAGTAACACGTTTGACCTAGGCTGGCATTAGATAATCCGTAATGTTTTAATGCTGAGCTCTCGCACTTACTTGTGCGCTGATGCAGATGTGCCCCACTGAGCATGATCACGTGCCATCGCATGCTCAGCTCGCTCACAGGTGGTCGCGTCTCTTGGTGCTTCAAAGGTTGCTAAAGCTTCCTCGACCTCGTTTGTTGTGAGAATATGGTTAGCCTTGCCGTTTGCTGTTGCCACCTCTGCAAGGTCGTCCACAGTGCGAGAAGAGGTGGGGTCCATGTATGGCAACGTGACCATCTCTGCCTCTCCCACCATTTCCCTCGCACCACCGAACAGTTCTTCCGTGTCAGTATCAGACTGGAACTGAGATGGCGAGGCGCTGGTGCTAGCGCCCATCTCTGCACCTTCCTTGTTGTCGGGCATCCCTGAGTCGCGGGCCGCCAAATCTGAAGCGTTGATAGCGGTATGAGGCGTGGCAGCTTCGACATGTGTTTGGTCCGTGGCGTTCGCTACAACTCTTCGCCTGACGAGCTTTCCATCGTCATTCCTTACTTTCCATCTCAACTCGACCGACTGAAGATCGAGGATTAATGCAAACCTGGACCGCCGTTCCAGAAGAGCCCTCGCCACAATCATAGCAGCATTTCCCGTATCCCGGAAAGATATGCTCCCCACCAAGGTTTGAAGAGTGTCGGCCGTTGCACGGTAAAGGTACTCTATCTGCGATCGCAGAGGACTTCCTGCTAAGTTGTCTGAGCTCGAGCCTGAGCCTACAAGGTGGATATTGATGGAGAAATCCTCGATACCTGTGTCGGCTTTGTCGAAGTGAAGGGCCGAGCGCATAATACCCGGTATTTGTATGTCGTAAGTACCGTCTGCATGCACAACTGCATTCAGACCGCTGCCGTAGGCAGGTGGTGGTAAGTTCTCAGCATTCCACAGCTCCTTCGAGAGTTTGCGAGGCACGAACAACGTGGTTGTACCAGGATAGGATGAGTCGAAGAGCGTCTTTGCGGCATCTATGTAGCAAAAGAGGCCATTGCGCTGGCTCGAATTTAGACCGTTATTGAAAGTCCTTTGAGTCCACAGGATGAACTCATCAGCGATACTGGGCAGTGCCTGCAAGTGGAGTATGTCACAACCCGTCTTCTCCTTTAACAGAGTGGACCTGTGGAGAAGTCAGATCAATGGGAGGTTCGCACATCTTGGTCAAGCTTACCTGTAAATACTGCTGTACACAGATTTGGGAGGGTCCGGGGCCTGATCCTCCGCGAGCTGCAAGTCACTAGCGGTGGACGAAAGCGTGTGCTCAGCTCGCTCTGGAGAATAGTCGATATCTTTAGAAGTTGCAAGACTGCTCTTGCCATCGTTCGCTCCCGTCGCTTCAATACGATACGGCTGGCGTTCTTCCCTTGGCGTGACGGGCAGCCGGATATGTGGGTCCCCTTGTAAGTGGGTATGATCTCCGTCAAGATCGTTCGGTGTATCGCGCGGAACCGCATGCACCATGGCCTCCAACACAGACGCGGAGTGCGGGTTTCTCGGTGCGATCGAGATGCTCGCTCCGATCAGCGTAAGATCGCTGCTCGGAAATCGCACTACCCGAAGCAGGGCATCGGCGATCATCTGCGGAGCACTCTCCAACACGTCAAATTCAACGTGCCTGCTCGCATCACGAATCACTGCTTCGGTCATCCGAAAGACAGTGTTTGTTTCGTCTACAATGCCGATTCCGGCCTTATCCTGAGGTGCAGGAACCTCAGACGGCTGGCTTACACCCACCACCACGAGCGATACTTTGACGTAGCTGATATCGACGCTAGGGCGAGGACCGTGAGCCACAGAAATCTGCAAGTTTTTAATCCGTGGGAGATGCAGTCGCACGCCACTGATGCTCTTCACTTGCAGATTTGGAGAAAGCTCGTGATTGGTGTACACCGTAATTGGTTGGGTCCCATCGTCCGAGGAGTTCAGATAGAAGCCCATGCGCATGTGAGGAAAGCGGTGAGCCAGCACCAAAGCAACAGCTGCAAAGTTCGATATCCCAATTTTATTGGTAGTTCTGCAAGTCTGGTCAAAATCCTCGATGAGTGTCAATCCGTGTGATTGAGGAACCCAACCGGGCGAAGGTTTTTGCAATGTTTTGCACGTGGCTGTAAGATTTGGCCTCCCAATCCTCTCGCATGTCTGGCGCGACCTGTCACAATTTAGCAGTTAAATTCCGTACTCTGAAAACAGACTTACAAGGGTACGTCCATGGTCTGTCCACCAACCTCCACTGACACGTCAATAGAAGCGTCGTCGATGGCGGCAACACCTTCTGATGCTTGCAAGAGCGGGCTAGAGGTATGGGCATCTAAGAAGGCTTGAGTGTAGTCCCGCTCTGGACGCTGCCGCTCAATTCCATCTGCATTCAACAGCGAATTATCCACGAATCGTTCGCCAGAACCCTTCAGCCCAGTATTAACCACGACCTCCAGGTGCTCAAAGTCGAGGAGATATGCGAGAGGAGACCTAGGCAAGTACGTCAATATAGCACTTTTCATGCGTGCCACCATTTCGTCTCCCGTGGCGGCTTGTCCCTTGACAGACATGCTTGCGTGCTGAAGCATATTGTTCACGACCTCCTGCATCATTCCCGCAGACGACCGCATCTTTCCAGAGTCTCCACCACGAGCCCTTCCATGCTGGTAGAGGTCGACAACCTCGTGCTTGAGATGGCCAGCGATTTGGATGCGGAACTTCGGGTGGCGGATCGTGTGTCTTCCCACTTGCAGCTGACACCATGCTCTCTGCTCGTCATATAATATGCCAATAGTGATGAGAGGTCTGGAACACGCTGCGTCAACCTGCTTACGGTGCATTTGGCAGATGATATGCCACTGGTGTGGAGGTGTCGACTGTAAATGGGGGCGAGCAGGAGTTTTCTTCATGAACATCCTATTGACAAAGCCTTGCAGATATACTTCTCGAATACTGCTATCCAGAGAGTACATCTGACAGGCGGTGCCAAAGAAAATTTCAAGACTGGGCTTCGTGGATCCTTGCTCAGAAGAAAATCGTTTGAGGATGTCTTCGACGCGTTGCTTGCTCAAGTTAGCGGGCCGGCTACTCGCGACTTTCAAAGCAAGAGCGTCGACTTCGAGCAGACGTTTGAGATTGATTGGCCTGGAAGAATCAGCGAAGCTCAGTGAATACCGAAGGACATAACATACAGGTGGAGTGTCGAGGTCGAATACTTGAAAAGCCCAAACCAAGAGTTCGTCGCCCCGGGATGTGGTGGACTCGCCGCGTTCGGTCTGATAAAGGATGAAGACAGATTTGTGGCGCCATGACCTCCATTCAATGGCTTCCTTGTCACTGCTGGCAGTATCGGGAGCCTTCGAAGCGGCAGTGGCCGCTTGGAAAGATGGGTCCTGCTGGAAGACGGCAGTCTTCTAATTCTAGCCATGCTGCCCTGTCAATGCCAACAGAGATTATGTATGGCCTTGGTTTCAGTTCCATCATATCCACCGAGGGTTGGACCGGCCGGGGTTCTAGTCCTCGAGACTGCTTGAGACAACGACAGCGGATGAAAGCATAACCAACAGAAAGTGAAGTACAGAAAGAACGCAACAGCCTCCCACGAAATGCGACAAGTTAAAGTGATACGAGAGATGGAAAGATGTAGGTTCAAGTTGCGAGTCAAGACGGGTGGAAATATAGGCTCTATTAGCTCGAACGGTTCGCCCCGCTGCAGCCGTCGTCCGAGTCGCGTGCTTGGATTCACTTCACTTCAACTAACCACCTCTCGAGTCAACTTTTCTTATGCTCACAATATCCTGTTCGTGACAATGTCTCTCTGGCAGTATCTAGTACCCCCCTTCACACCTACAATCTACCTCACTAATACATCCCCAGATCATACCGCTCCCTCACACCCAGAACCCGCATGCTGGTCGGCGGCGGTGTGATGGCTTGGGCTGCATTCGGCCTGTTGCTATCTGACAGAGCAGAAGCGGCATTCGGGTTCACTCCCACCGAAGAGGATAAGCGGAACCTCAAGGATGCCATGCCGAAAATCCACCTGGTTGAGAGGGAGGAGAAGTGAATATGGGTCAAGCTTCATCGCCCCATGATGGGGCAAGAACTTCCCCCTCGCGATGCTGTTCCATCAGACCTTGCGAAGAAAGGCCCAGGAATATGAGTGGCTGATCACCTCAGGTCAAGGCACGGTAGCCCGCGCTTGAGGACGAGGGCTCCGGTGTGAGTGCCAGCCCAACCTGGACTATTTTACCGTCATCTAGCATGCACTGGACCTCCATTCGAATTTCATTTGCCATGGGCCGGAACTGCAGGGTCCCTTCTCGTGAGCAAAAGCTCAAAGCCGGGACATAGACTCTTTGCTTGCCACGAATTTCTACTTAGAACAATGAGCAAACCTGCGTATATCAGACCGCAACTGGCCATGCAGAACACGATGGGCTCCAGCAGCGCGGATGACTATGTCGTCACCTCCCACTGCAGGCCAAGAGCTCGATTTCTCCGGCCTAAGCCGCTCGATGTCCGATCAAATCTCCTGCAACCACAGCGAGCAGCGCCGTGAAACTGACGAAATTGCGACTGCAGAGGCGACCGAGCATGCAGAGCACGAACGAAACGACACGAATGCTCTTGAAGGCTCAGAAGACGACCTCATCGCCAACGACCAACAGCAAAACGAAGAAAACGCACCCACTACCCCCAACTACGACGGAATTGACACTGCCAGAATCATCTCGTCCCTGGACCTATCCCCTTCTCCCCCATCCCATTCCACCCCTCTCAACGTCTCTCCAACCCCTTCCGACCCGGGAACGCACCCTTCACTCTACAACCACCTACTCGCACGCTTCCAAGAAACCCATTCCGCGCTCCTAACTGCTCAGTCCTCGCTCATAGATTGGCACCGCGAAGCACTGCGCCATCAGCGCCGGTTACTGGAAACACACTCCGGCGAAGGCACCGGCAGAAGTGTCAGATGGCACGAAGCGATGCAAGCGCTCCTACACGCGATGCAGAAAGCAGAAGCAACGCACCGCCGATTACTGGATCTGCAGACTGTGGCGCTGGGTTTCCTGGTGAGCTGGGGGGGCGGAGATGACGGAGGCGGCGACCGCTGCTAAAGCCGCGTTGGCGATTTCAACGACGGCAGAGGAGCCTGCGGAACCTGTGGAACCTGCGGAGCTGGTGGCTTCAACGGAGGCAGAGAAGGGAGACGATCGGCTGGTGTATAAGAAGATGCCTGGGAAATGTGGACGGGTGATGTACGAGTCGGAATGTGAAGAGTGCGAACGTGAAGCGCATAGTGGAGAAAAGAAAACGGCTGCTCCTCGTGAGCTGTTTGCGGCAGTAGTGCGCGCAAGCGCAGACACTTGATCGATTTGAGAGACTGGGAGTGCTCTGCAGTTCGCTAGACTGCCATCTTCATTACGAGATCAATCTTCCTTCCCCCTTCCCCTACCCTAGCCGTCACGACGGCGACACCAAGATAGTCCCGTGCCACTCCTGCTCGCACTAACCCAACTCGCACCGAGATTACAACTCCCAGTATAGCAAGGCGCCAGATCTCGCGAAGCGTGACTAAGGTAGTTCAACAGAAAGATCGTTCATGAGGAGCGGATGTCTCAATGGCCCTTTATGCATGCTCATTTGCTACTGTATTGGTTGTGCATTGACGAACACATCATCATTGTTGGAGTTGAGACAGGACGCTTTTTGATCTACAACACCAGGCGTCAAAAGCCTATGTTATCCCATCTCTCGTGCGGCAGATTATGACATTCTTCAGCATCACCCAGAAGCGTCACCCATGGGTGCCACGATGTCTGCATCTCCCGCCGCGGCGGAAGTGGCCTCGACATCTGCACTTCCCGTCACAGACCAGGACCCCGAACTGCTCAACATCAGCCAGGCATTGTCGCGACGAAACTCCTAGAGTGCCACCGAATCTCGGCCGGGAATCGACGCCGTGCGCCAAGTGTTGAGAATGTACGAACGCCGGCCTCAAAGATCCCACCCGGAACGGCGACAACGACGCCTCACCCGACGGTGAGACCGGGCCAAACTCCCGCCCACCCATGAGTTTCCCAGCGGTTGGTCGAACGGCTCCTCAAGATCTATACGCGCACGCAATTAGAGCTCGTCAGACATCAGCACGCCATTGTTGTGTTTCAGAAACACGCTCTACGACAGCAACTCCGCCTCGTAGAAGAGATGCGACGGTACTGCGCCCGCCGAAGGCACGATCAAAGCTTTGGTAGCTGTGACGAAGGATCTCTCCGAGGCGCAGAGGACGGACGCGCGGATGATGCTGGTGCAGAGCGACATGCTGCCCCCCCCTTCTTGAGTTGCAATTTCGTGCGAAGTGTGATCGGACTGAGACGGCTCGTCGCGAGCGGAGGGTTGAGGAGCGTGAAGCGGTGGGAAAGTGGCGATGTGCGGTTCAATGAGGCGTGTTTGGTTCCTCCAGCGATGACGGCCGCTCTGGTGTCGAGTGGTTTGAAGGCGGGCTGTGCTCCGAGAGTCAATCCTGGTGGTCCTTGCTGTGCTGGCGGATTCTCGCAGCCATCGTCTTGGAACATGATAGCCCAGTCTTCCAAAATCCTTCTTCACCGATAGATCTCATCAAACGGCCTCGTGTCATTGAAACAGCTCTCCCAAACCTCATTCACCACCCTCACCGCCTGCACATCATCCTTACACGCCGGCCTCTGCCTCACCGACAACGCCGCCCTCCTCCGCACACACTCCTGCAGTTGTCCCGTGATCTTCCACTGGCCCCTCGTCCAGAACTCGCGCATGAAGCGACACTCCCCACTTAGCGTGCTTGCACGGATCTCCATGCACGCCGCATGCTTCAGATCATAGGGGTCCATCTTGAACCGCATGTGGTCGTAGGCGTGCACCATTTCGTGCGCGAGCGTGTCTTCGAGGTGCTTGCGGTTGCGCATGTGGTTTGCGCAGATGAGGATGCCGTATTGAGAGTCGAAGCCGCCGCCTTGCGCGGCGGTGCAGCGTTTACAGCGGACGTTTCCTTCGTGGATTGAGGCTGCTGGGTTCATTTCCGCGGAAGGCGACGAAGGAGCCGGAACTTGACCTGCTGGTGCTGCAAGGTCTGCGGTTGTTGCTGGCGGTGATAATAACGCGATCTCGGACTGCAGGAAGCGGATTATAGGCGAGTGTTTAAATAACCATCGTTTGTCCTTTTCGGCGCGCTCGACGTCGGATTTCTCGTTGAGGAGGTCGCGGGTGTGGAAGTAGGATTGTCGGGCGGAGGGGGAGGCGTTGCCGGTCATGATGCTGAAGAAAGTGGACCAGGTGTAGAGTGATGGGTCGGCAGCATTGGCATCGGGGGAGGAGGAGGGGAGGGCGCGGTCGATGGGAGTGGACATTTCTGATTTCTCTGCCATGGTGAGGAGAAGGGGGGTGGGAGATGGTGGCCGGGGGTGGTATTGTTGTTGCAACGGAGGTTTGGTATGTGATTGACTTTCCACTTTTAAAGCTTTACACCCCAGTTAGGAAGGAGCAGCTCGGACCAATGAGATGACGATGCTTGGTAGTGGGAGTGAGAGTGAAGCCTGAACCACAGATATCTGTACAGTGAGATTGTTGTGCATGATAGGATCGATCGAGTATAGGAACTGCAATAAATCACACGCCTCGCCATGGACCACCCCGATCTCTAGATTTCACCCAATGCCTCCGACATCAGCTCACTCCTGCCCATCCGGCGACCATGAGCAACAACTCCAAGAATGCCTCCGCCCTCTCCACCTCCTCTACAGTTCGCCCACGCACCAAGCGTCTAATCTCCGGCCTCAGCGAAGGGGACGAGAGCGCTCCGGACTCCTTCGACTCCCCACCGCGCCGAATAGCTTCGCCCGCGCCATCCCCCTTCGACAGCAGGTCAGCCTCTCCGATCCCAGCCGCGCATCCACAACGGACGAGTACTAGTCGGACGAGGAACGATGGTGGAGAGCGGTATGCGGGCTACAGCAGTTGGGGTAGGCGAGCTCAAGTCGGTGCGGCTGGACAGCGCAAAGGCGGTGGTGGTAGCGAGAGCCCCAACTCCTTCGCCAGTATATGGGGCAGTAGCTGGACGAGTTTACAAGGGCTGGCCTCTGACTTTCTCGGCAACGATCTGCCGAATACTGGCAACGGGAATGTGGGTGCGAGGAAGAAGCCGGCAGGCAGTAAGCTTCGTGCCTCATCCGCCAACAGCAGCGATTGGGGTCCTACATCTGCTCCGAACGCTCATGCCGCCATTGGAAGTGGTACACGAGAGTCCCGAGAGGCTGCTTTACGAGCGCAGAAGCGGAAGGACATGCTCACCCGGCAAGAGAGCTCATATACAGCGGATGCTCTGGGCAGGATCAAGCGGAGGCTGTCGGATGAGCAGGAGTCGAGGTCGGCACCACCTGGCGACAACGACGATAGAGCCGCGTTGGTGTATGTACATCATGTGAAGAAGGACGATACGTTGGCCGGGATCACGATCAAGTACAACTGCTCCGCGAACGTGGTGAGGAAGGCGAACCGGATGTGGCCGAACGATACTGTACAGAGTCGACAGACGATCGTATTACCCGTGGACGCTTGCGGTGTCAAAGGCAAACCGGTCGCAGCGCCCGAAGATCCATCTGCAGTCGATCTGCTCGTCCAAAGCGAAGACACCGACGACATGACCGCAGAAGAAATCTTGACTCCGCGACCGACCACTTTCCAACCCACCAACGGCGACAACATCACGTCACGCGACCGTACCTCAATTCTTTCAACCGCCAGCCCCCGGACTTCACTCTCCATTACCTCAAACAGCATCGCCAGCACCCTCGACACAGCCATCAAGAACTCCTCCGCAGCAGAACCACCCTACACCCACGACTCCTGGGTCCTCCTCCCCACCTCCCCCCACCCCACCGAAATTGCCCGCCTCTCCCGCCGCGCCCTCGGCTACTTCCCCCCCGCCCGCCGGAAAAGCCTGACTTCCTCCGCCCTCTCCTCTCCCTCTCAGTCACTCGACCTCGGCCGTCGCTCCTCCACCTTCACCAACACCGACGGCGCTGGTTCCACGACCCCTCAACGCCCACGCCAGCAAAGAAGGTTAAGCAACGCAAACAACGGCTACTTCCCCTCCTACCTCGCCGGTCCCGGCGGCGTCGGCAGCATGAGCAAGAACGTGCACTTCCCCGGCCCCGCGCAGGACGGCTTGAATAAAATGTTCGCGCGGCATTTACCCGATGTTGCGCCGCCGAAGAATCAGGTGGAGTTGTATCAGCCTGACCTACCCATGTACTCGGATGAAACCCCGGGCGGGCTGGGGAGCGGGGCTGCGAGTGGCGCTGTGACGCCGTCTTTACTAGCCACCCACGGAGGTGCGGGAGGGAATCTGGGGCTGGGTGTTAATCTAGAGAATCTGGGCGGCGCGGTAGAGGGGTGGATGAGGAAGATGGGGAAGGCTATCTCTACCCTCGACACGCCTGCACACTCTTCCGCCGGTGCTGGTGCTGTGGCGGCTGGTGGCAGGGGCCGGACGGGGAGAAGTAATGGGCTCGGACCACGGATTAGTGTTGGCGCTCCCGGGAAGGGGAGGGGTGGGATAGGCGATTTGATTGAGATGACTGATGAGTTTGAGATTGGGTGGGATGAGAGTGAGGATGAGGGGGAGGAGAGGGGGCGATCGAAGGGTGATGGGTTTTTGGCGCAACCTGTGAATTCGCGGGGAGGCAGCGGAACAGGGAGTGGGAGGGAGTTACTGGGTGGCGCTGTTGCGACAGCCAGAGTGCCCAGTGGAGGACGGAAGAGCGGGAAGGAGGATTGATTGATGGATTTTGGGCAATCCTTGTTGGATGGAGACGGAGGATTCGAGCGTTCGTAGTCGCTCAATCATGATCTGCCATGTCATCGACCACACATCATGCCGTATCGGTCTCGAGAGCGATCACTCAAGAACCATTCTAGTACTCAATCCTCATCTGCACATCTTACATGCCTTGTGCACTATTGGCCCTCTTCTTGCCGCCAGCACTGCAAGCAGCCTTGCTTTCCCGGCGCGTCTCTGCTCAGTACCTCCATAACTGTGCGATGCTTCGATGACCGCTGCCTTTCAGGGCATCGACTGAGCCTTCCAGGTCGTATTTTCGTGTCCTCTTCGACCTCGTTGCTGCCGTTGGATGCCCGTGTCCCAGGTCCGCAATTCTCGACGATCTGATTTTCGAAGTCGATATCTCTTTCAGCCAACCTCAAACACATCCGTCCCCTCCTCAACAATCCTAAGCAACGGCCCAACCACATTAGCATCCCGCAACGCCTCCGCAACCCCGGCGACCCCGGTCCTTCTTAACTTCTCCTGCAGCACCTCATACCCCTCCTCCTTAGCTGTATACTGCCTCACCACTCTATTCGTAGCATGCTCCACATACACCCTCGTATCCCGCAACCGCACCACCACCCCATCCAGCCGCAGAAAGAAGCGCGAGAGGATCAGAAGGCGTTCAGGCATCACGCGGACTTTGACGGCGAGCAGCGCGATCCCGTTGTCGGCGAGTTCGTCTTCGTAGAGGTCGACGGAGTCGAAGAAGAGGATGGGGTCCGGCCTTGAGAGCAAATCCGTTCGGATGGGGGAGAGCTCCGCGGTCGTATCCTTCCACCCTTCCTCTCCTGGCTTGCCTTCGGCCGCCGCAGCAGTGGTGGTGGTCCCCCGGTAGTCGGTAGAGTAACTCCAATCAAACTTCTTAACCACCCCCTCTATCCCCTCCTGCTGCCCCTTTCTCGTTTCTTTCCATTCCTCCGCTACCGCTACCTGCAACATGCCTTCCTCCGTCTTACTGACTCTGTCCAGCGCATCGGCCGCATTGAAGTCGAGCGTCCAGCCACTTGGAACATGCGTCAACCGGACATAGTTGTCGCCAAAGATCATCTCAGGGATCGGGATCCCTATGCGAGTGTTTAAAGCTTCGATGGGCCCAGCTTTGAGGATTGGCAATTTGCGGGTGGAGATCTGCCATGTTTTGTTTGGGGTGGTGAAGGTTTGGACGCCGGAGGAGGGGTTGGAGGGGGTGGGGTAGGTGGACATTATCGGGTTCATGGAGCTGATGAGTGGTAGGTTCATGTGGGCATGTGAAGGCGAGTCCAAGACCAGTAGTAGGTGCTTGTCGATAAGTTCGTTTCTGGCGGAGTGAACGGGGTGGTGCTACTGTAGTTGGTGATATGAACACATCTCGAGTTGCTGGATGGGGAGGGGTCGGGAGGGCCGAGGGGTCGAAGTTGGAGACTTTTGATATACGAGACGTACTGGAGTCGATCTGCCTCTTCTCCGAGTTGCTCGTTCCCCACAGAAAGGCCAAGGGTTCCACCCACCGGTGCGGAAATGTGCCAAGTTGCACGTCAGCTAGCGTTGATCACTTTAAGCCAATTAGAGCGATTCACATTTCACGTTCACGTTCACGTTCCGTCGAGATGCTCGGGCAGATATGAGGCATCAAGGCAGCACCCGATTTTCGTATAATTGACAATCGGGTGTGCGGGAGACCCGAGCTAGCTTCCGCGTTTCGCAGGCCAATGAGCAGCTCGACAGCCGGTAAGGCATCAAGGCTGCACCCCCGATTTTTCCTTAATGAAGATTCGGGGGTGCGGGAGTACCCCCACTAGCGCCCGGATCTCTTAGCCAATGGGCCATCTAAGGCAGTAAGGCTGCACCCCCCATTTTGTTCTTAATGGAAAATCGGGGGTGCGGGAGTACCCCCGCTAGTGCCCGACCTGAAGCACCAATGATAGGCTTTCATGTCGACCTAGCAACCACGATGTTGACGACCGCTTTCCTCGATCTCGCAACTGCCAATCAACATCTCCGAACCCAACACTCTCGCTGCTCCACACATTCATTGCGAGCATCCAGCATGGCGGACATGCAGAACCTCGAGCAGCGCTTCGAAAGCATCAGCGTACAGGACGAGAACCTCGACATCAACGCCGCCGTCACCGCACAGCACAAGCAGAAGGTACACATTCCATCTCCATCACATTCACAGACCAGACTGACATGATCTGAAGGGCTCACTCTCACACGCCATCTCCTTAACAAATCTCTCCACGACCACAACAACAACCACAACAGCCACCTCGCAAAACCGCCTCAAACTCCCCCTCCAAAAGATCCCAACCAACGCCCAAGCCAAACCCTCCACCCTCACCAAAATCACTCTCCCCTCCCAAGCCGCCCAACAACAACGCTCCAGCGCTGAGAGTCGCATATCCGACCCCGACCCCATCGCCCATCTCCCTTCCGCGCCCACAGCAAAGCCCAAGAACTGGCATCTTGGCATGTTCGAGATCGGGAAGCCATTGGGCAAAGGAAAATTCGGCCGCGTCTACCTCGCCCGTGAGCGCGCCACGGGATTCGTCTGCGCGCTGAAAGTCCTGCACAAATCCGAACTCCAGCAGGGAAAAGTCGAGAAACAAGTCCGTCGGGAGATAGAAATCCAATCCAACCTCGCGCACCCGAACATCTTACGCTTATACGGACATTTCCACGATACGAAGCGCATCTTCCTGATCCTGGAGTTTGCGGGCAAAGGCGAGCTCTACAAACACCTCCGCAAAGCGCAACGGTTCCCTGAACCGGTGGCCGCGCAGTATGTAGCCCAAATGGCTTCAGCGCTGAAGTACCTACATAAAAAACACGTAATACACCGCGACATCAAACCCGAAAACATCCTCGTCGGCCTCCACGGCGAGATCAAAATCTCCGACTTCGGCTGGTCCGTCCACGCGCCCAACAATCGCCGCAACACCATGTGCGGTACCCTCGACTACCTCCCTCCGGAGATGATCAAGCCCGGGCGGGAAGACAATTTTTACTCCGAGAAAGTCGATCTCTGGAGCTTAGGGGTGTTGACATACGAGTTTTTGGTCGGGGAGGCGCCGTTCGAGGACAGCATGGTTATGACGCAGCGACGGATTGCGAGGTGTGAGATGACTGTGCCACCTTTTGTGAGCGCGGAGGGGAGGGATTTGATTAAGAGGCTTTTGGTGCTGGATCCGGAGAAGAGGTTGAGTTTGGAGGAAGTGGAGGTTCATCCGTGGATTTTGAGGCATTGTGCCAAGGGTGGGGAGGGGAAGAAGTGATGGTCACGGACTGATGAGGCTGTATGGATCTCGTATTGTATCTTGGGAATGGCTCTTGCATGGGCGCATGGTCTGGTGTTCTGGCAGCTATTTGGGAGTGGCACGGGACACAATGAACGAACCTTCCAAAACAATCCGTGCCGTTCACAATTTCTCACCAATAACGACGCGACTTTATAACATTACCACATTCCCACCTCGTGGCGCTCTCGCGACAGGGTCCGGACCGCAACCACTCTTCCAACCTCACCTTATTTCCGATCCCAGCCCAGGTCTTCCACCTCGGCCTCCGGCTATAAAACACCTCGTAGATCTCAGTGTGGGGACCTTCGAGCATGAAGACACCGGATATAATTCTGCTGCAGGTCCAGAATGTCGTCGACGTGGGGAGAGGATGCCATTGAAGTGCTTGTAGGTCTCTGTTCTCCTTCTTTCTTCTCTGTGCTTCCCTGTTGGCTTGTGTTCAGTCTCCTTGTGGTCAACCTGGTTCCGAATGGAAATGTTGAGGCAATAACACCTTCCTTTCCTTTGTTTGAACAAGACCCGTTGGTCTAGAAAGAGCATTGCTTTGCACACCGCTAGCGGTATAAGATCTGGATGCAATGGCGAGACCTATGGCCAGGTCGGTGGTCGACCTTACTTCCTGCTTTCGCTCTACATCAACCCTACCACGAGCTTCATCGATATGTCCCTCGGCCAGTATATGGCGAAGGAGGAAAGATACCGGGCTGCTGAACGGCCAGCAAAGAAGAGGGTATCTCGGACAAGCGCAGAGGAGGAGAGCGACGACTTCTGCAGGCACAAGTTTCGGGCATCCGGTTGTGGACCACCACTATGAGTACGTCCTCAGCGGAGAATACTGAAGATGCGTGAGAACAGAACACTGACAGCGGCTCAGCGCCATCGTAGTAGGAGCAGGCGGCGCAGGCCTGCGCGCAGCAGTCGGCCTCGCAGAATCCGGCCTCGAAACCGCCTGCATCACCAAACTCGTACCTCCCCCTGCCCCCAAAGTCCCTACTACTCTCCCTGATCCTCCCCCAGTTCCCCACCCGCTCCCACACAGTAGCAGCCCAAGGCGGCATCAACGCCGCCCTCGGCAACATGACGCCCGACGACTGGCGCTGGCACATGTACGACACAGTCAAAGGGTCCGACTGGCTCGGCGACCAGGACGCCATCCACTACATGACGCGCGAAGCACCTAAGACAGTCTACGAATTGGAAAACTACGGGATGCCTTTCTCGCGGACAGAGGATGGGAGGATTTATCAAAGGGCGTTGGGGGGGCAGAGTTTGGAATACGGAAGGGGGGGACAGGCGTATAGGTGTTGTGCGGCGGCGGATCGGACGGGGCATGCGATGTTGCATACGCTTTATGGGCAGAGTGTTAAGGTGAGTGAGCGGATGATTAATGTGGAGGGTGGTAGTGGGAGGGGAGATGTGCTGACGTGGGTGTGGTGGGCAGCATAATTGCAACTTTTTCATCGAGTACTTCTGCCTAGACCTAATGATGGTCGATGGAGAGTGCGTAGGCGTGGTATGCATGTCCATGGAAGACGGCACTTTACACCGAGTCTTCGCACGGAACACAGTACTAGCAACAGGCGGCTATGGACGAGCGTACTTCTCCTGCACATCTGCCCACACGTCAACAGGAGATGGAAATGTAAGTCTCCCTACACAGCCTCTCAAACCCGCTGACTTTACTCTAGGCCATGATCTCCCGCGCCGGCCTCCCAAACCAAGACTTCGAATTCGTGCAATTCGTAAGTTTGATGGATATCATACCCATCGCTGAGACACTATGTGGTTTCTGTCTGAGACATCTGCTAATCTACCCATTCATTTCCGCAGCATCCCTCAGGCATTTACGGCGCCGGCGTCCTCATCACCGAAGGCGCGCGCGGCGAAGGCGGATACCTCCTAAATGCCGAAGGCGAACGCTTTATGGAGCGTTACGCCCCGAGTGCCAAAGACCTCGCTTCTAGAGACGTCGTAGCGCGGAGCATGAACATCGAGATTAGGGAGGGCAGAGGGTGCGGAGAGGAGAAAGACCACATTTTCTTGCAACTAAGCCATCTGCCGAAAGAGCTGATCCACGAACGACTACCAGGGATAGCGGAAACAGCGTCCGTGTTCGCGGGCATTGATATCACGAAAGAGCCCATCCCGGTGCTACCCACAGTCCACTACTGCATGGGCGGCGTACCCACCAACTATCGCGGCCAAGTTCTCACGATCGATCAGACAACTGGTGCAGAGGCCACAGTCCCGGGCCTCTATGCAGCAGGCGAAGTCGCCTCCGTCTCAGTCCACGGCTCGAACCGCTTAGGCGCCAACAGCCTCCTCGACATCGTCGTCTTCGGACGGGCGTGCGCGCTACATATCGCTGAGAATAACGAAAAGAGCCTACCTCACACCGCGGCGCCGAAAGATATTGGATACGAGAGTTTGACAGAAATGGACTCCATCCGCCAGTCCTCCGGCTCAACGCTAGGAGCGAAGATCCGGGCAGACATGCAGAAGACGATGCAATCGGATATCGCTGTCTTCCGGACCAAATCCGCACTCGCGGACGGCGTAGCCAAACTCTCTGATATTCAGGAAACTTTCCTGAACGATTTGAGTGTGAAGGATAAATCCATGATCTGGAACTCCGACCTCATCGAGACGCTCGAGGTCCGGAATCTGCTTACCTGCGCGGCGCAAACCGCTGCTTCCGCGAACGCGAGGTTAGAGAGTCGAGGCAGCCATGCGCGGGAGGACTTTCCGGAAAGGGATGATGGGGAGTGGATGAAGCATACGCTGAGTTGGCAAGGAGGGGTAGGGGAGAATGTGGAGTTGGGGTATAGGGCGGTGGTGGGGGCGACGCTGGATGAGAGTGAGTGTGCGGCTGTGCCGCCGGTGAAGAGAAGTTATTAGATGGGAGGGGGTGGATGGGGGGTGTGTTGTGTGAGATACCCAAGGGCGTTATATTTGTCCGATAGGCAATCTAGATGGTCGCTTGACCATGGGACCACAATCTCTTGTTCCGTCCAAGTTACTCTTCCGCACCAACACTAACACCAAGCCCCATCTCCAACACCTCACCCTCTTGACACGGACTCAACACCGGACTAACCGCAATCTTCGGCCGTGACTTGAAGACACTATCATACTGCGCCTCCGGACTCATCAGCTTCTCCATGGGCGTGACGTCCCGTCTCGCACCGGACGCGTCCCGTCCGATCGTGGATCTTCGTGCTTTCTTGGGAGTCTCGAATTGGTTGATGGGATATATTGACGTGCGTGAGCGATGGTGGGTCGGTTTCTTTGACTTAGGCGCGAGGGAGATCGATTGTCTGGTCCGGTCGAGGAGGGAGGTGCGGCGGTCAAAGGCGTTGTAGTCAATGGGGTTGAGAGGGGCGGTGTGTTCGTCTTGGTCGTCATCGGAGGTGTCGGAGAGCTCTGGGATGTCGGGCTGAGGTTTGGAGGGCGTGTTGCTGGCGCTGTCAGAGTTTGTGAAAGCCATAGACTTCCGTGTCCCCTCAGCGAGCGAGAGAGTGCCGTTCGCATGCTCGATAGATTGAGTAGGCACCGCTGGCTCAACATCCGAAGATGATGTGCTGTCAGCGCTGTCGCTGTCCGGTGCGAATGCCACATTGCGAACTGCCACATCTGCCTTCAACCCAAGCCCAGAATCTCGCGGCGAAGCAGGACTTTTGAGCTTTCCATCTACATCACTAGGCTGGCTTGCCGACTCAACTGCTCCGCTCGAGCCAGCAGACTCCGCCTCTTCTTCGTCGGCTTCGGGAACTTCTTCAGGCGCAGCCAGGACCGAGTTCGCAGACAACGGACTCAAACTACTCCTCCTCGAACCCTTCAGCGGCGAGAATAGTTCCGCTTTGAGTGGTATAGGCTCCCGCTGCCCGTCCGTCTTCGGTCTATCGTACGATCTCGACCGTGAAGACACTCGTCTACCCATCGGAGAGCGAAGCGGGACCGTGGTACCGGAAGGCGATCGCATGTGGTGGCTTTGCGCTCCGGCAGACGTATCAATCGTGACGCTGAATTTGCGGACAGGAGCCAGAGGTTGTGTTTGTGCGCGTTTTGGCATGTTGAACGATTGCTGGATTGGCGATGCTGCTGGACGGGTGCGATGGGCTGTGGAGTTCTTCCTAAGTTCTTCCCGCATCGCGGTGAGGATGTCGTCGTAGCGGGTCACGCTGTCGTGGTGTGTTCGTGCCTTTTGCTGTTGTCGTGTTCGATCGTTGTTCTCTAGAACCTCGCTGAGGTTGATGTCGCGATGCTTGTTGAACGTGACTCCAGCCTTCTGTGCGAGCGACGCTGGTCTGCTCGATCGCGCAGACTGAGGCTTCGAGGCCATCAGCCGGTCGTGAAAGTGCTGCCATCTCCGTAATCGAGCAGATTGCTCTGTGGTTTTCTCATTCAAGCTTTGTAGCAGTCCAACCTCAGCACCTCCAGAGTCGTGATGTCCAGCATCTCCGTCTTCATTCCAAAGGTGGTCGAAAGACTTGACCAGTAGTCCATCGCCTTTTGGACAGGTGTCGCCGTCAATCAAAGCATCTCTCAAATCAGTGCTCCCAATCCAGTTCTTCTCCACTGTCTCCTCTACCGCTCTAAGCCTTCGCGGTTCGATCGCTCTCGAATTCTGAGCCAGCTCTTGAGCCCTCGCTTTCCTCTGCACCAACTCATCCTCCTTCCCAGCCAACAAGTCATACAATCTCCCGTACACTTGTTTCTTCTCTTGCTTCTTTTCCAATACCTTACCCAAAGCTGCCCGATGCGCAATAGCCAACGGCAGCATACTCCCCCTCTGACTCCTACTCACACTCTGCGCAGCCCCAACCTTCTCAGCAACCCCGTGACCACCCACCTGCCTAGTCTTCGACCTCCTCTTCTTCTCCGCCATCCGCTTCCTCAACACCACAGCCGAGAACCCGAGACAAACCTCCCAAAACTTATCCCCCTGGCAGTCGTCCAACATAGTCTTCCTCAACACCGTGTCCTTCGCCAGCACACCGCTCTTCTTCAATTCATTAAGACATCTGAACAAACCCGCTCGTAGGTTCACGCTCTGCAGCGGTTCCAGGGGTGGGAAGAACGGCTGCAGCTTCTCCGCTGTGGTGGCTGGATCATACAGCCGGAACAGCTGATACAACGCATATTCAGTAGATTTTATTCTCGTCCGGGCGTCTTGGTTCGAGAAAGATGAGACGGTGATGTTTGGCCAGTCTTGGTAGAGGTCTAGATCCAAGAGTCGCAGGTTGATGACGAAGAGTGAAACTGTACTGCTTCCAGCTGGGCGGAGGCTGTTCTTGATCGAGGAGGCATGGCGTCTATGCTGTTGTGAGGGTGCATGTGAGGTTCCTGAACTCGCTGCAGATATTGGTCTCTCCATGGTATGCTTGACTTGTCCCTTTCAAGCGTGCAGGAGAACAGATCCAAGAGTACTTTGTTGCGTCCAGATCCAATATGAGCCGCTGTGACACGGTCGGCATCTTTGTCCTGTTCCACGCAGCCAGAATGTGAATTTGGTTAGTGGTATGCAGCTTGCTGCAGGAGTATCAACACTGCGTCGGAGATGGAGATCTGCGACAGGGATGTGGTCTTCGGTAGAACTATCTGCCGGCGGGATCAGTCCTGGACTGAACTCAATCTTTGTTTGTCTGTCGATGGTTGCTGCTGACTGTCAATTTCTCACGATACATACAGTCGGTACAACACGACATAAGCACGACGGAGATTATCACACAACAACACGACACAATGGCACCCAGCTTAATAGAAGAAGCAGTCCAGTCGAACCGGCCACCCAGTATGTACACCTTCAACAGCTCGCAAGACCTTCGCTCACCCAGCTCAGCCAGTTCAAGCGGCGTCCTCACACCTTCACAAGCAGACGGCGAATGGACACCCAACACCGGTACGTTCAACATGTAAAGGCTAGAGTGAGCCATCCATTGTACTATAATTCTCTCCTCCCTGCCCTTCGCTAACAACATGCAGTTCTCTCCACCTTGTCCGAGCAGCCCCAGATCCACTCAACATCACCACTCCCCTTCTTCCACCTCCTCGAGCGCCTCAAGACAACCAAACGCGAAGGCTGGCGTCGCTTCGGCATCAACCACGGCGAATCCATCTCCGACCACATGTACCGCATGTCCATCATCACCCTCCTCTGCCCGCCCTCCATCTCCAGCAAACTCGATATCCCCCGCTGCACAAAAATGGCGCTGATCCACGATATGGCTGAGAGCTTGGTCGGGGATATCACGCCAGTGGACGGAGTCACGAAGGCGGAGAAGAGTAGACGGGAGAGCGAGACGATGGAGTATCTATGTCAAGGCCTGCTTGGGAATGTGGATGGAGGAAGCCAAGGGGAGGAGATAAGACGGGTGTGGAGGGAGTATGAGGATGGGGAGACCGAGGAGAGTAAATTCGTGCATGGTACGTACCCACCCCCTCGCAAATATCCTTATGGTTCTCGCTAATGTTGAATCGCAGACGTCGACAAAATCGAGCTCCTCCTCCAAATGCTCGAATACGAACGCTCCCACCAAGGCCGCATCGAGCTCGGCGAGTTCAGCCACGTCGCGAAGCGCATCGTGCTCCCAGAAGTGCAGGCGTGGGCGACGGAGCTGCTGAGCGAGCGCGAGAAGTTCTGGGCTGGGCATGGGAAGCAGTCGCCTGGTGTGCTGGACGTGAGTGAGGATCGGAGACGGCAGCAGGATGCGTATTATGCGGGCGCTCAGGGACATGCGAATGGGACGGCTGGGGCGAATGGATCTGGTGGTAGCTGATCGGGAGAGAGAGCTTCCGGAGGCGAGTTGGGGTTGGGAAGCTTCGGAGTCGAATTAGTAGTCCGGATCTTCAGGAGGCTGTAGAGGATTTTGGCGTTGTGCGGTGTGCAATCCACGATCATCCGTGCTACGGCTCAGACGATGATCGGGCATGTGCAGGTAGCCACGAGCTGAGGAGGAGCAGGGTAGCTTGTTCATACCATAGATATCCTTGTCGAACACACGACACATACCATCACCACGCCCATCCCGATCGCTCTGACCAACAGAACGAGAAGCCTGCGGTCGATCTCTCCCATCTTCCGGTGCATTGCCCAAAGCTGGCAACATGTACGGCGAGAGCGATGACGGTGCATGTGGAGCAGATGAATGTTTGGGCACGCGAAGCCACGCATCACCTACCGTCATCACAGCCCGCCCCTTCAGCTCTCAGAGTCTCCCGCCTTGCGATATGTGTGCCACCGACCCGGTATTCGGTACGGAGGAGGCGATCCTCGTGCATTTGAAGCAGGCAGCCACGCCTAGGAAGTCGAGTCGAGCGTTTCCATCCCGTTTTGAGGTGATGAAGCCGCGCGTTACGTACCGCCCTCACTGCCCATCCTTCCAGGTCTGGTCAGGTGACGAGGAGGCTGCGGTAGGTGTTTGCTGGTTTGCGGTGTGTGGATCAACAAGCTGGCGGCTTGCAGTGCATGTGGTGACGAGCTGGTACCCTGTACGGAGGAAGCGAAGATCGTGCGTGAGCTGGCAGGCAGGCCGAGGGCGTCGGGTTCGACATGTCCATACCTTTCGATCCCTGCGCTTTGAGCGTTCGGGCCCATACATCACGTACCGCCCTCGCGGCCCATCGTTGTAGCTCTGACGAAGTGACGAGCAGGCTGCGGTGGATCTCTGCCGTCTTGCGGCGTGGGTGTTGACGGCTGGATGATTGCTCTCTTGCGGCTTGTGTACCCCTGAACTGATGTCCTGCACGATAGGTGACCATTGTGCATGGGCAGGCAGCCACGTCGAGGAACTTGAGTCCGGCATGTCCACATCATGGACATGGTTCGAGACCCGAGAGCTACGCATCACGTACCGCCATCGCGGCCCATTCATTTCGCTCTGGCCAACATGATCAGGTGGCTGCGATGGAACGCTGCCGTCTTACGGTGTGTGTGCCATTAAGATCGCATTCGGCACGGTGGTAGCGATGATTGTGCTTGAGCAAACAGCCACGCCGAGGGTGTTGAGTTCGGGTGCCCATACCATTCGATCTTTGAGCTTTAGGCGTCGGGAGCTATGCATTGCATACCGTCGTTCCATGTACAGCTGGCCATGCCGATGCAAGAATCAAGTTGAACAGTTCGGCGTGTTAATACCACAGATAGCGTCAGCCATGTCGAAGCCATGCATCACATACCGCCATCTCGTGTACAGACAGCCACGCCGAGGCAGGTTGAGCAGCCCGGCGTGTCCATACCATTGAGAGGCTTCGGCCATGTCGAAGCCATGCATCGCATACCATCGTGCCGTGTCTGTGAGCCACGCCGAGGATGTTGAGTCCGGCGTGTCCATACCATAGACATGTTTGGGGACATGAAAGCCACGCATCACATACCGTGGTCCCATGCAGAAAGCCACGCCGAGGACATTGAGTCCTGCGCGTCCATGCCGTAGATGTGTTTGAGAACACGAAAGCCACGCACCGCATACCTACCGTCATCGCAGGCAACCACTTTTCCTCGAAGCCGCAGTATGAGCAAGGGGCAGATGTGAAGAGGTATCAACCAGACTCACCGTCCATCCATCCCTTGAAATCGGCGATTCTGTATCCAGTACGATTGGCGCCGACAATACCGCCGTGAGCAGCTTGTCGGGACCTTGGCGACGCTAGAACCGTCCCTGCACATTCGTCTATACCTTAGTCCAACCACATGCGCAATGAGCATTGACGATGCGCTAAATGTCATCAACGGGCACAGGAGGATTCGTCTGAAACTACTCGGCGCTGTTCGCGGTATACTTGGCGCGACGGCGATCTGTGCGGGCCTTGCTAGTTGGTTGTCAGGCTCGTCAGGACGTTTGGCGGTCAGTTTGTTCGAGGCGCAGCGATGTCTAATGTAAGTTGCTGGGTTGAAGGAATATAGTGATTGTTGTCGCTCTTGCGCTGATAGGAGCAACGAGCGCGTTTGCATATCAGAATGGTGATGAGCGGTTGTTGCAGCCTCCTTCTCGGATCCCGAGTCCGCCGATGCGGTACGTGGGCGTTGGCAACCAGGTGCCAATGCAGGAACGGCCCAGCGCCGCGCGAACAACGGTAGAGACCAGTAGCCTCAGATCGTTCTGTTTAGAGCAGTTCGTGCCGTGGGTGCCGTGCAAGCCGCGTTGCTGCAGGACTAGGTTAGTGTTGTGGCGAGGATGTGCGCCATCGTACTGTAGTTGACGCCTATACCACAACGGTTTTGCTTTCTTTCAACGACTTCGGGGTCGCCATTGTGTTGACAAACCTCGGTATTGTCATTGTGGACGTCTGAGGTGTGCAACGAGTTCGGAGTTTTTCTTTGGTGTCGAGCCTCTGACGACACAATCCCGACCCACGTGCATCGATCAATCCAAATGTAGGGCTGAAGATCATCCTTAGGCCACGATGAAGTGCTTGTTTCGCCTACCTCCTGCTCTAGTGGAGGGGCTTGCGTCAATACGCAGTAGACTCGTAAGGCCCCTGTAAACGGACGTGCTTCGACGCAGTAGTTGTCCTGGCATTTGGGTTCCATGTCCCTGCTGATGTGCGAGATGCGTGTCTTGGCGGTCGAATATGACAAGTGAGCACGTGTGCAAGTTGAAGTGCTTCTCTTGAGGGAGTCCTCTAGTCTGGCGAGTGCTTCAAAGATCCCAGAAGAAGTTCATGGCTCTTGAAAGACCAACGAGTGTTTGGTAAGCGTTATTGTGCTATAGATGGGCACCGAGGGAATCCGAACCGCGGTTGCGAAGCGAGTGTTGCATCTGCAACGATGTCTGCTGTGACGAGCCGTCCCCGATCATCCAAAGACAGTCCATTTCGACCCTTGACGTCGTGGCTCCCAGGTTCATGGTTTCATGAAATTTCTTCTAGAAGGGACCTGCATTGTAGGTAAGGCTGGCGATACTGACCACTAAGAGGCGTATGTAGTCTCGCCGGATCTCGCCTGTGCCGGGGACGGGTGTAAGCAAACCGCGCTAAGCGCCGAGGCAGTGATTGCACGATGGCGTCTGCATTCGGGATTACTCTCTTCGAATGGGTCCTGGGCACGAATACTGCCCATCCACGGTGCTTCGCAGCAGCCTCGAGCTGCAGAGCGGCGTCAACACCTTCCCTTCGGGCGGGAGGATCGTTTCCCCGCCCCCGACGCTGCATGAAATGCATGGGTCCTACTGTCAGGGCGCTGGGACGTGCTCATGGTCATCTGGCCGACAGGGTCTGTTCCCAAGAATGAGACCAAGTTGTGGCGAATGCTCGCGTGAGGGTCTCGTCGCTCGCTGCTTCTTAAGGATGCGATCTCTCGCCGTCACACGACAGATGTCGAGAGTGTTTCCTTCGCGGCAAACCAACACGACAACCACAGTGCTCCATTTCCGATTCGTTCCCCCCGCTGTCCATCAGGTGCCAGTCATCTGGTTCTGCTTCCTTGCTAGCGCCTCGTGCGCATCGCCCCGCGAGCGACAGCTCCACCACCGCCTCACACCCTCCCGCATCTTCTCCACGTTTAGTCCTAGCGTTTCCTGGATGCACATGCAGCAGGTCGTGTGCTGATCTCGAACCACCTGTCGGCCTGCCTCGTCTTCGCTTTTCTCCTCCAGCGTAACTTCGACCTCGACTCCACCCCGTAGCTCCTGCTCCTGGCCATCCCCCCTCGAGCTCCCGGGCATCCACCAGGCGGCATTCGAGCAATGCTGACCAACCACCGTCGTCGCGCGTCCAACACATACCAGAACACCTCGCCGAGTCCGCACTGGAAGAGTCTGTCACGGCGCGGGGTAGCAGCAGTCACGAAGCGCAATGAGCCTTGAGGTCAAAGCACCGGACGCTCTCGCCTCTACCGAACCGCACGATGAGACGGTCGAGCACAACGCTGGAGATATTGATGCCGATGCCGATGCCGATGCCGATGCAGAGCATGAGGTCGACGATCCTTCAGACTCGAAGCCGAAGAAGAAGAGGCGAATTATCAAGACACCGGACAAGAAGTTCAACTGTCCCAACCCGGAATGTGGGAAGTCATACTCTCGTGCGGAGCATCTGTACAGACACCAGCTAAACCGTACGTCATGACATCGAGTTATAGCTAATGAACATTACCACGTGCTGACTACTTGACAGACACACCCAAGCAAATATACCGCTGCGACTTCCCAGGCTGCGACCGCAACTTCGTACGGGCGGACCTCTGCGCTCGCCACAGGGAACGCCATACGGCTAAAGGATCCCATCTACAGCGGAAAGATGCTTTCCTCAACAATGTAAGAGCGACTGATGGGTCTGGCACGACGTCTCCTCCGGGTACTATGGCCATGCACGCACCATCGACAGAGCCTCCAAACGACTTTAAACCGCCTCCAACTTCGAATGGCTACGCGTACATGTCTGAGCCGCCGCCATATGCTGCACCAAACAGCACGATGACGGAGCTCAGACCGCTGACGACTTCGAACCTGGACCCTAACCTGAGCTCGTACAGTGCGTACTCTGGCACGACGAATGCCTCTCAACAACCCGCCATGCCGTACTCGGCTCCAGCCAACGGGCAGCGCTTCAGCTACGATCCTGCTTTCGCGGCCTCGCATGCCCCACAGGTCGATGGCTGTCACTCTTATCAGAACAATACGGCACACCAAATGCAACCACCACCTATGTCTACCATTCCGTCCGCAGGCTCAATGTATGGTCCACCACCCTTCCCATCGCCCTCGTCCACAGCAAACACCTTCAGATCACCCAGTAGCTACTCGACGCTACCTTCGCTACCACCCTTTGGATTACCTCCCGGATATGGACCGTCACCCATCATAAGATCCAACAGCATCATCTCACCGCCTACGGTGAGCTCTATGGAACAGCACCCGTATTCGAACAGCAGCAACAACAGTATGATGGACTTCAGTACATTCGACCCGATCGCAAGTGGATTCTCGATGCCAGTGTTCGGCGATGAACCATTCCTTAGTCGCTCGCCTCCACCCAATGTAGACGAGAATTTCCTAAACATGCTACTGAGTGCCAATGGAATGGAGATGAACGATCCGTCTCCGCCAGGACTGGAGCCCTTACCAAGCACATCTCCACCTCCCACCGCCAAAGTACCACTGCCGAAGCTCGAGCCAGATGGAACGACGAGCGAACAGGCGTCCGTGCCGTTGGTGTCTGGCATGGACATCACTATGCGCGAAAGTCAAATCAGCGAAAAGAAGCAAGTCAGGCTCTTCCGCCTCGTCCAGAATTTCATTGAGATTGAACATAACAGCGGACGCAAATCAAAGGCAGATATTCTAGCCGGCAATCCCGAGGACCATGGTCACGTGATGAGTCTGCAGTTGCTCATTACGTACATTACCAGTTACTGGATTCACATCCACCAGCAGATGCCTATACTACATCGGCCTACTTTCAACCCCGAAACATGTCCAGATCTCATGCTCTTAGCTATGATGTGTCTGGGCGCTACGTGCTTGGAGCATGTGCACCCCATGGAGCTCTCGAAGACTTCTGCGGAGATGGCTTTCTTTGCAGCCCACCACATCCGCTGGGAGATTTTCAAGGATTCCGAGTTCAGACCAACTGCGAAACTGTGGACGTTCCAGACAATGCTACTGCTCGAGCTCTTCGAGAAGATGTACAGCACGAGAACACTACACGAGAGAGCTCATATACATCATGCTACGACACTAACAGTGATGAGAAGAGGGTCATCACTCATCGGGCGTAGTGCAAACGATTCGCCTAGGGACGAGGAGGATCCTACACGAACACCGCCAGGACCGGAAGGCTCCATCAACACAGCCGGACAGAACACAAATGATGCGTACTGGAACAGATGGATCACGGCCGAGGCAACGCGAAGGTCTGCTTTTGCTGCTTTCATCATCGATTCTACGCATGCGACGCTTTTTGGACATTCGGCGGTCATGTCGCCACACGAGCTACGTCTTCCACTGCCTTGCGACGAGGCGCTTTGGTCTGCAACCAGCAGCGCTGAAGTACAGCGGGTGGAGGCTAGTTTGGCAGCCAACGGCTTCAAGCCTACTTCCTTTCTTGATGGACTGAGGCGAACGCTTAACGGGCAGAAAGTCCGTACAAACATCTTCGGCAGAGTGATTCTGATGGCAGGCCTACTAAATGTCAGCTGGCACATGAACCAGCGAGATCTGCAAGTGTCGTCTCTTGGTGCTACATCAACCCTCGGCAGCCAGATAAAGTGGCGCTCACCGTTGACGCGAGCATTCGACTTCTGGAGACGAGATTTCGACGAAAGCCTCGCAAAGAACGATGCCTGGCTATCTGTCTGCAATCCAAAGACTGGCGATCGAGCAGGGGCAGTGGCCAGAGATAACGTCTTTGAATCACGCACTTGCCTGCACAGCCTCGCCCACATGGCCATGCACGTCGACATCGTGGACTGTCAAGTCTTCGCCGGTGCTGACCGTGCTCTAGGCCGCATGGTCACGGATAGCGACCGAGCTGCAGTCCAACGACGGATGCGCGAGCAATGGGCGCCAAGCGCAAGAGCACGAGACGCCACATTCTACGCCCTCCGCTTCCTCTGCGAAGTGCTGATCCCAGAAGAAGAGCTGGCCGCCAACAAGCGCTCGCATCCGCACCAACCGCCTACCTTCAGCTACAGCGCTCGCGACGACTATCTACTCAACAGGCCCTGGATTCTCTTCTTCGCCGCGCTCATCGTGTGGTCGTACGGCTACGCGCTCGACGGACCCATTCGACCCTCGAACTACACGCTCACGACCCGCGAGATACAGATCCTCGATATGCAGCGGTACCTGATTCGCATGGGCGGTGTTGCGAGTCCGGACGATCTGGCGGATGTCAAGGACCGGAACTCATGTCTGGGCTTGATGCTGTTGCTGCAGCAGAGATTTCAGGAGCCGAGATGGGAGCTGCTACACGACGCGAGCGAGACGCTGGGGTCTTGTATCGAGTTACTTGTACCGGGGCATAGCAATTTGGCGACGAAGTGAGTAACACAGCATCAGGCTTGTCAAAAATGCATTGGGAGCGTGGAGTGGGCAGCGGCTGTAAGCTGGGTGATGGTTGGAAGAATCTGCTGATACCCATTTTGTTGTGGTCTTTTGTAGATATGTACGTTCACGATGAGGAAATGAAAAGCATATGTAACAGTGACATCGAAAGTTTTCACTCTGGTCATGCTTCAGCTGAGTAGTGGTGTTCTGCGGGACTTGCTATCAGGTTCCCGAGCAGAAGAGTTACGTGTACGGCACGAGCAGTATGCCAGTCTTCGACAGCCTTCACGTGCCGCTGCAATGATCAATGGCCTAGAATGATCAATGGCCTAGAATGATCAATGGCCTAGAATGATCAATGGCCTAGAATGATCAATGGCCTAGAATACGGCGTGCCACTGTCACTGCCCCTGCTGCTCGATCGCCTGAGACTCAGCGCCCTTGGAGTCTGCCAGATAAAAACTCATCTGTCTAACGATCATTCGAGACATTCTTGCTTCCCGACTCCAGAATTCGACTGGGCATTAGTGTCCGCAGAATTGCTACTCACTGGCAAAGACACGTTGTTCCGATGTCACTGTTCTTCCACTTGGACCGGCTACAATGCCAACGCCTTGGGGTCCTGCTTCACCGAGCTCGCCTGCCTACTGAGGATGCCTTGCGTCGTTTGTCCTCCGCTGGCAGTGTCTCACCTCCGCCATCGAGCTGTTATCATTACGTTGCAGTTCATCAACGCTTTAGACTGAAACGAGCGGCCAAGTCTGTCAATGGCTGCGCTTCGTGATGTCTCAAAGTAATCTGCGCAAAGCAATCCAAACACCCCGAACTTGCCGTGGGTTTGAGCATCCCTGTGTATATCATTAAACGAGCGGTATGATCCGTTCCGGCTCACAACGTCCCGTCGAATCTCGATATTGTTCAACGGTTGGAGATCTGGGGATCATGCAGTTGGTTTTCTTCGAGTCTTCCTGATACAGGTCGTGGTGTCTATTACGATGACGATGAAGGATGAAAGGCCAAGCAAGTGTCAGCGGTGGCAGTGGTCCTCATGATGACCGTCCTACTCCCACGTTGTGTGCGGAAGCGTGCAGCACGTGTGGAGGCTTTAATGCCTCCATGGGCCCCTGTCGTACCCTGGGTCGTCTAGGGCTCCTGCCGGCGGCTGTTGCGCAGATTTTGCATCAAGATTGTGCGAGATTACTTCCGCGACCTTTGAACCACTGGAGTCACAATCGCAATCTGCGTAAACAGAACAGCAAGCAAACGCAAATGTCTTTGGTCTGTTCCTGCAAACAACCGTCATCTCGAACATGTGGTCAAAGTTCACGCGGCCGTGGAGACGACCGCGACTCGTTGTCGCAGGACCCTTCCTAGCCCGACCCCTCGACCCGAGCACTCCTGCGGTCTACTCCCTTGGACCTGGTCAAGCAGTACAGTAGCGTCAGGTACCAGATCCATCGACGTGGGAGAAGCAGAAAAAGCGGTCTTTGACCTCGTCCCTCCTCCGACCGCCCAGCGACGGAGATGTGATAATCTAGAGTCCAGATCTGTCTCGGACATGGAGCAATATTCCGGGCAACAAGCCTCGCCCTCTCGAGACTCTGTTTGCTGTTTCATGTTTCTGAATAAGTGGTCTCACCCCACTGGACGCCACCACGAAGTAGGCTTGACGGGCTCGAGCGCACCGCCGCCGGCTCTCTGGCCGGTCGATCTTCCTCCCACCATCACCTTTCATGGTTAGAGCCGCGGCACTGGGAAGGAGGTGCCGCACGGCAACATCACCCCAATGGTTTGCTTCAGGGGATTTGCCGGTCGCAGACTGGTCTCTCCATCTCAAACCGTTACTATTCTGCTTCGGTAGGTGGAGAGCAAGTGGATTGTTGTTGGCTTTGAGTCTACTCATCCTTCCGTATCGGACCAAGCATTGTTAAGTGCCGAACGCATGAGTAGTATAGTAGGCTAGGAGTAGGTCAACACTGCCGACCGTTGAAGTCGCGAGTCGTCGCTCGTTGATCTCTATTTGTCTTTTCATATCATCTCTACACCGAGGCTCGACTTCGTCCTGTGCGGTTCCTTGCCTTCCGGTCAACATTTCAGCGTGCATTCTCTGCAGGACATTTCATAGCACACATCGTACCTTCTCGGACCCAGTCGCCAAACCGAGCGAGCCATTACTGGTCTTGAAAGCATAGCGAAAACGCATAATTCAACCTCTCCCCACAAATACACAACACTCCCAAATGGCATTATCACGACCGACCACCTCGGGCGGGAGACCCGGATACCTGGACAATCTCTACAGCAGCCGCCAACCACATCACAAAAACCCTAGCCTCAGTTCCACCGCCAGTACCACGTCATTCAACTCAGCTTCCTCGCCCTCCGAACCTCGCGCCGTCCAATTGATCCCACGGCCTCTCTCACCAGCTGTCGAAGAAGAGCAGACCGACGATCACGCCTCTGTCCGATCGTTACGCCTCACCCTCAGTCCGCGAAACAAGCTGCGCAGCATGCTCAACCGGCGGACATATCCACAAGTCAAAGAAACCACAGTGGAGTACCAGTCAGATGGAAGCACGACGGAGCACAACCACCATCGACCAGCATCCCGACGACCATCTCTGCCAAGGCTACAGACAGCTTTCTCCGCTCCTCCGCAGAAGACACATCGGCGGCAGTCGAAGCCGCTGCCTGCGCCTCCCCAACCGCAATCAGAGGAGCTGTCGTGTAAGCGGTGGTAAGTGCATTGTCGCCATAATGGACAGATCATGTTGCTGACTGTGCTGTAGCTACTACTTTCACGCTCGGAATTGCAACGGTTATGTGCTTGGAGGTTCACATGGTGATGCGTGCGAAGGTTGTGCTGTACGTATTCGTGCTCAAAATTCCCGAGATTTTGTCGATCGTGCTAATTCCTGACAGCAATCCGGCTTCTTTGGAGCGCCATGATCGTTTGACTTGAAGCTTTTGCTCTGCGTTCAAGCATGGTTGGTGCTGGTTTTGCGCCATTTTACGACTTTATGTTTGAGTACTGTACGCAGATCGGCGAGCACCGGTCGGGAGTGGCCATAACCCACGGCATCTGTGGTCTGCTTTGTGGTCTTGATGATACTTCTTGGGATGTCGAGGATCCAGCTGTGGCGACGGCCGTGCTTGTTGATGACTTGATTGCGGTGCTTGTGAGCCTATCGCTGTTATGCGGAGAAAGCACGATGTATCATAGGAGCTTGCCCTCATGGACGATATGTTGACCTCATGAAACCTTCAAGCTTCACCTCACACGCCCCCTCAACCCGCCATGTCCTCGAAGAACCTTTTCAAACCACCGACTTTATCTTTGCTCGCCTGGCCCAACCATCCCGTCTCATCTTTCTCCCCATGAGTCAACTTCAGCTTACGTGAGAAGCGCCATACAAGCACACCAACCCCTCCCTCTTTCTTCCTCGTACGGATCTCCCGCGCTTTACGCTCGAGCCAGACCCGTAAACCCTCTTTGATCTGCTCCCGCTCGACCTTTCTCTTCCGTTCTACCAGTGCACCCGCTACGCCTCGACCCCATACGATCTCGCCAGACCGCCGGTCATATCCACAGCACTCGCGCGGAATAATGCCAACCGCGATGAGTGTCTTCAGATGAGGTCTTCGTATAAGATACCTCGACAGCTTAATGCAAAGCATTGAATAATGTAGTTGGCGCGCCGCTACGTGCGTCCTTGTGAGGTATATCGCCGCCAAGGGCGGTTGAAGCCTGTGGAGCTGGGGCCGCCGCGGGAGGAGATATTGTACATTGTTGTATGCGCATTTCAGACGTAGACGGTGTAGTAGGGGGTCGAAGGATAGATGACGGAGATGATGAGATGTCTACTACCTATCAGTGCCAGTGCAATGACAACTACATGTAGTATGAGATATGGCTGCCTACACGGGATGTAGTGAGAAGGTCGGGCCAGTCGAGGTATAGCAGAATGTGTAGTAATAGCTCGTCTGGTAAATCGTAGAACGAAGAACCCGTTGTAGCTTTCGTGACATGTGTGTCCATCGTGAAGCTGGCGGTTGCTGAGGTTGCACTTGGTGTGATATGAGTGCGATATGGAAATCACAAGCGCCCAAAAGACGCTTGGGCCACATTCTCGAACTTCAGACGGTCCAAAGGAGGCGTTTCATCAACACTCATCTTCTCATGGAGGTACTCTGCACCTTACTGGACCAAACAGATTGTGCTTTCAACACGTGGAACAGGCCAGCACCCGGGACTTGGTGCTCGTTCTATTGCACGGTCAGAAATGGAGATTGACGATGCTGGACGAGACCGTGACCTGCATACAGCTCGCGGAATACGGTCAAAACTTCCTGGATCTTTGAGCTTGAACTTAAAGTAAATGGAAATCACCGATGTCTTGATGGTTAAGATGTCTAGCTGTCACGGAAAGACCAACAGTCCATTTGGAAGGTGCCATACGGTGCAATGATCTCGAACTCTTGATGCGCTCCCGATGATGTCGCACAACCTGTGCATTGGGTACTACGGACCCTGCCCTTGCTGGTAACACCAGTAAGGTATTCTCAGCCACGGTGAGTACCTCTTTCTGTGCCACTGGTCTCTGGGAACTATTGCTGCGAAGGCGAAGCAGGATGGCTGCACCGTATTATTCAACGACGGCCGATTCCGCAGCTCATGAACAGCCAGCGAAGAGCGCGTCGGCACACGCACCCAGGTGCTCGAGCTTCGAGCTCCTGCAGCGTCTCTGGCCGTTCTTGAGCACTCTCATTGGTGGCATGCACGTACTGCCAGCACATCCAATCGCGGGAGACAGCTCTAGGAGCAGCCAATGGACCCACTCACCCCCATAAAATCACCTGGTTTCCTGCCGGTGCGCGGAGTCCTCTGCGACTGCCACTACAGCGTCCTCACGTTCCACAAGGCGGCGTGACTGCTCGTTCACATGACTACAGGTTTGTGCTGCTACACGTTGGCGCTTCGCAGTCACATGACGTGCCGAGAGCGTTAATCCAACGTCGTCGCACTCCACGCAGAGTTTTCTACTGCGTTATCTCCCAGAAGAACCTGTTCTTGACCATCCAATAACAAAATTCGATAATCTGAGCTCTATGAGAGGTGCGAGAACAAGTCGCAGCCTGGTCTTGTGTGCGTAATGGGGAGCTAGCAGTATTCGCGGTGCTGCGGGTGCTGTGGCTGCGAAAATCGACGTCAGGGCTCGTTCCCAACCACCTCCTGCACGCCCGGAGCACACACAATATCGCGACCAGCTCTGACTGGCGGCCAGGCTGTGTGATCACCCATCGCCCAAGCAGGAAGGCAACCTCGGATGCTTGTTCGGTCAGGAGTCTGCTTTGATTCGCTCGTCTTGGTGCAGAGAGGAAATGCCGGCACACGTGCGGAAGAGCGAAGTCCAACTGTCAATGCGAGCCATATGTACATCTGAAGAGGCATACTATGCCCTTCTAGACCTGGCAAAGACGAATTACAGATGAGCAATGGAAGACCGGTGAAGGTACGAGTGATGGAGTACTGAGTGCTAGCCAATGTAAGCGGTGGCAGATATCCACACTCTGCTCAGATACCCATGCTAACACTGAGTTCCCGAAGCCCGCACATGAACCTTCCTTGACCCACCATAGCGAGACTGCCACGTCACAGAGCGGAGTAACTCTGGTCGAACCTAATAAGAAGAACAATGCTCGGCCCTGGGCTCCTTGGAGGCAAGCACGGAGCCGGCCCTCCAGATTAACTCCAACCGGATGGCAAAGGGGACGCAGCATGCTTGCTAGGTGGAACAACTAGTATGCCTATTCGCCGTCGGCTCGTCCCTATGCAGGATGACAGCGGTACTAGATCAGCTGAGCGAGCATGAACTGCCACTTGATGCAAGCAGCATGCAGGGCGAGGGCATGCTCAACGCGATCTACTACGCTCTTGACGGCATTGCGGGCAGCATTCACTGGAACGACCTTCCCATTGCAGGGACCTGCGATAAGATGACTGGCTGGCGAAGGCTAGAACGCCTCTACGAAGCAGGCATTACGTTCAGCCAAGGTGTGGTCCGGGAAGTACGGCAGCCGTTCACACAGTGCTCGTGCTTGGTACCAGTTGCCGGGGTCCTAGGATCGAGCCTATGGTGCCCATCCATCGGTGAACGGGTACGAGCTCGGCCAGGTGCTTCACGGGTTGGATGTTCGCGATCACAGATCTCTGCCAAGCGTGTGTCCCAGGATAGGGAAGCATGCTCTATACCTGAGGCAGGAATATTCTTCTCCGGGCTCGCTGGCAACCAGTCGACGGATACAGCCGGCGTACTCCATATGCATGAGCCATCTGGTCAGGGGAAGTCAGTGTCTCAATGGACAGTCGCTGCTGGCCTGTCACGCTGTGCTAGAGTGTACTGAGGGCCGTGCGAGGTCGTTTGAGAGCACGTGATATTCAAAACATTCACTCACCCTTCACGCTATCTTGCCATCGAGGCCTAGGAAAAGTCTCTTGAGCTACTATCCTAGTCGAAGTGGAGACACGGGAAGAGACCAACATGATCGGTCAACGACTATCAAGAAACGAGAGGTCGAGACGCAGCCACGACGACGTTGATCACGTCGGAGGATGAGACTGATGCGTAGGTCGACCCCCGACGGCGACGCTAGGAAGCATCGCAGCTGCCGTCTGAGGTAGCCTAGCTCCTCATGGCGGTCACCCGTGGGCTCTGCACGATGTCGTTGGCTCGATCCAAGCGAGGTATGGATACGTAGAGGCCGTTGGGGACGTCTGGACCAAGAGCAATCTAATGATGGAGGTGTGAATCGAAGATGAGCCAGAGCTCGATTGTCAGAGCCAAAAGGCATAAATACCGCCTCGATTACACCTCCTGATGCATATCTCAACCATCAGCTTCATCTTCCAGCCTCGTCAAATCCAAGCGACACGCTCTCGAGACTCCTCCTTTTGTCAGTATCCCCCTTCCCGTCATCATCCTTCGGCCAATATGTCTCACCACCACGATGCAACCTCGACGTGGTGCATCGCAGTGCACTCAACAATGCTCAATGCCTATCGACGCTGGCTCGAGACCACGATAAAGCTGACAACCATAACACAGGTATTGAACTGTCCAACCAGCACCCATCCGCCAATCAATCTCAATACCCAGGTAAACCTTCTCTGAAACAACACCTCAAGATCACCGCACTGACTCTCGCGAGCACAGACACCATGTGCTTCTACGAACAATACCGCTTTGAGTGCGGCGACTGGAAATGGGGCAACTTCAAACGCCACTGCCAGGCCGAGTACCGCATGGGCGAGACCTGCGGCATGAAGCTTGTCTACTTGACCGTTCCCTTGGACCAAAAGTGCCAATTGTGTCAATCGATCGACAAAAAGTCTCGTCGCTACGAGAAGACCAAGGCCGACTACTCACGCTGGTATCAGGACCCGACACGCCAGGCATCGGCGGCTAAGGCGCTGGAGGACCTGAATGCGCTTGCGCAGGAGATCAAGACTATTCAGGCCGACAGGCAGAACAGGATGCAGAGTGTTGGGAACATTCGCCGTGCTGCACCACAGCAGAGGTATGCTGCACAGGCCTGACTGCCGGGTCTAGTGATGAAGGAACTTGAGGTCAAACAGTCAGAAGTCGGAGAGTCGGAAATTGATGATGGAAGCGGTTGTTTCTGCTCGGGAAGATTGAGAAGTGTACTTACGGCCTTTTTCGGTTGGATGTCCGGTTTGCTCAAGTAGCTCTGTCGTGAATTGATGATGTTGTACTCTCTTGCAAACATTGTTCAACGCTTCATCGATTGCATGAACTCTGTCGTCGACTGTTTGACGTTGATCAGTCCAACCAATCCCAGCGTCAAGCGCCGAACGATACGCCACGATCGTCTGCACTTCAGCACCCGCTGAAGAAGCTGGATATACCCAAGCGCCACGGCAATATGATGATAGCGTATAAAGTAGGATACTTTGAAAAAGCAGCTTGGTCGAGGTTGATGGGCCTCCATGCTCTGTATATTTACCTTCCGACAGCTGAACTTTTCTACTTGTAACGTCCACCGAGATTCGACCGTCTTGCGGACGTTGAGGTGCGGATCGCTCGATCGTCGGACTATCGAAGAGCTTGGAGCAAGACACGCACAGAGAACAATGGTCATTGACTATAGCTACGTGCGGTGCAACCACACGATCGAAGCGGAGCCCGCCGCCACGTAGATCGCGTCAATATTACACAGCAGTAAGACTTTCCGGCAGCCTCAGAGGCAAGCGAACGAATCGCTCCCCGTCAGCAGTTTGCTTTGGCATCCGGCCGGCGCGAATATTGAACTGCAACGCCTCGTGCATCAACTTCGGCTCTCGCAAGCTACCGTCTCGCGTGGTTCTCAGCTCCACGAACTCCGCCTCCAAGACGCCCATTTTCACATGCTTGTTGGACGACTTATGCTCCTGCACAGTTGCATATGGCTGCGGCTTGCTCTCGCCTTCCTCGGAGAGGCGTCCGGCTGGTGGGTAGTCGTGACCGGTGTAGAGCTTGTAGTCGGGTGGTAGGCTGAGTAGGCGTTGCATCGAATTCCAGAGAGCCACGGCCGAGCCACTTGGGAAATCACAGCGTGCGGACCCCAGGTCGGGATTGAAGATGGAGTCTCCACAGAACACGTTGCTACCGATCTGATACCCAATGTGATCGGGTGTGTGCCCGGGAAGGTGCAGGACTGTGACTTGCAAGCCTCCGATTTGGAACGAATCGCCGTCTGCCCATGTGCGGTCGAAAGCGTGAAACCATTCGTCCTCGTCAACGCCTGTAGAATTGCCAACAAGAGTCAGCCAAGGGACAAGATGGAGGACGACATGAAAGCTATGCGGGAGCAGTGTGTTGTACGTACCATACCTGTCTCCAAACACTCTTTGCATCTTCTCAATGCCACTTCCGATGCAGCACTGCGGAGCGTAACTCTGTCGTTGTCTTAGAGCTTCACGAAGGTAGAAGGCTGCGGAGATATGGTCCGCGTGGAGATGAGTCTCAAGCAGCAGGTCGACTTCATAGCCTTCCAATGCAACCTTTTGCAACAGCGCATCTGCTGACCCGGTAGCAATCCGGCTAGTAGTATTGTCGAAGTCGAGGACTGGATCGATGATCGCCGCACGCCTGGTGTCTGGGTCTGCGACAATGTATTGCCACGTCCCCGTGCTGAGATCATAGATCGCATGGACGATAGGCTCGTGAGTTCCAGACATCATATACTCTGTCGTCGAGACGATCTTGATAGCTCTAGATCCGTCGGTTGATTTCGTTTGGCAACTCTGTCGAGCTCTGATGGAGTTGGCGACCGTTACACAGTGCCCGAGCAGTCTTCGAGGTAATTACGTTTGTCATGATGCCTTGAAGGTCTTGTCGGCGATGTTGACCAACCGTTGCTTACGTTCGGCGATGTTGATCATCGGCGAGGTTGTTGATGACTTGTTGAGCATTGATCTTTCATTATGTGTTCGCTTTCGCGTTGATCTCGATCCTTGGCCAGCAATTGGGCATGCAATTCCCAAGGGCGATAGCGTCTCACAACGCCCACCGAATTGAGCAAGATCACACATACGGTGTATATCGTAATCCGCTATCGGAGACAAACATCGGCGAGGTGCAAGACATTCTCTCTGGTTGCATGATTTATAGTGCATGCAAGAGGTGTCACGTGCCGTTCTGCCGATCGGAAGGTGCAATCTAGGCGCTCTCGGATCCTTCCTGCCACTTTTGATCCGAGCCCCAAGGCGCAATACCTAGTTCGTCGTTTGCAACCCCAATACGAGCCCAGAATTATGCAGCCAGCATATATTGTGCTCGAGCTCCCGCCGCTGCGGATGAAGGATGCATTCGTACAGCATCTTCACGGCAGCATGCAGAATCCATCCGAATTCGCCGCAGGCGCTCTGTTCTCTGTCGGATTATACAGCTCTGGAGTCTATTCGAGCGAAGTTATTAAATCACAGTTCGACTTTTCGTATGCCTTGGATCGGTTTTAATATTTGGAAAACCACTGACACACTCTTGCAGGTCAAATGTCATGATAACGACGATGATGGCGGCGAGTGCTGCTTCAGCGTGAGCCCAATGCTTTCATAGCGATGCAATCTGGTTATGATGCTAACAAAGTGCAACCCAGCATCGTAATGGATCTCGTTCAGCGATGGGGAGTCATGAAACGGGACATCTCGTCCACACCGCCGAACCTTGGCCTCTTCTCCTTCGATGCACATGTTCTCGGGGGTGCGCTCATTGGCCTTGGAATGGCGGTGACTGGTAGCTGTCCAGGAACCTCCTTCGTTCAGGCGGGAACAGGCAGTTTGCACGGAGCTCTGGTCGTACTCGGCGGCTTGTTGGGCGGAATTACTTTCGTCAGCCTCACCCGAGCACGAGCGAAACGGCAGCCTCAGACCGCGGAGGATCCACCACATCCAGAAGTCTCGGGAACCCAGTCGAAAACGCCGCTAGACATCGCCACCGCTTTAGGAATCCCACCTTTCGTTTTGCTTCTGATCTGGGTTCCCATGTGTCTCGCAGTCATGCGAATCGCATTTGCGAAGGATCGCTCTCAACCGTCTCTACCAAATCCCGGCCTCGTTCCGCCTGCCTACGGCGGACTTCTGATCGGACTGGCACAACTGGTGACTATCTTATTGACAGGCCACGCGATTGGTGCTTCCAGCGGATACGAAGATGTTGCGCGCTGGCTGGAAGGCAAGCTGGTTTCCGGCTCTCCCAAGGTCGAGGCCAGCCGAAAGCTATTAACTGGTCCAGTCATGTTTGCAGCTGGCATTGTCTGCTCTGCGGCAATACAGAACTACCTATTCGGCAGTGGCAGGCCATTGTCGAATCTCGAATATCCACACATGAGCACACTGCTCGCACTCCGCGCTGTGGCTGGCGGCTGGGCCATGGTCCTAGGGGCACGTGTCGCGCGTGGCTGTACGTCCGGCCACGGCATTAGCGGCTTGTCAAAATTTTCCTTGCCGAGTTTGGTCACGACTGCGTCAATGTTCGGAATGGGCATCGCCACAGCCGCGGCGCTGAAGTATTGATAATCGAAGGAGCGTTCCAGTCGCATGAATTTGTCCATGAAATGGTCGGCTTAGCGTGGGAGCTGCGGCGTTATGTGGACTTCTCGCCGTGTACAGAAATATCGCTATCTCTGCCACTATTGCTATTCACTGTACATATGGTGCATCTCCATCGATGTCGTGTGTCTCGTTAGCTCATGGTTCTCATCAGTCCAGTCTTCGCTGTGCTCATAAGTTCATGAATGCATCGTACGACAAGTTCCCGTCTGGAGGCTGGTGCCCGAGTGTGGGTTGCTGCAGCAGATCGTCCATCCAGGATATATCAATCTGTGTGAAGTCTTCTTGCGATTCTCCATTAGTATCTCCGTTTAGAGGTGTTGCAAGTATTGGCTCGCTCGGAAGCGGTGCAGCCATTGTGTCTGATGGCCGTTGGAGCACCTCCTTCGCGTACGTGCGCACTTGACTGAGCCCTAGCTGAGCCAGTGGCCACACCCGACCTAGTGCTTTCAGCACGCCGATCATGAGCATTACCCGTTCTCGGTGCTGCGTGATGCAGTGTGACGCATGTAGTGAGCATATGCTCAGCTGAACGAGCGAGCCCATGATCAAGCCACAAGCGAGGAATGGCGTATGGTCGTGGTTCGATCGCAAGGCTGCAAGATCTGAGAGTCCTTGTGAGGCAGCTGTGACCTTCATGAGGTGATTGTGCTCAGTAAATGTGGGCGCTAGCGGCCGAGACCACGGACAACAAGTCGTTTCCGCTGTCAAAGGATGAATGGAGCGAAGATTGGTGCGAGGGAGATGCAGCATGATTGTGGCGTTGTTGATGATAAGATGTGCCTGGAACATCAGCTCGTCCGGCTCACCGGCATTGACAGTGCGAGCAATGTCGGCTTTACAGGGTGGTAGATGGTACTTCCACCCAGCCAGGGCGTTGTCGACAGCAGTAAACTCGTCTTTCTCCACATCGGGGTCCTCTGCGATCGCCAGGACTCGCGCCAGTATCCGGACAGCTTCAGTACGGTAGCAGTACGAGGAAAAGTTGATGTCTTCATCCTCGAACACTCTGTTGTCGAATTGTGACAGTGTAGGCGCGGTAGGAAATCCAGTACCCGCCAGAAATATTGGATCCTCACAAGGTAGTCCAGCCTTAAGCTCCACCGTGTTACAGCGAAACCAAGATCGCTGCTGCAGGGCCGCAAACATTCCGTCGATGAAGAAAAGCTCCCACCAAGTACGCCTGAAGCTCTCCTCGAGCATGGGGTTGCCTTCACCGTGCTGTGCGGCGAAGCTGTACCGGTTCATGCCCAGCACATTAGCCAAGTCTACCGCGTTCGAGAGATAAGTCTGCGCCTGTGCTTGTTCGTTGATACTATGCAACGCGATCGAGAACAGCAACAGACCCTGGACCCGATAAGGCGTCCACGTGAGATCCTGCTTGAGCGCGTACATAGCTTCGAGCTTGTACTGCTCGGACTCCATGTTCCCAGCCAGGATGCTGCCGATGAAGCGTATAACGGCACGCAAGCTGTTCGGGAGGGGTAGCGAACAGTACGTAAGTTTAGGTACCAAAATCGGATGAGCATGATGAAACTTTGCGAAATACAGCTCGATCAAGGTGGACTCGTGGTCGCCGATCTGTACGGGTGGTTCGAGAAGCGTATCCGGTTTTGAAGTCTGGGCCGCCAGTGTATCCGGCCAAGGCTGAGTCGTAAAGGGCTGTATTGAAGGTGGCGGCGGACTTTCTGCAAGAGTCTTTGGTGGCGCGGTACTCATGTTAGAACTGCTGGGCCGCCGCTGTGCCCGTCGCCGTTGCCCACGTCGAGAAGGTTGATAGTAGCAATCTGAGCCTTCGACGCTACATCTTCTGCAAACAGGTTTGCCGCCATCACACTTCAGACTAGGTGCACACGCGTATCCTGTCAGTATATGTCTCACGTGTCTCAGAGGCTCTAGCGAGAGGGAGTGGTCTACGCACTGCCGGCTCCTACACTGGGAACACGCCAGGGCCGCCGGGCGCGGGTTACCCTCCAAAGAGGCTGGCGGCATCTTCAAAAAGTCTGTACCTGCAACATGCCCGACAGCCCATGGATGGCTCTGTGTGTGATAATCCGAATAAGTCATTCGGGCGTTGACAATAGTTGCGGTTAGGTGTCGTGTCGTGTCGGTGGACCAGCTTGCCTCCGTCAGGGTAAGAGCCCAAGTTCGGCGAGGTTCGAAGCGGGCTAGTCCTGATCACACAATTCAGGGCATCCAACATCCAACACCTCTCTCTATCTATCGATAAGAAAATAATACCTACAAATCCTTCTGCTGGCGACGTAGTAAGGTACCAGTGGATCCCTTTCTTTGTCCAAACGGTGGCAGGAAAAGAGCGAGAACGCCACACAACGACGAAATCAGCATCAGCCTTACCAAATGCTGACCACGAGGCGAGCCAGTTGGCGGTCAGAAAACCTATTTTGACCAAAGTATACCTGGTTTTGGCTCAACCTGAGCTCTTAGACCCCCAGTCCAACGACCTCTCAGTCTAGTCCTAGAGACTCCTCTTAGCTCAGTCGGTGTCGTGAATAAGCTGTTTGGCTCTTGGAGAGTCCATAAGGAACAAGTCAGCGAAGCTGTCCTCACCTGTCTCGATCCTTGATACGACAGGCCTCATGGCGCTCAGCCAACCTTGAGTGAGTGGTCCGTGTTTGGGAGAGGCATGGAAGCCGCCGGCGAGCTGACTACCAGCAACACGCCTGCAAAATGACGACCAGCCAGCCGATAACTGCCCTCAAGAGTCTCGACCGTCCAAATAGCGAGCCCGTGGTACTCAGCCGACTTCGAGCCAGCGGTCGGTATAGTGGTGAGGCAGAGGCAGAGGGACAAATGCGTTCAAGTCCGGCAACACCACACAGGAGGCTGCCCACTTGGACGCAGGAGTCCTGATCGGACTGCGGTCCTTCGACCGATGCCTCGACCTCGTCGTCGACGGGTGAGCCTCTCGTGGCTTTACTGCCCCAGACAGCCGCGGTCGAAGACGTGGCGGCGATGGCGACAGTGACGATGGCTGCGCAAGGTCTACCAGCTGTCTTCGGGAATAGGCGATCGCAGCCGTGTCGGCAGGGTACCATGGCAGCTCTCCGGCAGTCCAATCCTCCTTGCAGGCGGATATTCCTGCGAGTGGCGACTGCGGAAGTGGGAGGTGACGTCTCCGGAAGTGCAGAGTGGATGAGGTGAGGTTGTGACTGGGGTGTTCTCTCAAGTCCCGGCTCCTCATGTCTCCCTTTCACCGACTATAGTGGCGGCAACTTTGTAAGAATCTCTGGAGAAGGCGCAGGCTGGACCAGCATCGATAAGCACTTTCTCACATACACATCCTCAGCATAGAACTTATACTTATACTTGGAGAAGTTCAGTGCTATATCGAATGGGAACACACTACTGATCAGAAGAAGGCGGTAACCGAAGACTGCCTACGCATCCAATAGATCAGAGTCTAATGTACGTCCCCGTAACCTCTTGTTTCCTTTACTATTGCACAAGAATGGGAGCAACCTGAGGGCTCGGAGACATTGTCTGTATCAGTCTAAGAAGCTAAAGGCATTGCAAGTCTATCATCCTTGGGGTATCACATCTCCTCCATAACCGTTGTCCGGGTTCCTGCTATGCATCATCATTGTCGTCAATCATTACTCGTTACGACTCGACACACACCGCATATCTCCACCCCCACTCATCACAATATCCATACCAATCTCATACCATCTCATCCACGGCTGACATATTGCGCCAACTCTTGGACCTTGGCACGCATTTCATCGCTCAACTGCTCCTGCGGCTCCCCCAACACCTTCTCGAACACCGGCAACAAGCTCTGCGTCAGCCCCTGCGCAACCTGGTTCTGCTGCTGGTACAGCGTAACAAGCATGTCGTACACGGGCTCATTCTCGTCGTAGTCTTCCTTCAACGGTAAGATCTCCACCAACCGCGGTAGAACATCCTCCAGCGGGACATGTTGCGGGCTCTTCTTGATCATGCGGCTAACACAGCCAGCGGCGTTGTCGAGCAGACGGGCGTGGGCATCGCTCGAGCCGGCGGAGGCGTCAAGTAGAGGCTCCAGTTTGCCGAGGATGGTATTGTAGTTCGACAAGATCTCCTTGCCGTCTGTGCTCTTCTCGCAAAGCAGGCCAGTGCCGAAGGCGGCGTTGCTCTTCACCTCTGGGTCTTCGTCCGAAAGTCGCTTCACGAAGACACGCATGAGCTTTTGCGTGTATTGTGTGGAGGCTGCACCCATCGACTCCACGCAATCCGCCATCGTGCCAACAGCAGATGAACGTTCGAAGCGTTCCTGCGAAGTGGCATACTTCAAGATGGGAGCCTCGAAGATACGCCACAATTCACCGAACTGCTCACCAAGAGCAGCGGCTAAGCCAGCGATGACCTCGAGAGCGGTCTCAATAACAAGCCAGTCATACTCGGATGATTCCTCCTCCAGTGGCTCACCGTCGAGTTCATCTTCGTCCTTCTGGCAGGGATGCTGCTTCTGCAGGAGGAGGAGAAGCGCGGCTGTGATTTGCTCAATCGGGGTTGATGTCTGGGACGCTTCGCCGGGCGACAGTATGGCAGGACCGCAGAGCTTGAGTGTGGCTGCGAGATTCCGGTTAACGTCGGTGACGGTTGCCCTGAAAAGCTGTCAGCGTTGTGAACTCGTCTCGAACATCAACATAAATCGGTAGATTTGATCGTCTCAGAAACAGCCTCTATTTTTAACAGCACCTGCCCAATTTGGACATCTGCGTGAGCTGGGTAGCATAGCGGTTCATCCTTGAAGAGAAGAAAACAAGAAAGGTGTATCACGTACCGGTCCATCTCTTCCTCCCAAAGAGCAAGCGTGCCAGTCATGACAAGATTACCGAGTCTCGCCAACTCAGCGGACGGCTTGACGTGGATCGGCAGGCCAGGTTTCCATTTCGCCATGCCGTTGTCCTCTGCCAAGCCCCAGACGCAAGCGTACGCCCTCCACAGTGTGCCCACAGCACTCCTTCGCACGCCTTCGAAGCTGTGGTCGAGTAGCGGGATCGTGAGTTCGATAGTTTTCTCCATGTACGGCATATACTTCGCCTTGGTGTGCGTCAGTACATCGCCAACGACTTCGATGGCGATCTCCTTCTCCATCGCAACAGCTGTCACAGCGCCGAGGTCGTCCCAGTCGTCATCGTCGCCATCACCATTGAGAAGAGCTTGCATGAGATCGTCGTCATCATCATCGTCGTCCTCGTTGATGCCGTTGGCTCCGGCAACCTTGATCTTCTTGCCCGCAATGGTGACTTCTTGACCGATGAGATCAGATGCCTCTTCACCAAGCTGGACTTCGGTATCTGTCTCCTCTTGCTCGAGACACTCGAACAAGCTCTTGACGACACCTCCCAGGAATGTCTCGAAGTTCTCCTCGTAGACTCGTGCCAAAGTCGACCATAGAATATAGCTCGTCTCTTTCAGTCTTTGATGATCTAGGTGCAGACCCTCCTCGGACGCCCGCATGAGCGGCTGCACGAACGGCTGGAACTGCTCTGGGCCAACAGCGGAAGCAATCTTTCCGAGAGCATCGGTTACCATACTACGGAGTTCGAGCTCATCGTTGCTGTCCTTGATGCTGATGTATGGGCCGAGACTCTGCATGGTTTTCTCGAAGTACGGCTGGTAGGCTTTTTCGGAAGCAGACGCGATGGAGCCGACGGCACTAACGGCGGCCATTTGCACCTTATGGTCTTCGTGGTCGAAAAGCTGGGCAAACCGTGGCACCAGCTCAGTGACGTATCGCGCCGCGTCTTCCTGCTCGACGCCTTCGATAAGAGAGTCGACAGCCATGCAAGAGCCTTTCACAATGTACACATTCAGATCATGCTCTTTCGAGGATGCCGCGGTGGTACGCATGCCCTCAACAGCTAAGTCATGGTTCCTGACCAATGCAGGTATGAGGCGAGCGTGCTCTTTGCCCATGTCCTCCGCAAGGTCGTCAGCCAGTCGTGCTACAGCGTTCAGTGTTGCACTCCGTACGCCAGCTGAGGGATCCTCGAGAAGGTGGAGGATGAGAGGTAGGATCTCGGGGAGCTGTGTCGCTATGAAGTCCGGTGCACCTTCGACGCACATCCCGAGTGCAAGGATACCACCTCTACGGTAGTTGGGATCCTCGCTTCGAACGTAAGAGCCGATCAACTTCAGTAGAGGCACGACCACTTGCTTGGGTGGAAGGCTCTCAGAAAGGATGTCGAGGAGACCAAGAGCGGACCGGGCAGGCGACACATCGTCCTCCTCTTCTGGCAGAGCCTCGAGCTCTCGCGCAACCTCCAAGCACATCACGGTCATCTGTTCGCCGACCTTAAGGCTTTGCACCTTCAGCTTGCGGTACCGCACGCTCTGCATAAGGAAAGAGAACGCCTGACTCCGGATGTCATCGTCAATCTCAGACTTGGACGCGATCTGCATGAAGAACTGCAGCAAGTCGCCAAAGTGCTGGTTCAGGAAAGCGGACTCGTAGGATAGCAGCTTGTTGAAAACGTCAAAAGCTTGCATGGCGTGCTCCTCGTCTTCAGCCTCGATGCTGGCTTGGAGAACTTTGACCATGTGAGGAATGGTCGCCTGGAAGTTCTTGAGGCTCTGGTCGTCTTCCTCGGTGTCAAGGACCAGTGCAAGCTCAGCCAAAGCCAACATCGTGTTCACTCGGACCTCGATCGACTCGGGATCTTGAATTGTGCGGTTGAACAGTGTGAGCATCTGAGCCATGTTCTCCTGGAACATATCTGGCATCGTCTCAAGGAGGGTATAGATCATGTAGATGCCGACTTCACGGTGCTTAGCAACGTCACTGGTCGCCGCTTGCTGCAAGATACCGGGCAGCTCAGTCCATTGCCCATCTTCCAGGTCGATTTTGGCGATAGCCGCGACTACACGGGCTTTGCTGTGTCGGGGTAGTGGCTTGTCCTCGTCGATCGTGGATTGCAGAAGTGCTTGTCTAAGCTCGCCCTTCTGGCTGTCAAGCAGTGATGCCCAGTGCTTCGAGACCAGCTTCCTGGCCTCGATGGAAGCCAGTTGCCGCAGTTCGGGCTTCGGGCTCTGCGTTATCGTATGAATAAGAGCCGTTATGGACGCTGGGGACTTGTAATATTTCTGGTTCAGCTGGCTCGTCGCCGACTTGACCTTCTCCGTATCCGGTAAAAGTAGGGCCTCAAGGAGAGACACAAACTCTTGCTCGTCCATGTGAACCATGGCTGCTAATGAAGGACGATAAGGAAAAAAGGTGTGCTGGCAGAGAAGGTCGAGCTTTGGAGAATTTCATGCTAAAGGAATATTTTTCAGCAGCGGCCCTAAAAGCGGTTCGGCTCGTGGTGTGTCCCGGAAGCCCAAATCGTCTCGTTCTTCCGAGGGTTCGACGCGCTCGTCTCCTTCCTCTTTTCGTGTCCACATCACATCGACTTCGACAGTGATCCTAATTGGACTTCGTCAGGACATCCTCGATTTGGACATGGTGACCTTCGTCAACTCGATAGGTGAAAGGGCTTTCCAAGTTACGATCAAGCACTATGTGGTGTCCTGAGACCTTCTGAGCTCATTCAAATGCTCGAGATACCTGAAGCCCTCCAGAGGACCTCTTCGCCTCCAGCTAACAGTCCCGACTTTCGACGCTCGCGTCCAACTAAATCACAGGCGCTCTTCAATATAGCATGAGGCAATGTGCTACGCTCCAGATCATACCACGCCTCGTTCACGGGTTCGAGACACCTGCCGTCTCTTCTAGACATTAGCCTACTCATCACTTCGCGTACTTTGTGGACTATACGTTCGACGAGCCGTCCTATGATAGGATCAAGGTCCATATGCTGGACATATTACGCATACCCGCACGCGAGCGTTGAAGACTCTCCGCCACACCAACCGCTTGTCGTGCTACTAGGTGACATTGCCGCTCGTTTCAACGATGTTGTTGTTTACGAACTGAATGTCTTTGATTCTTTTGATTCACAAGTTCTCGAAGATCGAAAGAAGCTCATATGTTCATGCTGGATGCTCGCTGTCGAGTTCTGCTTTCTTCGCGAAGCAGCGCTTCATCTCTGGTCGATATGGTGCCTACTCCACGTATGCAACAGCGAGGTGCCACAGTCGAAGATCTGGCCACATCTACTTCGTTCGTGCGGGCAACGCATGTAACACGCATACGATCGCGGAATTGGCCCGCTCCAGGCCCCGCGGTGGTGGGGCAAGGAGCAACAGTTCGAACGCGAGCGTTGGCGGGGATCTTCTTGCCCAACATCACCTCGTAGGGCAGACCGTTGTTCCGCCTACTCTGTTCACCAGGGTCGAGGGCGGAATACGGCGTCGTAGACACAAAAGGTCGTCTGATCCGGAGTGAAGCACAAACACACACCAACCTAGCGGAAAACACTCTTCATTGTCATCCAACTCTTCTAAGCCTTCTGTACTGGGTTCGCCCTGTGCTCACCCCATCTTGCCTTCGAACGACACTTTCGTACTCATATCCGCCTTTTTCCATCAAAACGCTCATCTCCCTGATTAACCAACTCAGCGAAAATGCCACACCGAGAGGAGAACACCGAGTTCACGCCAGAGCAATACCCTCCGTTTCCGGATAGCTCGGAATTTCCTGGCGTCGAGCTACAGACTATCTCTCTTCAGAAACTCATCGACCATGATAATGCGGAAGAAACCCGGGTCTTCGAGGCCTGCAAAGGGCGAGGCTTCTTCTACCTCGAGCTCGGTGGGCCAGAGGCTGGTGAGACGATCTTGAAGGGCTCGGAGGAGATTGCTAGGGTAGGCGAGAGGTTCATGTCGTTGCCCACGGATGAGAAAATGAAGTTTACGCCTAACAAGAAGGAGTTGTTTGGGCGGGTTATCATCTGACTGTCAATCGTAAGACATGTTGCAGCTAACGTACAACAGCTACAAAATGCTGGGCGCAACCAAAGTCGACGCCGCCGGCACACGCGACCAAGCAGAATTCTTCAACGTCAGCAAGAACGACATGATCGTACCAGACAACGAGATGCAACGAGAATGGCCGAAGGAGGTCTTGGAAAACAAGTCGCTGTTCGCGAACTACTCCCGTTCGGCGCACGGTATTGGCATGCTCGTCATGGACGTTTTGGCGCGCCACCTCGGCGTCGATCCGGAAGAGATCAAGAGCCGACACAAGATCGAAGAGCGAGCGGGTGATCATGTAAGGATCACCAGAGGCCCGCCGAGGGCGACCACAGAGATGCCGGAGATTCAGACACCAAGTCATACTGATTTTGGAACGTGAGTGCTGCTACTTACCTTGTCCCGTCATCCTATCACTTACACATCCGCAGTATCACCATCCTAATGAACTGGCTCGGCGGCCTTCAAGTCTGGTCCGAATCCTCCCGTAAACTCGGCGCGCTTGAGCCCGACGTGCCAGGGAAATGGCTCTGGGTGAAGCCGAAGAAGGGCTGCGCCATCGTCAACCTTGGTGACGCTGCCGTCAAGTTCACGAACGGCGTGTTGTGTAGCGGCAGACATCGCGTCATCCCGTCGCCTGGCGAGCAAGGGAAGTGGCCGAGGTATAGCATTGTGTACTTTGTGCGACCGGTCGATCATTCGAAGCTGAAGACGCTGAAGGGGAATGGGATTCCACCAGCTGATGATCAGAACGAAGAGGGCGTTGAGGCGAAGGAGTGGATCTTCCAGCAGGCTATGGCGTTGGGGAGTTCGCATATCGCGAGTGATAAGTGAGGTGGGGGCGGAGAAGGGGAGGACACTGTTGTTGTGTTTGTGTTTATGTTGACTGATATGTTTCCAAGTAGGCATTGTATCTCGACATTTGAGCTATTCGCTTCCAGAACTCTTGTCGGGCTCGTGCAAAGCTAGCATTTGCTTTTCTTACAACAGTCGCCTGTCATCCAGATCGAGTTCCGACCATGCCCTGAGGCTCGTGGGTGGCGACAGCAGCTGCGTCTTCTCCACAGTCGCCTGCCATCCAGAATCACATCTTCGCTGCGGATCTGAGGTGCGTCAGTAGCAGAACCTCTTCTCGAGATCTCCAAGAAACCCGTACGGGTGGGTATGAATACGGCGCCCTGTGCACTGCAGCAAGTTCTCGAGCTTCACAACACACTGCAAGAGAATCTGCAGACGCCTCCGTTACGACAAATATACCCTTTTGATCAGGAGAAGATCTGGCGTACTCGACATGTGCGTATGTGCGACTGGCGGGTAGTCTTCTCTCCACGATCAAGCAGCAAGCAAAGCAGTGTCAGTGGAACATTATTCCTCGCGCCGTACCAGACTCGGGATTTTGAGCGACGCAAAACCATGCTGTCGATCTCTTTACGCCTCGTGCGACCCATTGCTGGCCTCAAATGAGCTGTACACCGTAGGCAAATCAGTATCCCTAGCTCGTGACGCCTGTAACCTGCGCATCATCGCTAGGGTGCACAATAGCCGCTGCAATATCGCTAACCCGTCCTTTCCAAGATACAGTGCGCTGTCGATTGGTCTCTCAAGATATCGATGTCGTGCGTATCGGTCAGGTTCTTATTCGAGATCAAGGGGTTGTTCGTGTCACATCATCACGAGCAGTTGACAGGCACTTATCTATACTTAGTGCCTGCAGCTGAATGCTGATTCAGACTGCAGATCTTGCCAAAGGGATGGCAGGGAGATGCCGGTCGTCCAACCATCTGCTGCATTGCAGTATTGTTAACACACTTCGACTTCGGCATCGTTCGACGGTACGTTATCGTGGGCGCCGTGGGTACGCAAAGGCCTTCCGTTGGGAGGGAAATAACGGGACCTGTCAGCGTGGTCTTCCAATAGTCGGCGTACATGTTCTCATCTTGGACGGCGGACGGGAGACTCTTTTGGAACACCGCCCAACAATGCAGCGAGAGACCGTTGGCATCACGAGGGGATGTCCTTGGTCAAGCATTTTTTCAGTGCCGGAGCTACCAGAGAACACTCCAGGGCACTTCTCACTCTTTAGCTGCGACGTTGCGACCATCCCTACGCTTTTATCAAGCTGTCGCGGTTATGAGCCTGCCGAAAGAACGTGGCTGCCGGGCATCGGGCAGAGACCCGGTAAAGTGGGCATGATGCCCGGTGAATTGGTTTGTCGTCGTCACCAACAAGCCACCAGACTACACCCACTGATGAGCTGAAGAGACGCTCCAGTGGTACGGATAGAGGGCCTACAAAAGGGATATACTCGTCGAGAACAGCATCTGGATGGCATAAGAATTAATGTGGATTGAGTTGAAATTGCTTCGTCAGCAGCAATCTATACTCAATGTAGCCAGCGGTATCCCGGTCTAGCGCTGAACTTACCGGAAACAATCTGGATCATCACGCTACATCAGACTCCACAGGCGGGACCGTTCGAAGAAGAACAAACACAGAGCCGCGGTCAAGAAGCTACGAGATGGTCGCTGAGTCAAGATGCTCCAGCCGCCACCTGATAAACTCCCCGAGCAGGCATTAAACGACCAAAACCCCATTTGAGTTCCTGATTGTAAACTTCTGTAAGGATGAGTACCACCACAATGAGCAAGAAGAGCTTCCCTTTCATCCTGGTCCAAGGGCCGAAGGTCGATGACCCGTGCGCCAGGCGTATCATCCGGAAGCAAGCCATGAAGGATGTTGGAGAGGCGCGGAAGAAACGAGGGAACTATGGGCGTGTCAATATGAGGCAGATGCCTGAGTTCGAGGAGGCTACCACTTGCCAGATCCGGCCGGTAGTAAGATCAGCCAGCAGTGACAGCTCGGCGACAAGTCTCAATCTTACTAAGGGCGACTCATCTGATTCGACCAGCGACACCGACCCCACAGAGTACGACGACGAAGTGCTCGGAATGGGCACATTGGCGAGGAAAGGCGTTCCTGTGGCGCTGCTGCAAGAGGGCAGTGGCCGAGCAGGAGGCATCTCTCTCGCAGCAATCAACCTGTTCTCAAGTTATGAGACTGCTCGTGCCAAATTCCGCATCGATCTGACGGACTTATCGATCTTAACCAACTTCAATGTCGGAAAGAGCACTATCCCCATACTCTCAGCAGACCCGACCCGGCTGGCTTGTATCTTAGGCCAGCATCAATGGTATGCATTGTATCCTTGTGATCTTCGTGCATCAAGCTAACGTCGGCGTTGCAGGTCATACCTGCAGTTCGTGCCGAGTCTGTACGGCTCCAGCGAGGTCGTTACAGCGGCGACCAATTGTCTTATGGCAAAGGCGAAGACGACCCTCATACCGCACTACTCATGCAAGGAACTCAACATGAGGTTGTACTCTAAGGCCTTACGCACTTTGCAAGCGGCAATTTCAAACGAGGAGACCTGCGCCGAAGCAGATGTCCTTTGTGCCACGCAGCTTCTAAGCCTGCATGAGGTAGGCGATCCACTCTGACTGTCACTCTAGCCCACGTTGCTTCTTGAGCTAACGGTGATACAGCTTTTGGACCCGTCACGGGACACGGCGTGGTCGCATCACATCAGTGGCTCCGCCCGTCTTATCAGACATAGGACGCCGTGCCGTTTCACTTCGGAGTTTGAGAAAGCGCTGTTTGCGGCTCATATAGGCCCAATCGTTTCAGAGTGCCTGGTAGGTAACACTGCTTGCTACTTGGAGGAGGCGGAATGGACCGAGCTGTACCGATCGTTGATTCTGGAGTCCCACTTCCTCCACGATCGTAGTCCACTCACGATCCATATGCGCTTGTTGATGTTCCCACTACCTGGTCTATGGCACGATGTTGGAGAGGCCATAACTGGCCCTGAGCTTAACGACGACCACGCTCTTGCGCAACTGGAACAACGTTGTCGAAATTCACACCGAGGGTTCATAGACTGGATGGAGGACTACAAGGCACATTGCGTTCGGTTGTCTCTCGCTTCACCACCCCCGAAAGAGCTGGCCTTGCGCCGAGAACTGTTCGGCAGCGCACTCGAGTGTCTAGCGATCGTGAAGCGGCTGCTTGCAACGGTCTGCGACGCGCAACGAATGTCGCTGGAGAAGGAGACGCAGGCTCTCGCTCACCTCATCTTGGACTTGCAAAAGCAGCCATCACCAAAGCACTCGTGGTTGTTCTCAGGCCATGAATTTGGAGTGGCGTACACCGTTATGCTGACGAAGGACCAATGGGAAGGACAGTATACCTACTCATTAGACGAGGAAAGAAGAATGGCGGTCAGAACCCGATACAATACCTGGTCGAATACTTTACGCATGACTGGCTGAGGGTACTTCCGACTGCGACTGCGTTAAAATGCCTCGTCATTGGATCTGCTCGTTATCGTACACGCGAAACCAGCTCTGGCTCAATCCTGCCCAATCCTTTGCCCAGCTCTCCAGAGGCACATGATTGGGATCACAATCGACCAAGCATAGGCGCCGGTTCTTGCATACGCCAATGTATCGCTCTTGATCGACATGTACAGCCCCATGTACAGTGTGCGGGCAGCGAAGAAAGACAATGCTACCGAGTTGAGATCCTTCGCTGGGAGTTGCGCAACATTTCCTGCGACCTAGACTATGTCAGCTCCAGATCCACGCAGCATCCGGTTGACGAACACACCATAGCAGCGGCGAACAACGGGAACACCTCCATCGAGTTGATGTGCGCGCCTCGTGCTCTCGCCAAGTGGTTCCACACATCTGCTGGCAGGCGAGCCTTCCAGGCCTCGAGGTTGGTTCGTGGCATGGCCTGAAAGCAAAATTAGGGGACTGTTCACGTTGATTCGACCTTGGATTGCACTCCATACATTTGACATCTGACCTTTGGTGGCTGCCATCAATCGGACGAGATAATCTAACGTTGACAAACTTTATCAGCGAAGCTCTTAAATCATGGTGGGCTCGAAGCATCACTTACAGCTATGTGGTACGAGGCCAAACGCGAAGGCCGCCGGGATTGCTTGCAACGACCAATTGTATGCTTGATGAGGTGAAGATGCCATTCTTGGATCGTCGACTTGAGATGCTGGACAAAGGATGGGATATATGCTTTTGATGTGGAAGAGTGGCTGAATGTCGACTGGTAGATAGCAGATTCAAACCTGGTGCTGCCATCATCCTTATATATCCCGCAAAGGAACATCTCGAAGCTTAACGCTATGCATGTTGATGCCTCGCCGGAGCATTATTGTCTTGCAAGTTGTGCAAGCTGCCTATTTCGGCTATTAGGCCAATACCCCAATTGGAAAGCAGGCGATCTTCGCTCCGTAGGATCAGGTTTCTGGTTGAAAGGCAAAGGCTTCGAACTCTGCCTAGTACTCACCTTCCTTTCCATTACGTGTATATTCTGAAATGGCCCGATGGGAACAAGTTTACGAACAGCTCAAATTGAGGGTTGTGATGATGGTTGCGATTGGAGCACCAACACTAGTTCTCGCCGAGGAGAAGAGCAGTTGCCGTAAAGTCAAGGTACTTTGAGCGTTACGTGAAAGGAGGTCGACTGAGAAGGGTATCGCTATGCCTCTATCCGCTCTTCGTTGCACGTTAACCAAGCCGCACCATACACCTGACCACACGTCAGGACAACTGCTTTACCAGCCTCCAACCTCCCTACACCGCACCCAGAGCCCGCCCTTTGGCTTGGATGTAATGCCGCCTTTGATCTCGGGCTCGCCATCAATCAGCGGACTGCCCTCCTCGAAGGACGTCTCGAACCTTCCGATCCAGGCAGCGAGCAGACACTCAAATTCGGCCAGCGCAAACTTCTGGCCTATGCAGCTACGTGGGCCGTGCAGGAATGTCAAGAAGGAGAAGTTCGAGTCTGCGCCGCCTTTGTTATTCGCCTTGCCGTCGGCATCAAGCCATCGCTCTGGCTTGAACTCGAGCGCATCTTCGCCCCAAAGATGTTTCGAGGTATTGGTCGCCCAGGGCGCAAGGATGATTGTTGTGCCTTTGGGGATGAATTGGCCGTTGATGCTGGTGTCACGGTCTGCGACCCGCAGTGTCAAGCTGACTGGGGACCACAGGCGGAGTGTTTCGGTGCAGACAGCATGGAGGTAGGAGCAGCTGTCGATCTCTGCAGCTGTAACATCTTCGTCTGGACTTGGCAACTTCGACCGAATTTCGTCTCGGAGCTTCTTTTGGGCTTCTGGATGCTTGCAGAGGATATACAGTGCCCAGATCATGGCTGTCGCGGTAGTCTCATGACCAGCGACAAGGAACGTCATCATCTGGTTGACCAGTTCCTCATCGGTGAAGCCGCCGGACTGGAGGGCGACGGAGATGATGTCCACACCAGTCTTCTCCTTCTCGGCCATGTTCACTCGGTTCTTGGCAATCAGATCCCTACAAACTTGTTTGATGTACGACGAGGCGCCTTCAATCGTGTTATTCCGCTTAATCGGCAGCCTGGTCAGGATCCATGGTGAGATGAAAGCACCCATAATCTGGAGTACAATGCTTCCGCGCGAGGGGTTGATGATGCTACGGTAGGTCTTGTTGAGCTCGTTGTTCTCATTCTGAAGGCTGCCAAAGTCCTGGCCCATGCCAGATAGCCCGATAATATCCAGAGTAGCCCTAGAAGTGAAGTTGCCGACGTCGATACTACCTGCGGCATGCTGCGGAGCGTCTGCTGCGGTTTTCTCAGCGTCCTCAGTCTGACTAGTGGACATTTCTGAAGGAGGCACTGTCGATTTAGAGGCCTCAGCTACGCATTCGGTCATCTCCCGAGATTTACTCCAGAAAACAGAGTATAGGTCCTTGATATGGCGGTAGGCAAAAGCCGGCATCAAATTTTTGCGCTGTAATTTATGCTCCTCGCCTTCAGCCAGCAAGATCCCGATGCCCAGAATTCGTCCAAGATTGTGCCTGAAATGCGATGGCTTGACGAAGTCGTAGTTTTTCGTTACGAGAACTTCGCCGAGTGCCTTTGGACTGGTGACCAGCACCCGCTCCTGGAACATCATGCTGTAGCGGATCAGACCGTCATTTTCAACAGACTCCGTCCATTCGCGCATAGGCATCCCGGAGGCCGCCTGCATGACCCGCTTGGTTTGACCAGTAAAGAAGGCATTGTCCGGAGGCGTTGGCAGGTGGCGAAGCGGACTGAAGAAGCGTGGATATACCACGACAGTCCAAGCGGCGTAACATGTGAATGCCGTAACAAAGAGTATGACAGCAGTAAGTATTGTCCCGATAGGATGAGGCGAGTATCTCTGGATGAAGTACGCCAGGCCAATGGAACCGGCCAGCATCTGTAGGAAGGGCGCCATCGTGAAATGTGGGAGACAGTCGAGCGCTTTCAGGCGAGAAGCGGATGGTATATGTATGCAAGGCCTTACCGCATCTCTAACAATATAATGGAAAGTTGTTCAGGCGACTGCTGCCCACGTTCAATGACGCTGCGTTTGAGCGGCGGCGGCGCAGTTCGAGACGAGGTCGGTCCGGTTTTTACGGCGGACTGAGTCGACCCAAAAGGAAAAATAGCTTGACTAGCACGGTAGCGTCGACGACGCCAGTTAGAGCTCTTTTTTTTGTAACTACGTAATGCGAATAGTCTGTATAACGCTCCCTTAGTCGTTGTTGACTAGTCTAGATATAGTAATGTAGGCGAAGTGAGGAGAGGTAAATACGTACGTACAAATTCCACCTTATCTTCTAAAACGGGTAAGCTAGGCCTAATTTAAATTGGCTTAGCTGACTTGTAGCTTTGTACGTAATTAGCTAACGCGACTAGGGTTTGCTTATCTAGCGTAAGCTACCCGTAATTAGCCGTAACCTTAATTTCGATAAGCTAGGCCTAATCGGGACTAGCTTACCCGTTCCGCATTGTAGGGATTACAGTCTTCTTATTATTACCCTATAGATTGCGACGACGTATATAGCTACCTCTTATAGAATAGACACGAGTTATCGCTGTACGATAGGCACTCTACTACTCCTTTTAATCTAGTATCACGCCGGTGACTTATAGCATATAATCCTTACGTTATGGAGCCAATTACATTCACTTTTAATTCCATGTCCTTTTGGGTCGACTTAGTCCGCCGTAGTTTTCCCAGCCCCTCCCACTTCGCCTGCTCGTACGCGGTTTCTGCGACTTCACCTCTCCTTCTTCCCCGTCGACTTCATCAAAAATGCGATTTGTTGTTTCGAGGCCTGCCTTGATATCAGCCATGCTGTAAGTCGGGACGCCGTGTCGTCTAAGCTGAGCATGCGAAGTGAATGGGGTCAGGAGGCGGTGTACACCACTCTCCCACTCGACAGGAAGGTGCGACTGCTGGACAGGTTAGGAGTTGGGAGGTACACGATGTGGCCAGAGCCTAAGATACTCATGTTTGCTTTCCTTGGGGTATGAATGATCCTTCACGAATTGGGCATGTGACAACACAAGCATCAAGCAAGACCTGCTGGTCGTTTTCAACACCAGATCCCCTGCCGTCAGTAGTCAAATCCCTTTCCAAACTCAGTCTGCCCCTTCTCGAAGATCAAGATGACCTACCGTGCTGCTGCTCAGCCTCATCTCAACCACGAGAGAAAGATTCCAAGTTCGGAGATCATGGTATCTCGACGTTGAAAAGGATGATGCCCATTGGGGTATCAGGAATAAGCCGGTGGTGCATGTGGAAATGCCGTTCACGCCCACTCAATGCCACTGGCGCCTCATACCGGTCTCAGCGAGTTCATGACCTCATATTCAACGTCACGGAAGTTTGCGCACGCATATCAGTGATTTTGCAGCGCTCACACGACGAATATCTCCCAGCTCGTGCCATGCCCAGCAAACTCTGAAGCGTCGAGTGTGACATTCACCGCGCGTGATCACCTGCGAAATTGACATATAAGGCAATAGGAACTCTAGTCTGCATTTTCTTCTGTCTGCAAATCTTTTCAACAACCTCAAAGCTTTGGAAGATACTTCTACATCAGCCCACCCAGCAGCCCACCATACCCACTGCTACTGTTCGGAAAACGTACAGCATTCGGAAGTCATACTCGCCCCTCATGTCTAAGAAACAGCTTGTCTCCAGCGGGTACGATGGAAGCGAGCTCGTGCCAGTGGGAAATTGGGTGAAGAACGAGAAAATCAAGACCTGCAAGTGCGAAACCTGTGGCGAGCGTGTCAAGAAGTGGAGCTACAAGTGCATGGATTGCTGGCGGCACGTGTGTTCAGAGTGTCTCGATCTCGACTCTGACGACAGAAGTGATTACCAGCATCGCGCCGCGCGGAACCACGTTGAGGAATCTTGTTGGCACCGCTTCGCGAGGCAGGGTAACATGCATCCAGCTTTCGCAGCCTACACACCACCACCGCCCATGAGGCTCGAAGAGGAAGCTCGAGCACGCGCATCGAAGCAGCTCGCCAACGCAACCAAAGCAGCTAAGGCACAAGGGCTCTCCAAGCAGAAGCCGCCACCTACGAAGCATCCTCGTGGAAGCTCTGCGTCGGCTCCGGGCGAACCAGATAGCGACTTCGTCGGCCCAAGCACTATCCCGGACATTGCCAAGGCTCCGCCAGTCACCCGCAAGCGCAAGCTAAACCTCACGAAGGCTTATGATAGCGATGACACTGTGTCGCCTCCCGAAGACAATAGCAGCAAAGTAGTCAAGCTGATGCTACGGCGCCGCGGGACTGCATCCGTCGATACCAGTGTCTCTGGAACAGCTGCCAGATTAGCCGCAGTCAACGTGACTGTCGTTGGTGCAGGTTTCGTTGGCCTCTTCGTCGCTCGCGAATTAGCGCTGGAGGCAAGGAAGAGAGACCATCCTATCCAAATCACTGTGGTAGAGATTCGAGACGGCCATTGCCAGTTGGCATCAGGTTACTGCAATGGACTCTTGAGCGCTGATGGGTTGCCGGACGGTTGGAACCCGCTTGCTCAACGGTCCAAGCAGGCTTGGCTGGAGATCCTCTCGCTGCCGGACTGGAAGCAAGAGTTGAGCTTTAGCACCACGACACCGCTTACAGTCACCCTTACCGGCTCGCAGAACCATGAGAAGTGCCCATCCTGGCTCAAAGGCACAGATCAAGCATCGTTCGAGGCAACCTCTGACTCTATTGGCCGCATGTAGGTAGCTCGCTCTCTATTTGTATCGATCAGCCGGCTAACATCAGTGTAGTGACTCCTCCAAGCTTGCATCCTGGCTTCTGGCACAATGTCAAGCTCTGGGCGTTTCGTTCCGGTTTGGCCACACAGCCTTGAGCGCTACCTTCGACGACCAGGCAAAACTGACGAGTGTACGTCTTGCGGACCACAGCCAGGAAGACAAAGTGGCGGAGCTTCCCTGTACACAACTTGTTCTGGCAGCTGGACCATTCACAACCTGTATATTCGACGATCTGTTCCCAACACATCCAGTCATCGTCCAGAACACTGTGTATGCCGCCCACTGGTTTACTGTTCCTTCGAACATCGAGTCGACGCCTAATGATGTTGCTCTGTATCTTCCGAAAGGAGCGGCAACCGAGCGGAAATTGCAGGACAGAGTTACCATGGTCGCTTACCCCACGGACAGCACTATCAAGGTCACAGCCTTCGGCGCCGGTGTAAGCAACGACCATCTACCCTCTGAAGACGCTCGACGTGTTCGGCATGGGAAAACAAAAGAGCTGAGAACCTTGACTGCACCTTACCTTAATCATGACGGCCTCGATACCAACGACAAGAGGCAAGTACAAGCTTCAGGTCGTTCGGAACTCAGTGTTGCGAACGGCGGCGCTCCAATCATTGATCGTGTCCCAGCTTCAGCCCTTGGTTTGTCAAACACCAGCGGAGTTGAAGAGAGTGGTGTGTGGTTGTGTTACGGCTTTGGGCAGTATGGGACGTTGTTGGCACCTGGTGCGGCTGGTTTGCTTGTGTCGAAGATGTTTGATGGCGGGCAGGAGATCGAGGATTTCTGTCTTCCTCCCTACGAGAGGTCCGATCTTAAGTCAGAAGGTAAGGGCAAAGGCAAGGCGGGTGCGCAAGTGACATAGCGGATCATCTCCGGAGGGCGGGGGCAGTGTTGAAGGCTCCGTGTTGGCCTTGAGATTATGGCTTGGTGACACTGCTAAGGAGATGCTGCCGATGACCTTCACTCCTTTGTAGATCTTACTGTACCTTCTGTAGCGATATTGAGCTTGTGTCTCCATTATCGCAGCCTTACGGCCGGCTACCAAGCAGAACATCTGGTAGCACGATTGCACGAACATTCCTGTCCTTTGTACTTCTCGGCCTAGCTCAGGAAACACAGCTCTCGCGATCAGCAATGGTCCCGGCGAGATGATATCCGGCAGTGTAGTAGCATATCGAGAAGTCTTGATCATTGAGAAACCCGTTCCGACTGCTATTTGCTTCTTCCCATCGATCGCTTTCACATCCCAAGCAATACTCGGCTTCGATCGCCGCTGGCATGAATGATGAGCCTCAAGAACGTATCTGTCATCTTCATCATCACAACTAGAAACAGGAGTATATTACTTTTCAGTATTCATCATTTGACATTACAGATCTCTATGTTCCAAGACATCCACCCCTGAGCCTCAAACCGTAGCGAAAACATCGTCCATATGCTGTTCCTTCCCGACAAGATCGATGTATCAAAGTAAGTGAGTAAATCTCCATACACCTGCCTTACTGCAGAACAGTCTGCAGCGCGTTCACAGTGACAGTCTCCACAATGACGACGCTGGTGTAAGCTATGCACACGTAGCCACTGCATGACAACGATGGGGCTGGAGCCTGGGTTGTAGGTGTTGCAGAGGTTGGAGTAGCTGCTGGGATCGTAGATACTGTTGTGATGCCCGAGCTGGTAGCCGGGCTGAGTGTCGAAGGCGACGTTGTGAGTACTGGCTCCGTACCAGGTGTGCTCGGTGAGCTTGCAGTCGAAGGCACGTTCTGCGAAGACAAGGACGAAAGTACACTAGAAGCGAGACTGAGCGTTGTCGAAGATTCGGGTGCGATGCTTGGGATGGTCGGCGCAAGTGACATAGTTGCTGTACTCGTTCGGCCTTGAGCATTGCTCAGAGCAGTGCTGCTTGCTCCTGCGCTGACCGCCGGCGTGACAGAGGACATAGAGCTAGTCGAAGATGAGATGGCGGCCGTCATGGTTTGAAAGATCTTCAGGTAGTTGACCTCCCAGTACGACTCCACGAACGACTGCGGGCTATTTGCGACGAACATGTTGCAGCTTGCCCAGCCCTGTATCACAAGTCAACTTACAGTTTTGTTCGTGAGGTGGAATGGTAGTAATTACGTCCTCTGGATTCAGCATAGGGCATCCATTCGCTTGCCATACGTTGCCAGCGTACTGTCCGCAGAAGTCGATATTGAAGACCAGGCTCATGTTGAAGAAGTGGCCGTCAAGAATACAGCTGCCTTGGAAGTTCGCGGCGGGCAGTCCGAATTCTTCGACGACAGGCACGCCTTCGGACCTTCGGTGATAGAAGCAGGAATGGCATTGCGAGGGAAGAACCATATGCGGATGGCGGTAGTTGTCCACTCCATGGCGTACACACCTCCTCCAATGGCATTGAACGCATCTCCGGAGTTGTTGGGTGTGTCGGTGACTACGGTGCATCCAGTGATGCCACCGTTGATCTGGCCAATTAGTCAAGGGATATGTAATGAAGCACATTGACCTACACCACAGTCTGCGGCTACCAATGTCCCAGTCTCACCAGCACCAGCAATGGAGCAACCAGGTGTGGTATGCAAGGCCATCAGATTGTTCGGAACCTGGAGAAGATCCACATCAGTAACGGTGTGGAATCTGACTGGAGCAGTACCACACACTCACATTATTGGTGTATTCAATGATGTCGATCTCGCCTGAGCTTCATATCAATTGCTGGCTGTCTGATAACACTCCGGTATCACTCTCACCATTGTCCGGCCACGTTCCAGACCCGAGTGCCCAGAAGGCTGGCCAAGTACCGCACACATTCGCCGGAACATGAGCCAGGTCGGCAATGAACAAGCCATGGGTCCAACTCTGGACGCTCGTGATCCTGAATGAAGGCCGTCCAAGCGGCGCGGTCGGGTCGAAGAGGCTGGTAGCGTCGACGCCCTAGACGTAGCCAAGTAAGATGTGAGCAGGCACAGCAAGAGTCTCACATATCAGTGACGTACCCAGGATGCAGAAGTTTTGGTCACATTGATCATCCCAAAGCCTTCAGCGGCTTCCTTCGTGACGTACTGGACGAAACCTAGAGTCGGATCTTTTGTTGGTGAAGAGAACCCGTCAGCCAGTGTCTCAGATGTCTTAGAGGGGCGTTCTGCTTAACAGCGTTCTCACCCCAAGAGTTGAAGAATACAAAGTTGTCGAAGAACGTCTCGCCTGCGAATGTGCTTTGGAGCTCATACTGAGCACTTGCAGCTGCAGCGAAGGCAGCGGTGGCGTAGAAGGACCGCATCTTGTTGTTCGTGATGTAAAGGAGTGGACGGATGGATGGTGCGACCGTGTGGTTGAAAGGGAGAGACAGTAGCTTCGAAATGAGCAGCGCAAGGAACGAAGCAATAACCAAAAACCGGGAGCAACTTTGAGCGTAAGAGCAAGAGATTTGGAAACGGAAGTACGAGGTTGAGAACAGAAGCCGCAGGCTTCCACGTCACCGTTCAATGTAGGCAGGAACGACCTGGTCATCACTGCACCTCGAGAACAGTCTGACACATATTGAAAATATGATCCGCTCAACGATACTACTCTGCGTCTTCATCTTCCTAGTAGACCACACCCCGAACCTCAATAGTTGCCGCACCGGCGCGCTTTCTTGCCGAGAAGAAGGTGAGTTGCTGCTTGACGCTGCAATCAGGCTGGTCAACGTACGGTGAGTTGCCCACTCTCGAAGAAACGAGCATTGATGCCGCAACTACAGTGGCTGTTATGGTGTTGGACTGTGTATCCGCGATCTCGAGAGGTCTTTTGTCTGCTCGGACCATGATCGCTCTTGCATTGGATGGCACAGTGTGCCGTCTGTCTCGCATGCCCATCTGTCTTCGAATCAAATTGCTTGAAGACTAGTACTTCATCAAGCTGAAGAATGAAGATATAGTAACGCCGATGCCGGTCACTCGCTTCGATTTGTGCAATTTCAGTGCCTTCGCCAACATTTTCCTTCGGTAGAGAAACAGAAACGGCCGCGAGATCGTCCTGTCTGGCTGACGTGGTGTCAAGTATGCCGAGCAGATCACGAATGACCTTCTGCTCGATCGGTCGCCACGCCTAGTGAGTAGATTTAGCATCGATCTCGCAAGTAGGCGCACATATCGCGTACGTTCATGATCGCCCAGTACCCATTACGCCTCTTTTTGAACTCATCAGCCGTCAATTCCCCTTCATCACTATGTCGATAGCCTAGCAAATCCTATTAACGACTCGCACTTTCAGAACGGAGGCGGTGCATCAGTCGCGGTCATCTGCCAGTCAATATCCGGCAAACCCATCATGTCTGTCGGTAACATAGACCAATCCTCCAGGCCAGTCAGACCGCCATTCGACAGCGCATCCATATCGCCATACATTTGGAAGAAGTTACGATCCAGCTCCATCTGATCATTCGGATCCAGGTAAGATCCTGGTTGACACGGGATGTCATTCACCATCAAGTCATCGGTACTCGGTACCAGATCGGCTGGTACCGAGATTGCTGCAGCGCTCGATCTCTGCATGTCAGAATTGTCGTTTGAGTCGGGCGTCAACTCGCTCGACATATTCGGATCCAGTTCAGCTGTAGTTTTGGCCGCGAACGTGGTGATGCTGTCATACTGTTCAATGTGATCGTCCGGCGAACTCTCCTCGCTGCTTGGCTGTTCCGAGATCCTCGAAGCAGTATTGGTCTTGGTCGCCTGCCAACGGCTGACGCCTCCTGGGCTCATGGTAGGAGTTTGGCTAATGTCAAGCGCTGCCCGATCCCCGGCATTTTCTGGGCCATCAAGCATATGCGGGTTCATTGACCACTGCCTCAGCTTCAAGACCAGGGCCAGGAATATAGCAGGAACGCGGCGTGTCGAGGTGCCCACAATAGCTCGGACTTGTAGTATAGCCTTGTCCATGAATTGCTCCACCTTCAGACTACTTCGATCGAGGACACGAGCGATCTGACTTTCAGGGTGGGCTGCAGAGAGGCACAGCTTCGCCAGGACGAACGCAGCATATGATATTCGAACGTAGAGGAAGACTGGAAATCCTCGGCCCTTGATGACCATAAAGTAAGTCTGTCAGTGGTGTCTTGGAAGTAGTAAAGACGGCAACCTCGTAGTGCTTACCTGCTCAGGTGGTATATTGCTGAAAGCATTCATTAAGCTGTGAGCGCTCGATACACAATCTGCCACAGCTATAGCGAAGATCTTGCTCGGGACTGGAGGCTCGTCTTCTGCAGTTTGGTGAACTGGCCCCATTTGGTACGGAGCCTTGAAGTCCTCCGGCGAGTGATCGACGTGCAATGCTATTTCGTGAAGGTAAAGGCGGATGCTGTAATACATTATCGTGATACCTGGAGACAAGTCGGTGTCTGGCGTACTTGAGAACCAGTCGGATAGTCGCTTCTCGAAATCTTTCAGCATGAATTGTGTCCGTAGATCTGTGATCGAGGCGATATCTCCGGGGTCGTCGTACGAGAATGAGGAGCAGATGTCTTCGGCGATGATATTCAGTCTCACCCAAGCAGCCAGCGACCGATCCGAAGGTGCAGCTTCTGATGACTGCTCGATAAAGTCGAGACAGTCACGTACGTAGCTGGATACTCGTAGCATGTTTGGTCGTCTGAGACTCATGGAGACGCTGGAGCAGACAATGTAGCAGGCCAAGAACGTTCTCCTGCACTCCAGACTTGCGGTGTCAGGACTTGAGTCTCTAGAACGAGGCGTCATGGATAGATCTGGGTTTTTTGGGTCCTCGATTGGGTGCAGGTTACGGCCTTGTCGTGAAGGCTTAGAACCGAAGAGGTTCCGATGTGGGACTGGTCTCGTTCCTATGCCTACAAACATAAGTGCAAAAGGTTAGCGATTGTCTTACTCAAGGTAGGGTTTTGCCCATCGTACCGATATCTAGAGCCATCGTAGCTGCCATGTGTATGTACTCGTAGTACTTCAGCTGTCCAAACTTGGTCGGAGGGTGATACCAGACGGCACTGATGAGAAGAGCTTCAACAAGCTCTAGGCTCTTCTCGCTCTGTACAACGTGGCGTTCTGCGTAGATGTGTAGGACTTCTTTATCAAGCCTCGCTGAGAGATCCGCGTTGTCCTTTCCAGCAGCAGCAGCGATGATAGCCAGAAACAAGGCAGGCCTGGTCTTGCGTAGCTCATCAGCTGTAGTTGACTCCGGGATCACCACGATGGGATAGATCGAACACAGGTCTCTGCGATACGTCTCGAACAGTTGCCTTGCCGTGGCCATGGATATAAGCCCAGAATCAACAACGTCCTTACTGTCGTCTCGCGGCTGGTTCATGAAACGATTTGGCCAAAGCGTAGGCCCTCCTTGTTGCCTCGCGTTGTCTACTCCCGGCCGAGATCCATCTCTCGACAGACTTGCCTGGCCTACGCTGCTTCTCTCATACCCAACGCTCCTCGTAGGGGCCCGTAGCGAATTCTTTTCGAACCACAGGCCTTCCGGTCGAGGAGACGGTGGAGCAGCAGTATTCTGGGTGTTTCGGCTTCCGCTTCGTTCTTTTGCCTGTAGCGCTGCTCGCATTGCTTTCATCTCCCTCTCCAGCTCCGAGACTCGCGTGTCTGTACGTTTCCGTTGCCTTCTTTTCTGCAGAGGTGTGAAGACGCATGTTCGGTCGGCCCTGGCGCATCTCTGGCAGACCTCCGACGATTCATCGTCTAGAACGCATCGGACCTTCTGAGATCGACAGTTGGCACAGGCTCGGTGAGATGGCACCTCTGTGCCGCCTAGCTCCTGGTATGTAGACATGAAGGTGGTGGTAGGAGGCTGAATCGATGTACCCCATGTCCTTACACTGTGGAGGTGCACACCGGATGGTCGTACATCATGCTATCCGTCGAGACTTTGTTTGCGATTCTATCATGCTCGCACTCTATATTGAAATGTGGACAGTGTCACTCGTCGTCCTTCAGCTCGGATTACATAATGAGACTCGGACCGCCCAATTAGGCAGTTGTGGAGCTTGTGGGGCAGAACTCTCCTTTGACTTCGCCCGTCGTCTTCTATCATAACATACATACATGATACGTATCTTCCATCACGAAGCTCCATCAAAATTCTTCTGCCTTTGCCAATCGCCATCACCATCCTCAACACCTCCACACCCTGTTCCCGCATCTCGAACGCAATCTCATCGGAGGCCTTACTCTCGAACATCACACTAATCGCCAAACGCAACTGACCCTGGATGCTTGCCTCCTGCATTCTGCCATCCTCATCCGCCCAATATATCTTGTGCCTCATCACATTGTAGCCCGAGCCCTCTTGCAGCCAGCTCCGCACCTCTCCAGCGTCTACGGCTGATGCATCTACTACCGTCAAGTCTTCGATTGGAGTCGGAAAGAGGTGGTGCAGGCCTTGGCAGTCATGCTTCTCGCTATGAACAGCAGCCATACCAAGGTGACGGAACGGGAGCTCGTTGGCCCTTCGTGAGCCCCAGGTATGCCGGGGACTATCGGTTGCGCGAGGTGGTCCCTTTGAAGCTTGCACATCGCTGTCGATCTCCGCTGCGCTGTGTGGTGTTGTTCGGTTTGGAACTGCCATCGAGAGTCGTTTCGAGGGCGTTCTCGTCCTTCTCATGCTGTAGGCTCATGGTTAGTTGAAGAACGCAAAGGTAGGAAGTCAGGATTTAATTTCCTTCTCCTTGTCCCAGATCCACATGTCCCGCCGCTTTCTAATGAACCACTCATATGCCGCAAGCTTGTCCTTTACCTCCGGATCCTTCATGTCGAGGTCGTCCGATCGATGTACGAGGCTCATATTCACCGCAAATTTCCCATCATCTTTTAGCCGTTCCCATATCTGGTTGCGCACGTTATGGTTTGGGTCTGTTTCATTAAGAGCCTTCCCCTCTTTCATCTGCAGAACACGTCCACGTCTGCCTTCGGCCTCCTTGAGAAGACGATAGTACTCATTCTTGAACTCGTTCGCTTGGGCGGTGGTCTCGAAGCCGTAGGAACACTTGAGGTTTTCAATACTGAAGGTTTCATAATTTTAGTCCTTGACCGTCCACCCAGCCGGGGCGAACAGCGGGGTCTGGTTTGAAATCGTTCGGCATTGCGGCGGTGTATCTGGAGTATGCCGAGTCGAGGGAGCTGGATGGTAAGAGAAATCGAAACAGTAGACCATTATTCGGAGGGTCGGAAGGACCATCCACCTTGTGCGAGGTTTTCTGGGAGCGGGGTCAGAACCGTGAACTGGAAGTTCTGAAGGGGTCAGAAGGATCATCTTTCACTGGAGCCTACTCATCCACAAAGCGTCAGAGTCACTTTCCGCCACACTAGCAGCGTCGAATACACCCACGATCAACCAGAAAAGCCGATGGCTAAACGAAGTGGACGACAGCGACCAGGAGGAGGAGGAGGATGATCTGATGGACGATTTTAGAAAGGGCTTCGATCTTTGTGGAGCACAAGCTAGTGGGAGGCTCAGCGGGAGCTTGATGAGGATTTGGAAGAACACGATGGTCCTCAAGTTCCGGATCCCGTCGACAACCAGGTCGAGCTGCTTGCCGATCCAACACAACGCAAGAACAGAGAATTTAGGCTGGAGCTTGGAGCTTGAGCACTTCTCCCTCGATAATCTCCTTACCGAAGTCGAGTATGTACTGTTCAGTGGCGACTTCCAGTTCGAGCTCTACTGGACAAACAAGTCAGGACGCGAATTTCCATTCTCGGGTTCTGCAGGCTTTCACGATGCCCTCGCTGGACAAGTCACCAACCTGCGGAAGTCTAACGGATACCGCTTCTCCTTCTGCGCACGCAGCGTTGAGATGGTTCAACCACAAAAGCGAACACCATCACCAGAGACACAGGCAACCGATGAAATGCCAAAAGCGGCTCCTACAAATACCGCTTCGACTTCGAATACAATCACGATTCAAGAAAATGAGCCTGAACTGTTCATTCCAGGTGCAATACCCGCAAAGGATGCTCCTTCAAACAAGGCTCACTTGAACGCCACACCACCGATCTCGAAGCTCCCCGAATGGGCAGCGCATTTAAAGGACGAAGATCAGAAGAAGAGGTCCAAGACCGACACAAGCTCACCGACGAGTAATACCTTGGGCCTCCTCTTGAAAATGACTATCGGGAGACGGAGGTGGCTGCCCCTTGCACCGTCTATGTCGAGGGAGAGACTGATCTCACTCGATACAATGATAGTTCGACATAGGTCGTACGGAGCTCAGATGAAGTCGAAGATACTCTTGTGAAGTCGAGTTTTTTATGGCGGACGTCACAAGACTGTGGCATCTGGGGGATGAGGACTTCGACAAGCAAGTGCGAGAGTTCTTCGGTGTGCCGCCTAAAATCTGGCTGGACAACGCAGGCGGCATACAGCTCCCGGGGATTAAGCAGGGCACTTTATTCTTCAGCTATGAGTCATATACGGTCCTCTGCTTCCTCGTCCTACGACACGACCTCCAGAAGGGTGGCTTCCTATGCGATGACATAGGAATGGGCAAGACCTGGGCCGCTATTGGTCTGTGGGTCGTTCAAGTGTGGGTGAATCGTACGTAGGAAGACGTATACCGCGATCGAAAGAAGCCCGAAGGCGAGGTCCAGAGTTCACTTGCCTCGCAATCACGAACACGATGCGATCTGCCCTGAGCAGCTTAGAGCGCAAGCCGCTGGCGAGAAGCTGCAGTATTTCTTCCCTTGCCCTTGCATGGAGAACGGGCCTACGAATCGATACACCAACCCGACGGTTAGCGGCGCAGCTCTCGCATGTGTGCCCCCGCAGCTCGGGCAGAATTAGTTTGCAGAGATGGGAAAGATGGTCGGCCTCGAGGCTCTGAACGGAATCGTCATTACAGCTATGGCTACCGGTGGTGCTCCCAAGAAGAAGAACAGTGCTTGTCGTGCTCAGAGGATATTACCGAAGAACGCGGAGTGTCTCTTCCAGGTGCACAAAAAGAGCGAGGAGAAAGATATAGTGGATCCAAAGATCATGAGCAACCACCTTCCGAGTGTCGCACGCAATGTACTGCTAATTGCCACGAGGACAGCGTTCGATAGTCAGATAGCCTGTGCCGGTGGCGGCCGTGGGAACAACAAACGTCTAACAAGATTTGCGACGGCCTTTCATGATGAATATCATCACACGTCAAAAGAGTCCGGCGTTCTCGCGGCGCTTGTTGGAGAAGACAGCATGTTGCTAGACAGTGCGCCAGCGTACTTCCTTACAGGCACACTCATTGACAACAACCTCGGGGTACCTATCACAGCCCTTGAGAGCCTTCAACGAAAGTACAGCTGGAGGGAGAGATTAAGGAGACTTGCTAGGCTGCCACCACTTCCGACGTCTAGGCCACTGTCGAAGAGTAGGTGTTTAGCATAGCGAGCCGCAACAACGGCGGAACGGAAAGCCGACTACCTCGATGCCATCTCATATGCGTGTGGGAACTCAAAGACGAAGGCCTTAACGAGCACGTACAAAACATTCTCTGCATCCTTTTCATCATTTGGAGAAGTACTAGAGGCGGTGTACATCTCCCGAGTACGTTTCTCTGGAACGACTAGCTTCACACTATGTTCTGCCTACTTGCCGTAGCGCATTGATATCGCAAGGTTGGATATCTCTACAATAAAATGGGCATAGCAAAGACGTGGAGCGCGCTCGGCTTCCAGATCAACCAGATATGGAAGAACCGCGCGTGGGACGAGGTGGAGGCAGACCATGGAAAGCCAGACGACCAGATCCGCGAGCACCTAACTCCGAAGCACGAGAAGAATGCTGTCTGCCCTAAGCAGTTGAAATAGCGAGAGTCGAAAATACCGCCGACATACTTTTTCCCTTGTCCATGCATGGAGCAGTCACCAACCAGTACGTACACCTACGCGGTCCGCATTGCTGCTCTGGCCTGCGTACCTGTACAGCTCGGACAGAACTGGTTCTCCGAGATGAAGAAGATGGTCGATTTGGTCAGTCTGAAAGGCTACGTGATCACGGCTGTTACCGGCGGCGGTGCTCCAAAGGACAACGATATTAGACACCGGACTCAGAGACTCTCAGCGCAGAACTGTGAGGTTTTCTTCCAGCACGATAGCAAAGGCACACTTAGGGCCAACGACGGAGAAGATCCCAAGATGTCCGCCAACTCACTCCCACAGTCGGCGCTCAACGTGCTCCTTATCGCTATTACAACGGCGTATGATTCATAGACGGAGGCATCCATGGGCTCTACGGCTCATAAAAACAAAAGCACACCAAAATTCGGACTCTCTTTTTACGACGAATATCATCAAGCCTTCAGCGAGTCACGCGTCCTCGCGGCAACTGCACCCTCGGACAGCATCTTACTCGACCGTGCCCCAGCTTTCTACATGACTGGCACTCTAATCGACAATAACCTCGCGGTTCCCGTAGTAGCTCTCAAGATCCTTCAGCGACACTATGAGTGGACTGGAAAGGAAGGCATTGATGTCGGCAGCATCGAGAACGAGGGAGAAGTCGTCAAATGTCTAAGCAGTTGTTGGTGGGTAAACATCAAAGCTGGCGTGGCTTCGGTGAACGCTGTGGTGAACAGTTATGGCAAGAACACCATCCAGGATCGTGTCCTCAAGTCCGCGGCACGTACAATATCCGGCGTAGCTGCTACTGTCGATAACTACGTCTTCAACAAATCCAGCCGCACACAATGGCTAAACGGTAGACCGGCTACTGCGATGCCCTCTCACCAGCACAAAGACGTCGATATCCCGCTCGACGATCGCTATCTCCCCGCCATGACCTCGCTCTGCAAACAACAGCAAGCGACCGCCCATCTGATATGGAAGGCAGACCGGAAGGCCTATCTTGCAATGTCCGAAGAGGAGAAGGAAGCGGTTGAAGAGCCACCTTCTGAGGAGTGAAGATATTCGCCCGAGCAGTTAGCCGCAGTGGGCAGGGACACGCTCGGCCGTCTCTGCGGCACGTATACGGGTATGATGGGTACTACCGAAATGAAGGCGCTGTGCCCGAGCACACGTACGGACCTCAGGACTACGACAGCAACAACGAGCCCGTTGCCCCTATCGCGGAGAGTATTCAAGGCATCATGACCAAGGTTATTGCCTGCAATGCCGCACCGAAGGGCTCGATCCCCAATCACCCTTGGGCGAGGCATGCTTAGCGTTGGGTCAAGTAAAATGCTAAATGCACAAGCATCCCTGAGTACATCGACGGCTCTCCGAGATCCAATCGAGCAACATGCAATGCTACATAACTTTGTGAGACTAATCACTACGTCCGGGACATGTTGTGACCTTCAGGAAACAATTCGCCACGTGTAGTGTTGAACGGCCGTCGGAAGTGCTGTCAACAATGTAGTCGAAGTTGTGGCACCGATTGGAGGACTCTGGCGAGCATGGAGGGTCGCGTTCGCACGAATAACTGGAGCGGATGTTCTTGTCTCGGTTCGTATTCATCCTGCGAAGTTCGTAAATGCGACAGGCTGGCTTGTTGCACCAATCAGAGCCACACAGATGAGAAGAGTTATAGCCGTCAATCATCATGTCGATTTGATCGTGGGTAGGCAGGCCAGATCCGATCCAGAGTATCTGAAACCAAGTAGGATCGACGATATGTGGTTTGCCACAAGGGCACGTTCGAGACTCGCTGTACAAGCTGGAGGAGACGGTATGATACCTGCTCCTGCGAGGCCGCTATGCACTCGGAATGAAGTAGCGGAAGTCCTTGGTATCGGTCGAGTCTTTGAGATTGGAGCTCTTGCAAAGCCGCTGATTGATCCAGAACAAAGTAAGACAGCCCAGAGGAAGGAAGATTTGCTCAATGAGATGTTGTGGAAAGTCAGTCTCGCCGAGAACGCCAGGATTGGGAGCTAGATCCGAGTAGGGTGAGAACGTCCAAGTAAGAGCTTTGTAGCTTGCCGAAATGCTGTGTTTGATGATCTCCTTTGGACGTCTAGCATGCGCGAGTGATTGGAAGAAGACCATGTTGTTGCATTGAGTAGCTATATCGGCGAACTAACATGATGCAGATGCGATTAAGCCAGCAGATGCTCAAATCGTCGTCGTAGTAGCACAAGCCTTTGTAACGACTCAGCTGCCTTCGTGAGAACTCTATCCTCTTCGAGGTCCACCGGCAGACCTCGTACTAAGAACGCCTCATGGCGTGAAGGATGACGTTCAGACAGACTGCCCGCAAAGGCGGGCTGTACAATTGGAGAAGCAAAGTAGCCTTCGCCGGTCCAGCAGGAGCGGGAAGCTCGAGAGGGTCACTGGGCAAGCTCTCTGAAGTTTGAGGCCTTGCTGCCTTTACGTGGCGAGGCTTCAGCTGTAGTGTACGCCGCAAGCTGCGGTGACGCAGACCACTTTGAGGCTCCGGCGATTCAAAATTGTGTTGGTCGGACTCCGCTTGTTGATGGTCGGATTCGTGATGGTCCGGCTGTCGAAGCTTGCGTTGCTGAGGCTCTTGCTCTTGAAGCTCGAATTCGTGAGGGTCCTGCTATTGAAGCTCGTGTAGGTGAGGCTCCGGCGCGATTCACTCTGGCAAGCGCTGTCTGTTCTTCTCATCCGGTGTTCGGTGGCTATCTTGTAGTACTTACCATACCTGCCGTGTTCGGGTGGATCGTTCTATGCGATGGGTCACCCAGTGATCCCGTAGACCGGAACATATACCCTGGTAGTCTCTCAGTCTTCCTTTCCAAGCTCGTTGAGCTATGGTTTGTTGCAAGACGTGGACTTGCTCATGAGCTTGCGCTTCAAGTCGCCAAAGTTACTCAACACAACCACTTCCCAGTGAAATTTGTTCTCAAAATAAAATCGCAGTACTGTAGACGGCGTTCTTGTCTCCAGAGGTCGAGAGCGATATCCCGTCGTACACCCTGCCGAAATGGGGGCTCTTCGGGGAAGGAGCAGTTCACTCAAATTTGCTCATATCGTCTCGTTCAATATGCCACACTGACACCGCGTTCGCAAACGTGCTCACCTTGCTCAAATATATAAGTATTGCTCCGGTGCTACCGTAGACTGTCACTTCCTGGAATGTACGGCCCTCGCTTTTGGCTCTCGACTTTGTTGCTGTCGGTGTGGACATGCTGCATACAACGTCCTTCCTGCCAATGACCAAGGACACCACCCACTTGGAGTAACATGGATCGAGCCTGACCTGGCTCGTCAGCGGCTACCGCCTTATAAGGCATTCTTCTTGCTGTGGCATGAGTATTGTTGTTATTCACCATGGAAGGCCACCGGGCCCAACGAATCACGATTGCGAGAGGACAAGTTCTTTCCAGTATTGTTGGCCGATCCCGTCTAATCACCACATGACTGATGAGAAGGAGGGAGGGCTTCAACACCTTCGACTCTTCACGTGCATTCACGTCCACAGGAGCCGGTCACTCCGGACACGAGGCCATCAACCAGATCTCCGGATCACGATATGAACGGCTGGAAAGTCAGATCGAAACAAGACCTGGATTGGGTTCGAGAGGAAATTAGAGGTGGACGTTGGTGGCGTTGGAAGCGAAAGTCAAAACAAGCGAGATGAAGTTTCCAGGAACAGGGCAAGCGCCGCCTTGGCTCAGTTAAGGCTGTCTGCGTTGTGGCGTAATACCGTTTCGAATGGCGTTCTACAGCATGGTTTGACACAACTGCAGCCGGTTAACCTTGCTTCGGGCCCGGAAACCGAATTGACTGCGTACAGAAACCTGGATGATTGTATGCGCATCAAGCAAGGCGATTGTAAGCAGCAATCAACGAGCGCGACGATGATGGGACCAGCTGCACCAATCTATACGGACATTCGGGCCGGCATCACGATGTCGTGCTGCAGTGGGGTGTTAACGAAGAATCGATGGCGGACTTCCATCTCTCCCAAAGAGGAAGTCAAAATTGCACCCACTGGCCATGGGCCAGTATCACGACGTGCTGATAACAATGATTGGATCGTGAAGCAGTGCCCTGGTGTGGAGAAACAACCACGTTGGGCGCTTGATCATCGAAAGAAAACAAGAACCAACTTGATGAAAGGGCCAGTTCGATAGAATCAAGGAGACAGTTGTGCAAACCGAAAGACACCGTCAACACGGATCCTGGAGAGGACTCACCGTTTCATCAACTCAATGGCGCCTTGAACCACGCCGGATATCGGATGAGAAGACTCTTGGATTTCGATAAACACGAGCAGGATCGAAGTGAACCGCTATGCATCGCAGCCGCGGTTCCGGGTTGGGGCCATATTTTGACGACTTGCAACGGTACAGGTGGGTTTCCGTCTGATGAAGTCGCAAGGCGCCTGAGAGGTGCGCGAATTATTGTTTGACTGAATTGTCCTGCTGCTATCCGATGGATCTCGCTTCATGGCCAAGGTATGTGGTAATAAGGCACGTATATATACGAATTCCGCGTCGTTTTCATTACTCATGGGCCCGTACTAAAAACAGATCGTCGCTCTGGGCACGTCACGCTTCGAATAGTATTGAATCCTGCGACAGCCCGTGTTGTCGCTTGCCCCTGCTTAATCTCCTTGGAAGTCTAATTTTGCACGACGCCCAGACGCCCTAGTACTGTGGAGGCAACGCTTACGTCGGTAGCTAGCCGGAAGTGGAGTCAGACTGCAGCTGCAGACGCAGGAACAGTTCGACTTTACCGCTCTCCTCGTTGCTTTCTCACTGCATCGCTGCGCCTGAGTGGTGCACGACGAATCACGACGATAGCACCTTGCTTGCCGATAATTAATCTCCCCCCCCATAGCCTTATTGTGGCGCGTCATGCGGACTCTTGGCTGAAGACTGGATCGACTCCATCGGCCTCTAGCTTCACACTATGGGCCAGGGGGAAAGCGTCCGCCGCCAAGGAAACGAGAGCCTCTCACACGGGCCATATCATGGCGGTGGGCGTCCACCTCGCGAGGGGCTCCCTCATATACGTTTGTGGGCCTTGCTCGCTTTCATACACCTCCCGTCGCACACCTACTATCTATCTCTCTTCTTTCCTAGCCGTGAATCTTTTCAGCATTTACTTGCACCAGTATCAGGCTTCACTCGTTACGAGCCTGACTACTGCTGCCAGTACCAACATACAGACACTCCTTACTGATTAATTGTATTACCTTCTGATATCAGCTTTCTCGCGACACGATGAAGACCACCACGTGGTCGCTCGCTCTCGTAGCGGGTGCCGTCGCAACCGCACCTCCAGCCTACGATAATGGCAGCTCCGCACCACCAGCGTACGGATCCACCAGCTCTGAGGCGGTACCAGTGTCGTCCAGCGCACCACCAGCGTATGGGTCAAGCACTGTCGAGGTCTCGTCCTCCGCCTCGGCGGTACCATTCAGCTCGTCTTCGTACGCGACGACCTCGTCCTCTGCCTCAGCAACTGGCTCGGCTTGCACCACAACCTACACGAGCACGTGCGACGAGACCTCGACTCTGATCTACCGCTCGTCGACCGAGTATGAGACATACCAGGTCACCCACACCTTGACCACCACGATGGACGGCGCGTGCCCATCTTCGATCTCGGTGTACCCAGTGTCGTCGTCGTCGACAGCATCCGAGACCAGCCCAGCGACTTACCCGTCAGAGACCAGCCCAGCGACTTACCCATCGGAGACTGCGCCTACGACTGATGAGCCAAGCAACGTTGTGGTCACCAACACGGTCACGAACACCAAATACGTCTGCCCATGCGACACCACCGATACTGCAGTTGTACCAACACGCACCGCTGGCGAGGTCTACGTTACCCAGTTCACCACTGAGTACGAGACCACCTGCCCAGGCGCCGAGGGTGAGACCGCGACCTTCACGTACGGTGACTGGACTTCGCTCTACACCAAGTACAGCATGACCACGACCACCGAGGTCATCACGTCAACCGTCACCGAGCCGGAGTACCCAGCTTTCACCGATCCCGCTACCTACCCTGCGGATTCAAGCGAGTCTGAGGGCTCTCCAGTCACGTCGAGCGGCTCTGCACCAGCAGGCTATCCTTCACCTAGCGAGTCTGAAGGCTCTCCGATTACATCGAGTGGCTGGGCATACCCAACTGGCAGTGCACCTGGATCTCTCCCCCCTTACCCATCCGGCAGTGGAAGCGCACCAGGTGGCTACCCTTCAGGCAGTGGCGCTTCCGGTTACCCTCACCCAACGGGCACTGGCTACTCCTCGTCTTCGTACTCCCTCATCCCGACCGGAAGCTCCAGCACCAGCTCGGCTGCGCCAACTGGTACCGGTAGCTGCGTTCCTTGCCAAGGTCAGCCTGGCAGCGACCCAGAGAAGTGGTGCGGATATGACATCAACGACAACTGGTACTCTGTTACGCCAAAGACCTGCAAGACTCGCGAGTTCTTCTGGACCATCACTAACCAAACCGTCTCTCCCGATGGTATTGACCGCGTTGGTCTCGTTGTCGAAGGCCAGATGCCAGGTCCTATGATCGAGGCCAACTGGGGTGACGAGATCATTGTTCACTTGACCAACGGACTTGACATTGCAGGCCTGAACGGTACTTCTCTCCATTTCCACGGTATCCGCCAGAACGGCACCAACGAGATGGACGGTGTCTCATCCATCACCCAGTGCCCGATCGCTCCAGGCCACAGCATGACATACAGGTGGACCGCATCCAGCTACGGATCTTCGTGGTGGCACTCGCATTACGGTCTTCAGACCTACGAGGGTATCTGGGGTCCGATGGTCATCCACGGCCCGGCTGCTGCTGAGTACGACGACGAGCAGTTCATTGCCCTCCAGGACTGGAGCCATATCCCAGTGAACACCCTCTACGGACCACAAGAGCTTGTCTCCAACGGACTCCGCGGCCCACCCACTTTGGACACTGGTCTCATCAACGGTTTGAACCAATGGCAAGATCTTGAGACGCAGGTTGTAAGTGGTGCGCGCTTCGAGATGACTGTTCAGTCTGGCAAGAGCTACCGTCTCCGTCTCCTCAACAGCGCCATCCAGTCCACCTTCGTCTTCTACGTCGACCAGCACGAGTTTGAGGTCATTGCCATGGATTTCGTCCCGATCACCCCGTACACCACCAACATGGTCGTCATCAACATCGGACAGCGTTATGATCTGATCCTCAAAGCCAACCAGCCCTCTGCCGATTACTGGATGCGCTCTGACAACCAGCAGCCATGCGGACCGCTCATCAACCTCGACATCAAGGGTATCGTGCACTACGCCGATGGCCCAATGGGCTTGCCAGCTTCCGAGGGCTACGGCTACGCACCAACCTGCCTTGACGAGCCCCTCGAGAAGCTTGTCCCGATCGTTCCATGGGACGCTGGTGCGGCTGAGCAGACCATCGCTGAGACCACCGTCATCGGCCCGTACCAGAGCACCAACCTCTTCAAGTGGACTCTGTCCGGCACGACCTTCTACTCCGAGTGGGAGCACCCAACCCTCAAGCAGATCTACGAGGATGGCACGATCCCAGCCACCTCCGGAAACCTCGCCATTGAAGTGCCAGAGCTCCACGAATGGGTCTACATCATCATCCAGACTCCCATCCCACTGCCCCATCCCATCCATCTTCACGGTCACGATTTCTTGGTCCTCGCGCAAGGCCTCGGCGCCTACTCTGACGCGGTCCCGCTTAACCTCAAGAACCCACCGCGTCGTGATACCGCCGTCATGCCCGCTGACCCTACCCAGGGCCAGCCTGGTTACCTTGTCCTGGCTTTCCAGACCTCGAACCCGGGTGTTTGGCTTCTGCATTGCCATATTGGCTGGGTACGTGCATTCTCGTCTTTGTATATATGAAAGAATTAAGCTAACATTCTTCCCAGCACAACGCCATGGGCTTCGCCCTCCAGATCATCGAGAACCTCGAAGGCATCGCCGACACCGTCAAGTACGGCGGCCAGATCGAGGACACCTGCTCCAGCTGGACCGACTACGCCACCACCTACAACGTGTTCAACTACGAATCGGGTGTCTAAGCGTCTAGCGTGGAAGCGTGTACGTCCACGGAGTTCACGAATGATCAAAGAAGCTCTCTCTCGCCAAACCTCCAGCTTGTCGATGTTTCTCGTCTTTTTGGCTAGTCCCGGATATACCTTGCTAGGCAAGGCTTAATGCATGACCATACTTCTCAGGCTTGTTCATGACGGTGCATTCTGGGCAATGTATAGGGCAGGTTGTTTTTATCCCTCAAAATTCAAAGTCGCAAAACTTAATTCACTTCTTCTTCGCGTTTTGCGGCGAATATGTTTGTGCCTTGTCTGTGTCACTAGGTATAGTTGGTTTAATGGTGAAAGTCGGGCTTTTCCACGCAAATGCGAATATCTGAACTGTATGCATGGGAAGTGATGGTATCGATGAATTAGCTCTCGTATTGACATGAGTCTCGTATCCACTATGCAAAGTACATGTAAGCACTCATATCCACCTTTCCTCATACCTCCCATATTCCCCACCCTTACCGTCCCGACCATCATGTCTTCAACTATCGACTCGTCCCTAGCACCCCTCACCCCCTCTTTCTCCCCCACCACCCCTCACCCCGAATCCTCAACCACCCAGTCAATACTCCAACACCTCAACCTCCAACCCCACCCCGAAGGCGGCTACTTCGTCGAAACCGACCGCGATCCGCTGCGCGTGCCTAACACATTCGCCCCCAACCCGAGTTCAAAGTCTGTGGAGACCCGCTCCGCCAGCACGACAATCTTCTACTACCTCACCCCCACCTCCCCGCTGGGACATTTCCACCGCAACAAGGCAAGGACGGTGCATACGCTGCATAAGGGCAGGGGACGTTATGTGCTGATACATGCGGATGAGGTGAAGGGAGGGTACGATGAGTGGACGAACCTGGCGGGCAAAGCGAGGGTAGAGACGTTCGTGGTGGGGCAGGATGTACAGGCAGGAGAGCGGTTGCAGTGGGTGGTTGAGGGGGGAAAGTATAAGGTACGGTTCCCGTGTCCTTATTTGCTGGGGTGCTTCGGAGAGTCGGGCTGATGAGGATGCAGGCAAGCTTCCTGCTACCGGACGAGAAGGACGGGGAGAGCAGTGATGGGTTACTGATCTCGGAGACGGTCGTGCCTGGCTTCGAGTTCGAGGATCATGATTTCCTAGAACAGGAGCGGTTTGAAACGTTGGTGACGCCTGAGCAGGCGAAGGAGATGGAGTGGATGGTTAGGAAAGGCGAATGAAGGTAACATGGTTGTAGTGATATGCCCGCGAAGCTGGTTCTTCGCGGGCGTGCTTGATGCTTGCTCTACAGGTATATGTACAATCGCTCAAGTCTCATGCCAGCGGTTAGTCGCCGCGGCGTGGTATCCTCTCAATCCCATGCGCCTTTCGCTATGCTCAGCAATGCTTCCTCGCTATGCAATCGAATGTCCAATCATCCACCCTCCCGGCAACCGGCCTTCGGAGGTGTCGTTCAGTTCGTTATAGGTGTTCATGAATGTGCTCCATCGCTGCCTCCTCTCTCAACGATGCGTGTCCCTCCAGCTTTCTAGGCCTCGTCGCCGCTGGTGGAGGACGCTGCTCCTCGTCCTCGGTTGAAGCCGTTCTGTAGCCACCAGATGCCGACGCCGATCAGTGCGAGTACGATGAAGAGGATGATGATGATCAGGAAGATGACGATGTTGCGCTGCATCTTGGTGGTGTGGGTTTAGGGTAGGAGCTCGTGGGCGGATTGGTGGTCGTTCTAAGGCTGTCGATGTGTTGTGTCGGAGCCTCGTAGGAAGTTTGCTTGATCGTTGGTAGTCTCGAGCAAAGTGGTCTGCTTCTTCCAGTTGCACGTGTGCAGTAGATATGGTGCTGACCGTCGTCGTTCGCTGTCCTTGGTATCGTTGATGGTTTGAGGTGGGATGTGGTTTTTTCTTTGCACAACAAATAGAGACAGGAATGGATGATACTGGAAAGTCAAACTTACAAGCCACGCTCGCGATGCATCCTCTTTTGTTCGATGGGCGACACCTGCCACCATGAAAATGTGAGGTGTTCGCCTGTCGAATCGGTGGCGGGAAAGGCAAGGCTGGGGTGGCTGGCAGGCGCTCGGTCATGATTTTGCGTCATGCTATCGCACTGAATGCTACGAAGTTCAAAACGATATCATGTCGTGGAAAGATACGAAATATGAATTGCTCGGTTTAGGTGTGACGGTAACATATCGAAGTGCAGAAGTAAACAGTGGCATGTGAAAGTGTTTGTTCGGGCGCGATTTAGAGTTTGCAACGACTAGTGGCGGGATTGTTCTAGGAAACTTGCACAAACAACACTCATGCACATTTCTACGTCCGTAAGCCCATGATACCATAGGTATGGTATTCATTGATCAAATCACCCCCCAACTGCGTTATCTTAGGCCCGTCAACTAATCTGTGGGTGTCTCCTGCTTCTTCGTGGTCCATCTCACGGACTATGGAGGGCAGTGGGCAAGGAGTGAACGACAGCGACGCTCGGCTGCTGGAGCACATGGAATCGTTGCAGCTTCTTCATGCGAGCCTCTCGGACGTTGACGTAGGCTCTGTGCCACTACACACCGCCATACAGCTGCACTCTTGCACAGCCGAAGTGTGCGCCGTCAAGAAATGCCTTGAGACAACAGAATTGCTGGAGAGGATTCTCGTCTTTCTCCCTACCAGCGATATCCTGACAGTACGTTGGACGAACCGAAAATGGAACGCAACCATCCAAGAGTCTCCGGAGTTGCGTTTGCACTTCTTCACCTATAGCCAGTGGAACAGACCTGGCTCCGACTTCCAATTGCTACCGGTGGTCCTTCCCGGCCTAACCATCGAGCGTGGAGCGACAATCCACCTTGGACAATGGGTGACAATCACAATCACAGCAGAAGCAGCACGCCGTATTCTTCTAAGCAATCAACCTCATGAACGAGCTGATCCGAAAACGGTCTTCGACAGCATCGGCGGTCCTTCGGGCTCTCAAGGTCCATCCTTCCTCGGCAGAGGGTCTTCACACAGCGCACAAAAGACTGCAGGGACGGACAGCACTCTTGATTACGCGGACCTCTTCGTGACGCAACCACCTTTACCGGGAATGCAGGTCTTCCAAGCTGTGCTACGGGAGCCCACTATAGAGGCTCCAGCGCAAAGTGCAGAGGACACCGGGCTTGAGAACGATGCACAAGCTCTTCTAGAGTCGCTCCAGACACTTCCAGCAAGCGAGCTTGGGCGACCTCGTCTCCGTTGTGGAGCTGGAAGGGCACCGCAACATCCCACGGACTTCACAGGATCGTCTGCAGCACCAAGACGACTCACGGGACCCGTAAACTGGCGCCGTCGTAACTTTCTGCCCTCCATGGAAGGAGCCTCTGCTGAGCCAGAAGTAGAGACACGGCCTCGTGCGAAGATATCGTGTGCGACCGGCATTAAGCTCGGCTTTCTCGCAGTAACAGCTCTCGATATCATCAACTCTCCAACGGCAGCAGCGTCCGAACAAAAAGATGTCAGAGTCGTATTCAAGGCAATCATGTCTTTCACTGAACCAGAAGCTGCTCCAAAGAAGCGACCCAGCACTCAAACCATTACTTGGCTGGGTTGAAAGCTACTGAATCACGAAGGAACAAACGACTACTCAACCTTCCACTTTCGCCTCTCCTCCTCAGTAATCGGCCGCCCATAATACTTCACAGTCAACCTCTCCTCCTCCCCCGACACCCTCGCGATAAATCCAACCATCCTCGCGAAAAGACTCATCACCCAACCCCCAATCCCCGGATACCCGACCTCTCCAAGCGCAGACAACAGCAGCAAGTGGAACATACTATCCGGAAACCCCTCCGGTGTCCCGTGCCCATCATTCACCAACCCATAGAAAATATGCATCGACTTCTCGAACCCTTGATGACCAGGCTGCACTTTCGCATCGAGCGTGATGTTCTCCGTTTGCGAAGGGTTGAACAGCCGATGCCATTCGCCTGGCTGGACTTGGTACGTCTCTTTGCTCGCGGGCGTGAGGTGCATGGTTTTTGTGCCGTTGTAGCCGACGACGCCGAGGGTGCCTTCAACCGGGATGAGGGTCTCGCCGTAGCCGTAGTGGCGGTGCAATGGGACTCCTGTGGACATGGAAATAGTGAGTATGATGGCATGGGGAGGTGAGTACGATGGCATGGAGAGGGGAATAGATGGATGTGTATGACTGACCCCCACCAGGATTGATCAGAACTCTGACGCTGAAGTGCTCTCCTCCAGTTTCGATGCCGTACTTCAAGAACTCGACTTTGTCTTTGATACCGGGGTTGACGATCGTTCGTTTGGCGAGATCTGTGATGCCGTAGGGTATGTGGGTAGCTTTGTAAGACGGCATGGTGGCAAGTTGGACGAGCTCTCGAGCTAGGCGAGACCGCAAGGCAGAGCGTTCGAAAGAATGATCAGGAGCTCAATTGGTGTATGTGTATGCCTTTTCCTCAATAACGACTATCAAACAGCTGCAGATACATCTAGGTTCGTCAGGTTGGGAGTGCTTGGTTTTGTGCGCGTGCTCGGCGAGGCCTATAAAGTGCTGCGTGGCTTTCGGGGCCTCTGCCCTATATTCATGTCTACAAAATCCTTCCGTGACAAATGCGTGTAACGCCGACGCCACACATCTCGGAGGGCTGTCGTGGAATAATAATTAAAAGTGGCATGCAACATATGGTTTACAATCATCTCCGACTCCGAAGACCGTCTCTGGCCGTGACACAGTCGTGTACGCAACCCTACGACATGAACCCCGAGAATGGTTCACAAAAAGCGATTACCGCCATCTACCTGACCATCCATGCCCTATACAATCACGCATCCCTCCCCTCCCCCTCTACGTCGCCACCGGCACGGAAGGATAATCCATCGGATAAAACTCCCTCGCCGCAAACCTAAGCATACTCGCCCCAATATCGAACACGCTCAACACATTCTTCATCCACACATCCCCCAAAATCGTCAAACCCCCATTATTCGACTGAATGCCACTAATACACAGATCCCGCGAACTCGGTATGATCATATCGAGCGCATTGACGTAGAAGATCTTCTTCTCAACACTGACGCCAAAGACCGGTGGCACGGCAGCGCAATCGACGTACCACGCATTCGTGTCCTTGTCAAAGTAGCCAGGCGGATTGAAAGCGAGCGCGACGCCTTTCGCGACATCTGCAGGTGCGTAGACGAGGGAGGTGCCGGAGTCGACTATGACAGTCTCGGGGTCGGAGATGGGGACTTTGAGGGGGTTGTTGGTGCCGAGGACGTTGAATTGGGTGCTTTGGGAGGCGGAGTAGGCGAAGCCGTCGGATTCGATGGTGTAGAACTCGTATGCTGGTGTTGTGGTGCCGATGAAAAAGCCAACGCTTTGGATAGGTGTGCTGGTCCAATTTGGGGAATGTGGGATATCTGGGATACCTCCTAGAGCGAGCAGACCGCCGTTATTTGGATCTCGGTCGATTGCGAGGGCGAAGATGGGCGCGATGAGCGATTGGTTGTACATGTTGACGAATAGCGGGTTGTAGATCAACGTCCCGCCGCGGCGGTCTTGCGACGGATCGTTACCCTGGTAGGCAGAAGTCAAGGTACCATATGCGAAGCCGATCAGTCCTGAGGAGTATCCATCGCCGTACCAGGCTACGTAGTCGACTATGCCGAACTTCTGTCGTGGAACGGTGATTCCACCGAGACTGAATGTATCGTATGCCATGTCGCCATTCAGCGTTTCACCGTCCGCATACGTGATGTTGAAATTCTCGTTGGGTATCCTTTGGTAGTTGGCCGACAAGCTAGGGTCGTATGGTGTGCCGAAGTAGCAGTCCGCTTGCGCTTCGGGCTCGCCGGTGGAAGGGTTGTAGCATGAGAAGTCGGGAGTCACAAGCCAAGGGTCGCTGCTGCCAGTGTCCACGACCACATCGAAAATCTGCCCACCCACTGTGACTGGTGCCAGGAAGACTTGTCCAGCTTCGACCGCTAGAAGTTGTGCCTCGCCGGTCTGGTAGTAAGTCAGTACCAGTCTCAGTTATTCGATCTGCCGAGCAACATACCCCAATCCTTACAGCTCCAGCATCTGCGAGTTTCCTTCCTCGCATCGCTTGGACGTAGGTTGAACTCAATGACTTCGCGTTGCCTCTCTTGAGAGTCACAACATGCTCGGAAACTTTCAATTCTGACATGGGTATAGGATTCCCAGCGAGTGGCATCCTGCTGACGGTGAAGCCGGCACCATGCATGGGCAAGATGGGCAGTACTGGATCATGTTTAAGCGCTGCTACAACTCCGAAAAGCAGCATGAGCACTGCTATCGCCATCGCAGGAGTTCGGTGTTGTCCTGCCTGGCTGCAACAGTCGTACTTAGAGGTTTGATCGAAAGTGGCAGGAGTGGTTCCGTCTGGACGAGTTGTCGCACTGCTTTGAGAAGCGAACGGAAGGAACCCTGGATGCTCAACATTGGTGTGCTGTAAAGACTGACTGGACACAGAGTGACATGCTGCTGTTGGATGTTGTTCTGTCGGTGGTAATAGCTTTTGTGACTGGAGACTGACTTCAACAGACCCCTTGAGAAGTGTTCACTCATTTGTTGACGCGCGGGTATTGCTACATGCCTTAGCCCACCAGGACGGCAAAAGTGGAATGGAACGTGCCGCTCTGGAATGCGGCTACAGCAAGATTCTAGATGCCGCTGGTTCGATGAGTATTCATCCACTTCATCATTCTATCCATTCTGGCTTCCTCCGTGTAATCATCCGAGGACTCACCGCCGCCGTACAAGTCCAGTCGAACATTCTTCCTGCCGTCTGCAATGCCAGCTTCCAGCGTTGCTTTCTGATCCTTGGTAAGTTGATCCTCCTCACCATCTACAAGTACCTTTCGACCAAAGCCAGACACCTCAGCTGTTGCGTTCTTCCTCTGTCGAACAAAACTGGCGCGAAGGTGGTGCGCAAGCTCAATTGCTTGACCAGTCAGTGGCGAACCCTCGCTAGCAGAGATGTAGAAGGATGGTAATTGCAGACCCATTTTCTTGCTTGGGAACCGACGCGAGGCTCTTCTCTTTGCTGGTGGAATAGAGTTGTCCGAGGTGGCTAAGATCTCTTCGGCATTGCTGCCATCCTCGCTTTCGACATCACTGCTGTCCAGCAGATGCTCCAGATTATCCTGAGGTACGTCTCCATGATCGGGCGACGCATCCACCCCAGCAGAACGGAAGAAGAGCAGTGGAGAGGCGAAAGGGTCGAAGTAGTGGCTTGGCTTCGCGAAGACCTGCGATCTCAAATGCTGTAGTTCGCGGAGTGAGATCATAGATGTATCCGCAGTTGGGGAGCCTCCAGATTTGGATTCTGGTGGCGTTGAGGACTTCGACTTCTCATCCAAAGCTAGCCAGTCCACAATCGGATTGCTGACCGCAGTGGCAACGACACCTGGCTCACCGATGCGACATTCGGTAAGTGCCAGCGCCGTCGCAAGGCCGCCACCAACGAGTTCGCCATAAACGGCTACCTTGCCTAGTGATTCTGAGCGTTCGCCTCGAGCGGCCGGCGGCGTAGGCAGCAGGTTCTCGAGCACCCAGTCGTAGCCAGCGAGCACATCGTGGAGAGGCGCTGGAAAGCGATCGGTCTTGCCTATGCGGTAGTTGATCCGTACTAGTGGCAAGTTGATACTTGCTCGCAGGTGGTCCAACGTCAACTCGTTCGGTTCTTGGCTCGTGGAGGACAAGCCAGTGGGCAAGTACAAAACCACTGCTGGTGCATCGTTGCCCTCCTTGTTGGTCTTCTGCGGATGCCACACACTGAGGTGCGTTAGTCGCATACAGGAGACCTCGAGGGAGGTACATACTCAACAGTAATGCTTCCATTGCTGTGGCAAGGTATCGTGATGGTCTCCGGTCCAGGACGCGTCGAATATCGCTGAACCCGCAAAGGCGGGACAAGCAGGAGTCTACATCTGGAGACAGGAAAGCGTCCCTTTGACCAGATCATGCCCTTCGTAAAATGGCTGGTAAATCCACGGTTGCATATAGTAGAGATGAATATGGAAGGTGGAAGTTCAAGTCGCCAGAAACAAACGCCCCGAAATTTAGCCGCCGTAGCCACTCTTTGTACAATCTACGCTCGGTATTGACACATGCACGTAGATTCAGCTGCGACAGTGAAGGCATAGTGTGATTGTATCGTACAATGGTCATCGGCTAAGAGTCTGATTTCGAAGGCAACGCTATGCTATGCAACATCGTGGTATCTGAATCCGCTACCTATACACTGAATACACTACAGAGGTCCTGCTCATAACGCAACAGCCAATACACCAGCTAGCCCGCCCAAAGCCAAGAGACACATACTGGGTATATCTGTCCGGCTCAACATATGTCTCGAGAGCCCAGACACCCCGGCTGCGTTAATAGTCACAGCAGGCGACGCCGAAGATGATGCTGAAGGTCCTGATGTCGCTAGTGGTAGGGTCGTGGCACTGGCATGAGCTTGGATTGATCGCTCCATCGATGTGAACATCGTCTCTGCCTCGTAGTTATTCGAGGCGTAAGCAGAGAGCAGGGTCTGTTTGGTGATAGTTGAGGAGTCCAGGGATGTTGTCGATTCGCCCTGGGAGTGGAAGTAGACAACCTGTGCGCGGATCATCCATATGGGAATTCTCGGGTACAGTGATAGGATCCAAAATCTTACCTGGAAATATGTGAACGTAGTGTACTGAGGAATGGTCAGTGAGAATTCCATGGCAGACACAAGGTCATACATACGTGGTATTGCGGGTATCCACTAGATCCGGCTGCTCCAGAACTCGACACTGTCCCAGAACCTGACGCCGCTCCAGAAGACGATGATGCAGTGGAGGAGGCGTTCGCAACGCTGCCGGTGTATTGGCTGAAGGTCTGCAAGAGAGTGAGTACAGACAGGAGTCGATGTCTGGGAAGAACGCTACTGACCTGGGTAGAAGTGATCTGGGCGGACAGTATATCCGTCACTACGAGATATGTCAGTGAGTATCCCTTTAAGCTATCGTTGCCTGAACAGGTACGTACCAACGTCACCACCCCTCTCTCCAAAGCAGCAGTTCCCCTCGCCACTTGGACATTTACCACAGTACTGGTCCGGATTGCAATGGCCGCCGTCGCTGAATAACGTTTAGTCGAGCTCGTGTAGGTAACAGGTGGTACTCACGCGCAGCACTGTGAGCCGTCCAAAGGATAGCAAGCTCCAGGGGTACAGCAGCCGTAACCTTCAGCACAACTGCGTGTACGTCAGCAATGTCTTGAACCTAGTCGCCCTGGAGTTTAATGTACTTGTAGTTGCCTGTGCAACAGGTGTTCGCTTCTGGAGCGCAGAACCCGAACCCACAGCACTGCGAGAACCAGCAAGGTTAGTAGCGTCGGGGGTGGTCGCATAGTTCACCATTGTTACCTGTTCACCGCTGTCACAACATCCATTACCTTGCTCTAGTCAGCGCTGATCCAGATGACGTGGCCGAACTGGCAGACTCACCACATGCTTCGCCCTGGCAATCATCCCGAGTGAAGATATCGCGTTCGAAAAGGGCAGGTGCCTGGATTGACTCGTTCGCCGCTATAAACTTTGTCGGATACACCAGCGCCGGCCAGCTTGCCGACACCGCATCGAGCGCGGCAAGGAGCAAGCAGATAACGAGAGTTGTAGAACGACGCATATCGAACGCAGGTCAAACGCGACGCAGACCTAGTGATGCGATCCTCGACGAGGCCGTGAAGGATGTCTACTTGGTCGATCAGGACACCGACATCGTCCTGTTGAGCCGCACGCGACAATGCAGCAGTGCCTTGCCGGCAGTGCCAGCCTTCTCGGGAGGCGCCAGGCCACAGACCGGTCACGAAACTGCATGTTTGGACAGGCAAAAATCATATTGAAGGAGCAAGCCTTCTGCTTGGCAATGCATAACAATCAGGAGTCAAGTCCAATCGGAGAGTAGAGTCCTGGCGGGTTCGGGCTGGTTGTGGTTAGAAACCCCCGAGTGTTCACTAGACCGTCCAGGAGCTGAAATTAGCTTTTGGGCCCTGGGGGTGAGCCTCCACGCGACTTTCGCTTCTTGCTTCTGGGCTCGAGTGAAACCTCAGCCCCCGAGCGGCTATTTGGGGGCCGTTTCGTGGTGGCAGAGACCTCAGTCCTTGCGGGAAGCCAGGACCGTCGAAGCAGAGCTGTGAGGGTCAAGATGACTGTGATGAAACCCTTCGACGAGATGGCTCGGAGGCTATGTTAGTACATCACGTCGTCGAGGCTCGGATCAGGTGCTGCATCCATCGATACTTCGACCCTGTGTCAGGCAGAAGGATGACCTATCATCAAGGACTGCGGTGTCTTAGGATGCAATCAACCTGGACGTTGAGAATGATTCTATGAGTGGACGAACGAAATTTGAGATACCTCATTTTCCGTTCTCCCATGAGCTGTTTGAAGGAGGTGAGAGGGAGGGAGTATGATTTTCTTCAAGTATCAGCAACACACGATGCCAGCGCATTTCGTCAAGGTAAGAGTGCCTCATCTCCACGAGTGTGGTCGGTAGGTAGCTCACCCCGCTTCACGACCACGGTCATGTTCGCTCGAACACGAATGACTTTCCTCTATTGAAAGCTCGACACCATCATCATATCGATCTATCACGGAAACGTGATCATGTTGCTCCTCACCGTGCATGCGTCCGACGGTTCCGGGCCATCCACCGATAGAGAGCGATCGTATATACTTGTCGCTTCTCAACTCGTCTACCTCCTTCTGTCCCTACAATCATCGCCTTCTCCAAAACACACTCGCATCAAACAAGATGCGTCTCACTCTCCTCGGCCTCGGCCTCTGCGCAGCAGCTTCTGCTATACCCCTTACCGACCCCAGCTCCACCAATGACCTTAGCCAAGAGGTCGACGAGGCCGCGACCCTTGCCCTCCGAGAGGAAGCCTGGGACTGGGAACCAGAACACTCTCACGAAGGCGGACTTCCCGCGAGCGGCATCCTCGCCGAACGCGACCTCCCCATCCTCGGCGTCGTCTCGGGCATCGTTAACCCCGTCGTCTCCAAGATCAGTGACATCGATCCGTCCCTCGGCTCGACTGTTGGCGGCCTACTGAAAACCATCAACGGCCTCGTCTCTAAGATCCGAGACCAACTCGACAACTCGCTCGGAGGACTAGGCGGCGGCCAGCTCAGCGCCAGCAAACTTACTGGCCTCGTCAACAAGTTTAGGAGCTATACTAGCCAAGTCGAGACTCTGATCGAAAGCGTCCTCGATCAACTCAGCCCGCAGCTCGGCAGCAAGGCGAGACAATTGCTTAACAAGCTCGATAGCCAGATCACTAGTATCGAGAGCCAACTTGGTGGCGGATTGTGAAAGCGCGACGTCAGTGAACTCGCGAAGCACGATGGTATTATCGGTGGCCTGACTATCCAGATTGGCATGTTGCTAAGCAGATGGTCTTTCGCAGTTATCGATCAGCGCTTTGCGAAAAGGTAGAGAAACTGCTGGGGCAGTATGACGATACAGTGGGTGTACACTAGCTCATAAGTCTCGCCAACATATCACATCACAAAGCCCACATCACAAAGCCACTGCAAGCACACCAGTCAATCCAGCAACCACTCCCAATCATAAACCTCCAAGATCGACCCAAGCAGCTGTAGTGCTCGAGCCTCTGGGCAAGCTCCTGGCTGCTCCGTTCGTAGACGACGTCCCGCCCGCCACAGCAGTCTGCGACGGAATAGATGGCATCGACAAGCTTGCCATCCTGCTCGCTTGCTGTTGCATCGTGCCTTCCAGCGACGTGAACTGTGCTTGCGCCGCTTCGCGGTTCTCGGCGTAGACGCTGATCAGGGTGGTCGTTGTGGTCGTTGTGCTCGTCTGGTTGAACAAATAGGTCAGTGGCGCGCTTCCAGCACTGAGCAGAGTACGCTGCAAGGATTTGCTTACGATGGTGGGAGCTTGTCGAATGGTGGTCTGAAACCAGATGAGGTAGTAGAACGTCTGTGTGGAGTGTCAGTCGGTTCTCGGAGGCTTCGGGGGCTTGCTTTGACGCACGAATGTGGTGTAGTAATACTGATACTGGATGATGCCGCCGCCAGTGGACGAAGACTCTGCGTCAGCGGACGACGAGGATGCTGCCGCATAGGACGATGATGTCGTTTGACTGACTGCAAACGACGATGGCACCGGTGCGAGAGAGATGGACGGTAGCGTGTAAGTATACGAATATGAGTAGTAGTCGTACGTCTGATTCGGTCCGTCACAACACCACTCGTAGTCGCAGTTCTGTTGCGTGCAGGTGTCGCCGGATGGGCAATGGCCGCCGTCCCTGGGAACGGTGTTAGTACCTCAACTGAACGCGGACACTGGTGCCCTCGGTGGTCGGGTACCCGCAACAGTCTGAACCCTCAGGCGCACAGTCATCACCACAGCAGTAGTAGCCAGGCGGGCAACCGTATTCTCCCGGACAGCAAATGTCTTCTAACGGGATGCAAGATCCAGAGCCGCAGCACTTGTTGTCTGAACAGCAGTAGCCGCCATCAGGGCAGGTTGGTCCTGGTGCTACACAGGTCTGTCTCAATTCGAGAACATCTCGTGCGAACATGGCGTGGTGAGATGACGTTCCGATGGTATCGTTGTCATAGATGGCTTGGGGGAGTCCTCCGCCGGCTGCAAGACGCAGCGCGACGCAGAGGACGAGGAACAGGGCTGTATGCATTGTGATCGAGAACTTGAAAGTCTAACTGAGAAGTGCGGAGACCTATTCTTTTCCTACCTCTGAGGAGAAATGCCTCCGATATCTTCTGCTGGGATGCAGGGACACCAACGCGGCAACACCATGTATGCATGATCTGCGGCCAAGCAAACCGCCTCCCCACGCCATTCCAGACACAGAGAAAGGTGTAGTCGTTGCAACGGCCGCCAAGGATATTTCTCGAGAGATCAGCATCCAAACAGTCAAGCTCTCGATTGAAGAAACGCCACAAGGCGTGAGTCAATATCTTGGCCTGCAAGGCTGCATCCTACGACCGACGGGATCCAACGCTCCGTCGCGATGCCATTGGTGCGTGTGGTTTGCATCTCCTGATGTTCACTGATCGATATGGGGTTTGTTGGTGACACACTCCCCAGTCGATGGAGAGAGGTGTGGTTGTTATGGACATGCTGCCTGAACTGATGCACAAGCATCGCGTGACGTTCGAACTAGCGTCCTGTATATCCCGAGAATCGATCATTTCTCCGTAGTCCATGGTCGAGCCATTTGATCCATGTCCGGGTTGGATTTGAGTCCTGCTCCTGGTTGAAAAAGAGGTGTGGCTGCCAAAAATAGCCAGCCTGGAACCGTTGGCGAGGGTCGCTTTATAAAACGACGATCTACCGATGTAATGAGATGATAGGGACACCGGTGAACGATGTAAATATCTTGGCGAGGACCGTGGCAGTTGACATCGGTACGGACGTATCTCGTGTATTATCAAGGAAGTGACAAAGGGGTTGAAGGAGATGCGGTCGAAAGAAGAAGCACACGTGAGAGTGGATCGCGAAGCTTGGCTTGACGGCTCTCGGTCCGCGCCTCCAATATGCTTAATGTTGCCACCATCGCAGCGATGAAATTCCGCCCTGAAGTACACACTGGTGTCTGTATCACAGCCAGCAAGGCTACCCACTCCTCAATTGCTCCCTCAACCCTCTATTCCCAACAGTTAACGTAGCATCTCTGATCTCTCTTTCAGCTTCTTTGGCTTCACGCTTCGCCCACCGCCCCTCTTTCTCCGCCTTCCTCCTCTCCTCCTCAACTTTTCTCTCCCGTTCCGCGAGCGCTCGTTCCTGCTTCTCGCGCTTCTTCTCCCCCTCCACATCCCTGACCTCGTCGTCGTCTTCGCCTGCGGGCACGGGCGGGAGAGTCGAGATATGCTTGAGGATAATCGGATCCCGGACGGGCGTGGGGAGGGAGATGAAGTGCAAATGCCCCAGTAGCTGTGACGGGAGAGTATCGAAAGTGGTTGAGCGGTTGAGCGCGCGAAGTGGAATGGATGAAAGGAGGTTAGCGAGATCCGCTTTGCGCGTGCTTTCGGGCAGTTTGAGGCGGGATATGTGGTCGCGGTAGAGCTTTTCTCGGTCTTTGTCGCTGAGTTTGCGTTGGTTCATGATACTCTCTTTCTTGTATTTGCGTTTGAACTCTGGCCAGTAGAGCTTCGGCGTCGCTTTCTCGGCAAGGAAGGCTAGATAGGGTATTTTCGGATCCTGTTGCTCGGCCTTCGCGCGCTCTTCTTTCAAGCGGGCGGCGGTGTCTTTGACCCATTCTTCCCACACGGCTTTGCGGGTGCGGGTGTTGGGGAGGAGGGTATGGCGGTCGTCGTAGAGGATATCTTCGTTATTGAGAAGATTATCCCAAGGGGTGAAGGGGGAGATGTTATGGTCGTCTAGCATGGTGCGGAAGTGGAGGGCGGCTTCCTGATCAGAGACGTCGTCTTCGTCCGAGTAGTCCATTGGGTCTTCGTCCTCGTCGTCGGGTTGGTCCATGTCTTGATCCTGGTCCTGCTCCATGGCGGCGAGTTGCCAGGCTATGTCGTCTTCTCCAAACTCCACCGGACCGTCTTCTTCTTCTTCTTTCCCTGCCCCGACATCTTGCCCAACCGCAGCAGCTGCACGCCTCGCAGCTTTATCCTCCCCATCCTCGCCCTCGGAATCCGTAACCTCAACCTCCTCATACGAGATATCACTCCCATATCCCGCCTCTGTCGCCTGCAGAATCTTCGGCTGCAAGCCCTCTACTCCCTTCACAGCCTCCCTCGCATCCTTCTCCTCCACCCTCTCAGCCTCCGCAGCCATCTCCGCCATCAGAGCCTCCTCGTCCTCCTTCTGCAAACTCTCGCTCCTCCGTCTTCGTGACCTTCCCTCTTCTCGCTGGCCTCTGCCTTCTGCAACCTTCGTCCCATTAGCACCAGTGGCTGGCCCTCGCATAACCTTCAGCTGCTCCTCGGCCCATCGCGCATTTTGCGCTTTCTCGGTCTCTAGGGCTTGGCCTTGCTGCAGCTCTCTTACAGCATCCTTTAGTTCTGGAGGAGTGCGCCACAAGCTCTCCTTCGTCTCTTTATTGTGCATGAAGTACCGGCCAAACTTGGTCCTCACCAGGATCCAGGGCTCGTGACCGGGCAGAGGATGAGCGGATTTTGGCATGTCCCTGGCATGGCGGGGGTCGCTGCGAGGGTCGCGACGTTGATTAGATCCTCGCGGACCCCGGGGAGCTTCAGACGGGGCGTTGGAGATGCCTTGCGAGGTGGAGAGCTCTGGAGGTGGGGTGCTGTTGGTGTAGCCATATTGGTCTTCATTATCGTCGTCGTCGAGATCGAAGGAGACGAAGTCGGCACTGTCCGCTGCCTGTTCTGGTGGAGAAGGTTTGAGGCGCTTGTTTGGGGACTCCATGGTGGGTGTGTCGGTGGTATAGACTTCTTGCAGATGTGGTTGAAGTGGTCTTGATCTCGGGCGAAATATCTTAGGGTCCAGCAACCCTAGTGATGCGTGGAAAGCGCGTCTTGAGCTGCCTGGAGCTTCACCAGATCAACCAAGCGACACGTTCGACATCTCCACGACCAGCTCTCGACTCAATAACTACAAGATACCCTTTATACCCCTCACAGATCCATCACAATGTCGAGAAGATACGATAGGTGCGACTCAACTCATACGAGACCTTGACATGCGCGATTGCTCACATATATACACAGTCGCACGACCATCTTCTCCCCCGAAGGCCGCCTCTACCAAGTCGAATATGCCCTCGAAGCCATCTCACACGCCGGCACCGCCCTGGGCATACTCGCCACCGATGGCATCGTCCTCGCCGCCGAGCGCAAGGTCACCAGCAAACTCCTCGAGCAAGACACCAGCGCCGAGAAGCTCTACATCCTGAATGAGTACATCACCCCAAACACCACCACACTAAACGAACAGATCGCTGACACGTGATGTATTGTAGCAACATGATCTGCGCCGTAGCAGGCATGACAGCCGACGCCAACATCCTCATCAACTTCGCCCGCACCAACGCCCAAAAGTACCTCCTCACCTACAACGCCGACATTCCCTGCGAGCAGCTCGTCCGCCGCGTCTGCGACCTCAAGCAAGGCTACACCCAGCACGGCGGCCTGCGCCCCTTTGGCGTCTCCTTCATCTACGCCGGCTACGACCCCCAGCGCCAGTTCCAGCTCTACCAGTCCAACCCCAGCGGCAATTACGGCGGGTGGAAGGCGACGAGCGTAGGGGCGAACAATGCGAGCGCGCAGAGTTTGCTGAAGCAGGATTATAATGAGGAGTGCAGTTTGAAGGAGGCGTGTGAGTTGGCGGTCAAGGTGTTGAGTAAGACGATGGATTCGACCAAGTTGAGTAGTGAGAAGATTGAGTTTGCGACGGTGGGGAGGACGAAGAGTGGGACGGTGTATCATCATTTGTGGACGGCCGAGGAGATCGATGCGTTGTTGAGGGAGCATGGGCTGGCGAAGAAGGAGGGCGAGGGGGTGGAGGAGAGTGGGAGGCCGGGTGAGGCGGTATGATTGTTCGCAGGAGTACGATTGAGGGCTGAAGGGTGGTTTCAAGAAGTACGGCAGCACCAGCCACTGTCCGATATACGGAAAACGATGTTGGTGGTGTACTTTAGAGCATTTTGACTGCATCAGCGAGGCGCCTTGCGGAATGATCAAGGATGGGAGCCAAGCAGCCAACCCGCGTTATGTGAGTCGATCTCATTCACCTACAGTGGCCCAGTCACATGCAACATCACATGTCAAGACTGAAAGATGACGTTGACGCGGAGCTTATTCGTTAGTTCACTCCGACAGTGAGTATTCACACGGTGAGCCTACCCAATAAGAAATCAATATCCTTCACCTGCGACCTCATAACAACCTCACTTCATCTTGTGCAAGATCTTTAACAGCTCCGCAACCTCTGCAAAAGATCTGACTAGCTCACAATCACATGCTACCACCCTCCCATCTGATGCTTCGCACCTCCGTCTCCTTACGACCCTCACATCAACACCTCACAATCAACCTCAACACACCACACCCACCATGTCGCCACCCACCAAAGACGGGCGCGCTCCCACGCGCAAGCAAGATCAGACAGCCAGCCGAGCGTCCGTGACCGGCCTCAAGAGTACGCTCGAGCAGAAGCGCCAACAGATTGCCGAGTTGGAAAAGCAGATCGAGCAGGATGAGCGCAATCGTCGGCGCGTGCAGAAGGAGCAAGCGGAGTCGCCTTCGCAGGTGCGGCAGCAGAAGCGCGCTCTTGCGCCTAACCCGTACCGACAGCTGGATGATCAGGTCACGCCGCTTCGACACCCGGTGGCTGTTGGGCGGGCTTCGAAGGCTCCGCACACTCCGGTCCAGCCTGGTCAAGCACCTCAGCGCGTTGAGCCCGCCCAACCCGCCAGCCCTACCCCCCTCACCGCTCTCTCACCTCAGGACCTGCTCGACCTCTCCACCACCATGCTCCCTCCCACCCTCAACCCCAAGGACGTGGACCTCAATTCCGCCTCCGCGACTAAGACGCTCCGGTTCCTCTTCCCGGGCGATGAGCCGAACCACTTGCCGGGGAAGTACAAGGAGACTATCGTCCTCTTCTCTACCTCCAACCCAGCCATGGCTTGCTTAGAACTCAAGCGCTACCTCTTCAAATGCCACGTCCCCGAGAACCGTCGCGCGGTGGGGATGGTGCGGATGGAAGGCCAGCGCCTGGACGAAGCGTGGGACAAGATGGTCGAGAACGAACACTCCCGCAAAACCACAACCACCTCCGCCGGCCCAGGCTCAAAGACGGCAGCCGGACTCAAATTCCTCCCCGCAGGCCAAAAAGGTTGGATCCTCATATGCCCTTACATCGCCACCGTGCCCAATCTCCCACAGGGCAACGTGTACTCCGTGCTCGCTGTCCTGATCCCCGGCTCCCCGGAGGTGAGGTGGTTCTACACCCCCTACCGAGTCGGCGACTGCTTGCGCCACCTGCACACCCTGGGTAACCTCGACCGCTCGCTGGATTTGGAGGTGGAGAAGGATATCGCCTCTGGCACTCAGAGTCATGCGCGGCTGTTTACGTTCGTGCGAAACGCTTTCCGCGCCGCTGTCTCGTTCCCCGACAGCCCGGACTTCGTGAACGCGCAGATGATTACGGATTTCGCTCCGCCGATCCGGGATGTGCAGGGGGCGTTGGGGCGGTTGGAGATGAATGAGTTTTGGCATAATGTTAAGCCGTTTGGGAAGGAGAAGGCGAGTGCGAAGGAGAACAAGAAGACGAAGGGGAAGGAGGGTGAAGAGGAGGTGCAGCCGAGCGATGATCGGTATTTGGGGCACCTAGATCCGGCGGAGAGGGAGATTGCGTATATGGTTGGGCTGAAGGGCGCGGAGTATTTGTTGGTGAAGAGGGAGTTTTTCAAGGCGTTTTTTCGGGAGGTGTATCGGAGTGATAAGCCGATTGCTGTTGTCGACAACAACGGCAACAATACTTCTGACGAAGCTATGGAGGGCGAGAGGCCTGCTGCTGCTGCGCCTATGACCGAGGTGGATGGGGAGAAGGAGGACACCACGATGACGGACGCAGACAGCACACCAGCTCCCACCACCAACGAAGCCACGACCAGCCCTCCAGCCGCCGCAGGCACATCGCCGTTCCGCCCTCTGCCCGCAGCAACTCCAGCACCGACATCAGAGCACACCGCTACCGCCACCGCCACGCCCGCAAGCTCCCCCTTCAACCCCAAGCTCCGCCGCACCGCGCGCTCTCGCGCCCGCGAAGACACGCCGCAGTCTGGCTACAGCCCCTCTGTCGCCTCGACTGATACCCGCCCCACATCGAACCGCGCAGCTGGCAGTCCTGCCGGCAACCGTGCAGGCGACCCTGCGGGTGCGCCTACCGGACGAGCAGCCGGTCGAAGCAACTACGCAAAGCAGATCCGCACGACGCACGCGCATCAGGTGTGGCTGGAGAATGTGTACGAGTTTACGGTGACGCGGGCCAAGACGTTGCTTGTTGGGTGGAAGGAGATGTGAGTCTGCCTCGTAGATACTGCTCCATTGGGTGTTTGCTGACGCTTGATACAGGGGTTTCCTGGAGGAGGCGTTCTACATCGATTGGATCAAGAAGGGAGGATTGTTTGAGGATGAGTTGGGGGGGAGTGCGAGGGAGTAGGGTAGGGTGGGGTGGAGAGTTGGGTGTGAGTGTGGAGGGAGTGTGAGGTGAATGTGAGCAAGAGGAGGATATGGTCGAAAGGGAGATGTTGTTGGGAGGATGTTGTATTGTACTTGAACTGTTGTTGACTGCTGGCGTTCTGGGAGGTGTGATTGGGTACGGATGATTGCATGATGAAGCTCATGCCAGGATAACTTGAAAGAGATGGCAGCGGCGAGTGTAGCATTATGTGGAAACGTTTGCAAACCTAGACAGAACAGCAAAGCGTGATCGTCTTGCAAGGTATGCGAATCGCAAGATGGCCCCGAAATATGACTGAAGGACACCTGTCCTTATCGACTCCTCAACGTACTGAGCGAATCCGGACGCCTTATAGACCCCTCGAACGCATGGGCAAGACAGCTGTATTCTACATTCTCTCTGATACGATCGTGGTGACTGATAGCTGCTGCCTAGCATGTCAAAGTCTTCGTGCCAACTGGCCTCATGGATATAAACAGATCGAAGAGCTCATATATCATTTAAGGTGTGCCTATTGAGTAGTCTCTACGTCCATATATGATCAGTCCAGTATCGCAGTTCCCAGCATCACGACTGCAATGGCCATCCCCATCCCAATCCATGTCGCCGAAGGTACGACTGCGCCTGACCCGGAAGAAGTCTTCATCTCCACGCTCACCACGAAAACACCTACTCCTCGACCAGTCGACCCAGCCGCATCGATCAAGAGTCTCTTCGACGCCGTCCCAGACACTACCAACACCCCCAATACAACCATCGAAATCTCGCACTTGCAAAGCGCCACAAAAGCGCTGGTCTTATGCTGCCTCCCCTTGACCCTCGCCTGGACGGCGATCTCGACGCTCCTGATGCTCGAGTACCTCGCCTTCAAGACCAGGAACCCGATCTCCGACGACAAGAAAATGGAACAAGTGCGAACGTGTGTGCGAGAGGATGTCGAGGTGTACCGGAGACGACTAGCGCGGGTTGACGCGCGGATGCCGGAACTTGTTTCGAGGTTTGTGCTGCGCTTTCGTTCTCGGTCGTCTTGCACTGGCTCGATGAACAATCCACTGACGCACCGTTCGGTTCGCAGATGTCAAACACAATACCACAACTCCGTCGCGTTCTTCAAAACCGCTTCGACGGCCGTGCACACCCAAGCTGACGCCACCGACCTCACGGGGATTCTGGCTTCCTTGTCCAAGTTCGCCTCCGTCAAGTCGTACGTCGGCCTCCTGGTTCTGGTGGCTTGGACCATGCCGTCGCCGCCGTGGATGTGGATCGTTTTCGCGGCAATACTGGCTTCGATGAGCAGGTTCGCTGCGGTCAAATCGTCTGTTGGCCTTCTGGTACTGATGGCATTGCTGATGCCGTCGCCGCCGTGGATGTGGATCGCTTTCGGTTGGTTGATCAAGCGCGAGGCTACGAGGATGGTGAGGAAGCAGGAGCCAGTCAGATAGAGGACGGTTCGCAGCTGACTGCTGACAGCCGGAGTGGGAGATATGTGGAGACTTGATTTAGCTTGTGAGTCTCAAGTCTGGTCCGCCTTGTTATGGCGTTGTGGTCTTCAACCAGCTAGCTGTGAAACGCGTTTTAACAGTAATGACACCTGCCGTGCTCAGATTTCTCTCCAAGTCATGCCTGCCCTCTCCTGGTATGGCGTAGGCGCTGCATTGTCGTCGCCGAATGGGTCATCGTCACCTTCATCAGCTCCGGAGTCCTTTGACGTGGAGGCTACTGGCACACTCGGTGGAGGTGGCATGGCAATATGACCAGGACGAGGAGGCTTAACGGGCGATGCTTCGTTAAGATTCAACCCGGCAAGCTGATGTTGCGCACTTGATGCTGGAGGTGCAGGCGCCTTGGGCGCTGCATGGTCGCTTATCTCCCACGCATCACTGTCGCTGTCGTCGTCAATGCTGCGGTCCGTGATCTCGTAAGCCGTCAAAGCTTTGACAAGTTCGTCGTTGGCATTGACAAGACTGCCGATCCAGTCGTCCGACTCGACGTTCTGTATGTAGTACAGGATTTTGTGGCGTAGATTCTTGCAAGCCTCAAAACGTCGAACGCACTCGGTATTCTGTGACACCTGCTCCGTCTCTCGATTGATAAGCTGTAGCGCGTTGAGCAGATTCGTCGAGGCGATAGACGCTTGCGCTATTGCGGTAGTCATGTTATCTTTCTCTTTGCCTAGATTGAAGGGCTTTCCAGGCCCGTTCTTCTTGTTTGTTTTCGAAAGTTTTGACGTGAAACCTGAAGATGAGAAAGTTGAAGATGTCGATGTGAGTGTGACCGGGTTGTTGGCGCTGGACGAGGCACGGGAGCGACGACCAGAAGGTCTTGATCGTGGCTGCGACTCGCTGTCCGAATCAAAATTGCCGGTCTCCTGGAGTACCTTCTGTCGGGCGGCTTGCGGTCGCTGTGTTTTCGGCAATTCTTTGTAGAGGTTTGCAATGCGCTCGAGACCTGATACGTTCTGGTAGCCACTCGCCCACTGTACGAACAGTACCCTGCACTTCTCACGAACTTGCGGGTCAACCACCTCGTCTCGCGGGAGCAAGCGGAGTCGCTCAAGCAAAGGCTCATCGGCGAACGTTCGCTGAAAGCGTGATCCGGCGTTCTGTATCAGACCATCGAGAATGACAAGAGCTCTGATCTGTCGGTGCGAGTTGCCATACTTGCTGTTGGAAGTCAGTGACTTCATTGCCAATCGTACGGAGAGACTCACAGCTTCTTGCGAATCGCTCTGGCCGCCTCTGTTGGTCCTGACGATTGGATCCGGATGACCTCGACCAGGTCCGGGATGCCGCTCGAGTCGTCTTCATCGTACTGCTCACTCGTCAAACGTTCGATCTGGACCGTGACGGCCGAATAGGCCTTTTTCTGTTTCCAACGGTCGAGTCAGCCATTGTCAATCTATCTGCCATGCTACGATATGATGCCCTTCAGCCGGCGAGCCCGGCCTCGGCCTTGAGCTACGCAGGGCATATGGCTGGCGGAACTTACTGAGCCGTGAAACATATCTGCTGCTTACTCGACCGGAATTACTCTCGTAAGGATGGCAGTGACAACACGATCAAATCCTGCTTGTTTGTTAGGTTGTGAGTGCTGATACGAACTGCCTAGATAGGTGATATAGTGGAGCTGTCGAGCAGGGATCGCAGAGCGCGCTGGGCTGAGCACGTATTGCACAACACTTCGTCGGTGAATACAGTTCTCTTCGTCTCGTCGCCTGTCGACGATACCCTTCGCTATCGGACGGTGCTGAATTATCGAAGTCGACCGAGCTCCAAAGCTACGCGTGCCTGCTGATCTTGTTTGTGGGACGAGCCTTCCGCAGCGCCGAGGGGTAGAGGTAGATCTGGCTCCACCAAGATCCGGCCGGAGTATGTCAGTTGCTCAGTTTCCAGTATGTGCAGCTTGTGGAAATGGGATGGGAAAGATGTACATGGACCAGGTAGTAATACTTTCTGGAAAGGTAGGCAGTGCACGTAAAAGCTGCAATGAAGCAGGTGAGGTAGGCTGCCACCAAAACTTTGATTCGACGTCACTTCTTGGCTTTCACGTGTCGCATATCTCATGGTCCCATTTGATCGCGTACAGATAAGCACTGTTGCAGCTTACGACGCATAGTGAGAGCGACTTCAAGCTAGGCTGCGGTAATGCCTTCGTGGAAGGGCTGGAGTGAGCCGGAAGTACGACAGAAGCCACCTAATGCTCAGGCCTCAGCCATCTCAACAAGGTGTGTCTAGACCCGTCAAAGTCCAGACGGGTATGCCTCTGACTTGTACGACAGGAGCGTGCCGGCTTCGATGGGGTTCACAGCAATCAACGCGCCACAAGGTAGCAAGCAAGCTCCGCTAGACATCGCCCAACCTGTACAATCGGGAGCGGACCCGTCAGCGGCCTCGGAAAGGAGTACCATGCCTTTGATATCGGAGTACCTAGGCCGTGGAGATGGAGGCGATGAAGCGCCGGTCACTCAAGCGCTACGTGGCCAAGGCACGAAGACCGCCAGAAGTAGGGGCGGGAAGCGAGCTGGTACCGCCAACGTGGCTTCAACAAGGAAGCGTCGCAAGACTAGTGATGTATCAGAAGGAATGACAGTAACGAAGCCCGCTGCGAAGAAAGCAAAATCAAAGGTGATAGTGGAGAACGAAGCCGAAACAGACGCACCAGCGAATCCGCAACAGCATGCAGATGATGATGCCGCGGAGCATGTTGCAAGTAACGTGAACCAAGCTGTCCCGGTCTTCGCTCCTCCCACGTCGATGCAGACCTACCACAGCGCCGGACAGCAGACTTCGGTACAAGCTCTCAAATCTGCACATGGCCGCACCAAAACGCTATACCGCCGCACTGAAACTCCTGGTCAGGATCAGCCAGACATCAGCTACGCCGAGCCTTGGCTGAATATACAACCTACTTCTGAAGCCCAAGGCACCAGCCCGTTGTCTGCCAGAGTTCTTCGACCACGGCACGAGAAGGCTGTCGCGGTTGTGGTCCCGGGACAGGACCAAGAAGCCCGTATGCCGGCGGCGAAAAGCAAAACTGGAAAGCAAAAGAACAAAGCAGCTCCACAGCAAAAGGCTGCGGTAACGACGAAGTCCGGACGTCGCAGACGCTCAACCCGCAGTTATGGCGAGGATTTCTTCGGAGATGACGACGATATCGATGAAGTCATGGCACTGGCAGATACGGTCGAGAAGGTGATGCCATCCCATAGACCCACGAAGAAAGCAGGCAAGACACCGCTAGCGACACCGGTCACATCTGATGCGCCTGCCGGTCAGCCGAAAGCGACAAAGCGGCGGACGGTGGAGCGAGAACCAACACAAATCCTAACAGCCGACGAAGAGTTCATTGTGCTGGACGATGAGCAGGAAGCCGAGTGTGAAGGCACCCCCACAACGTCTGAAGCAGATCACGATTCTGCACTACGCCGATCACCCACTCCGCCTCCCCGTGATAAGAAGTTCAACATGCGCGAGGTTGATGAGCACGAAGACTACGGTGGTGCTCTACTGTCCGACAGCGAGATCCAGCTTCTAGAAAAGCTGAAATCTACAACACCACAATATGGCCACAGACCCATGGTACGCCTGCCATTCCCTGCCACTATGCTCGACCGCTCCCCCATCTTTGGCGCCACCAACACTACAACCCTCCGAACCTGCTTCCGGATCGGCGAAGCCCTGAAGGAGGGCTGTCAGGCAGTCCGGTGCAACCGAAACGTCATAGTTGAGCTCTTCGCTCGTGTCACGGCATCCTGGCGTGAGCCACATCCATCTAGAAAGCAGCATTTCGCCTTCAAAGACTTGTATCACGACAAGCCGCCGCATCTCGAGGGGACGTACGAGCTATGGGGTCAAAGTCGGCTGTGGGATATGGACAGCCAGGCTTTCCTGCAGACCGGGAAGGAGGGCAAAGGAGGGGCGAAAATGTGTAGGGTCGTGGCAAGGATTAGGAGAGTCGAGATGGCGTGGAGGTTGGAGGTACTTAGTATCTGGGAGGCGGACTGGGAGGATGTTGAGGTTGCTGGAAAGATCTTTGCGAAGGTGTATGGGTTCCCGAGGGACTGATCGCGGTGGGGGTTGGGGGTATGGCTGAACGGGTGGATGTACGAGGATATGATGGATTTGCTTAGCAGGGTGGATGTCCTTCGATTTGCTATTCGTGATCTAGCTGAGGTTGATGTTCCTCGCTATATAGTCGAGATCCTGCATGCACATGTTTGACGAACACTAAGCACATTCACATGTCTTCAACTTCAACTCAGTATTGGACCTGGCCTCTGATTGGCTGCAGCCCACGCGAACCTCGACCGTGGATCAATACTGGACTCCACGCTACGCACGTTGATGACGACGGATCAAACAGTGTCGCGACTCTCCAACACAATCACACCTCAACCAATGTAACTCCCAGCTGTACAATACGATGTCCGCGACCGCATCCTCCTTCCCTCCCTCCTTCGACCCCGACAGGACTCCCTCGAAATCGCGCTCCTTCTCCGACCCGCCCAGCGCCAACACGCCCACGAGCACTCCACCAGCACTAGCGCCCTCTCCATCCTTCCGCGAGAAGCGACCAACGCAGCAAAGCAAAGACGACCATGCCCTCCCTACCACTCCAAAGCCCAACCGGCCCGCTCGACGTCCGGATTTCCTGTCGCGAGGTCTGTCCTTGCAGATGCCCCCGGATGGTAGCACCTTCTCCTCGAGCTCCATGCCCTCGCCTTCGCACTTTCCTCGACCCATCGATGTCCCGCTCTCGCCCCAGCTCAATCGGGATAGCGTGTACATGCAACAGCAACAGCAGTCGGAGTCCCCAGGTGCAAACGCAAGCATTTCCGCCTCACCAGCAACATCCTTGCCAAGACACTCCCGCGGACTCGACTTCGCCAGAGCTTGCACAAATCTGCATCACTCGACACTCGCGGAGCAAAGCTCACCTGACTCGAGTCCCGTGATCTTGCAGAGAGGGGGGATGATGATACCTGGCAGCAACCATAACGGTGGAGTGAATGGAAGGAAAGAAAGCATGAGCAGCATGATGCTTGACTCACCCAACATAAACGGTCTGGGCAGCGTACCGTGGGGTTCGTTGGCGCCTGAACGGAGTGCCGTCAGCAGCTCTGTCGGCAGCGTGAATATGCTAGCCAGTGAGGATGAGAGCAGTGGAAGTGACGACGATGAGAGTATGGCGGGTGACGAGCATGACGATCCCATCTTCACCACGCCGCAAGTGCATAAGTTGCAGAATCCGAACGCGCCGACGCCTTTCGCCCCGCCGACGACACCGGGCGCGGGCCAGATGTGGGGTGGCGGCAGTCATGCATTTTCGCCTGCGCAGGCGTCGTTGATGAGAACGATACGGAAGTCAAGATTACCGAAGAATGGGAAAAGGAACAGGAAGAGCTCCAGTGCGAGTGGGAACGGCAGCGGATACTCATCCCTAGGGTCACCACGGACAGGGTCTCCGCCACCTATGCGGAGCATCGAGAATGCAGCGAACAGTGGATATCTGAACTGGGCTACTGCTGCTAGAAGCAGACGGGAGAGCTTGGCTTTGGGTACCGACGGGTTGCATATCTCAAGTGGCAACGACAGTGGAGACGAGGCATCTGGGGCTGGCCTGTCGACACCTGGAGTGGTGAGGCGAGTTGTTACCAGGCGTGGTAACCTTTTACCAAAGACCAAAGGTTTTGCACGCATTCGTGCGGCACTGCTAGAAGAGGCAGCTCCAGTGGATACTGAGGTCCGCCGCGAAGCAGAAACAATTCGTCAAGTGCGCGAACGAGACGGCAGCATCGACGAGCTCGACCTCAACTATGATGGCCGTCCACAAACCGCGACCGCACAATCCTCACCGAACCTACTTCCAGCCGTTCCCGAAGCGCTCCAGGAAGACTTCGAGAGCAGCCTCGATGGCGAGAACTCATCAGCCTCCGGCTACACGAAAGGCCTGGGCATGAACTTCGCTACTCACGCCAATCGCAACTCTGGCGGCCTCAAATACTGGAACCGCTTCGATCCCTCACTACAACGCACCCCTCCACCACCCGCCTCCTTCCCGCGACAAGGCAGCAGCAACATGTCCGATGTTAACATGGACAGCGAGCCGAACATCACCAACACCCCACTCTGGCGCCGGCCTCGTGCCCGTTCTTCCGCCTCTGATGCTTCTGAGGCTCTTGTCCCGAACAGCTCAGGCATGCAAGCCGCAGGCGTGAACGACGATATGCATATCAAGAAATTCAAGCGCCGCCGCGAAGACGACTTCGACATTGCTACCATTAAACGCCGGGCCGTCTCACCAGGCATGAGCGCGCAGAACTCGCCCGTACTTCAAACCCATTCGCCGTCGCAGAAGGAAGCGGGTGTGGCGTGGGGTATGCCGCCAGAACGTAAGGACGGTGCAGGAAAGATCTTGCCGGCTTCAGCTGGGTCGGAACTTAGTGATGTGTCGAAGATCCCGATGCTGTCGACAACGCCAACGAACGTGGCTCAGCAGGGAAGCAGACATGGCAGTGGCGGGAGCAGTATATCGTTACCTGGCGGGACCGTTGTGGCGGGCACGGGGAAGAAGTTGGGGTTGCAGGGGATGGTGGATACGAATGATGGGTTGATGAAGATGAGCATTGAGTGAGAGGGACAAGCTCGGTGCAAAATGGCGAAGAGATCATGTTTTGTTTTGAGTTGTATCAAGCGAAGGCGCTGTTGGAGCAAAAGCAATGAGCGATGAGCATGGCAAGGGCTCGGACTGGCGATCAATGTCTGGCCTCCGAAACCATTCCGAGAAGGGAGGGCGGACTTTGTACTTTTGCTGACGACATGAGACATGACTTTTACGACAGCACCATGAAACGATTAGGATACTGACTGCCTTTGGCAGGAATCAAGTGTTAGACAACGACTATTAGTCTGTCCCAGGTCATGTTTTCGTGCAAAGGTATCAGGTAAGTCATCTTGGTCTCATCATCTCTCTCGGTCGTCCAGTCCACGGATCTCAGTTCTCCAGCCCCATGGATTCCTTCACATGATCGTGCATGGGATGCAGCAGATCTCGCAGTCACTGTTCAGAAGTCAGCCTCTCGTATCAGAAGAGGGGGAGAAGTCATTTGTCACCTACCAGTCAGGCCCGCAAGGAATGTCGATGCATGGTCGCGGTCCTGGCTTCTTGATCACTGGCTTGACTTCGGGTGAAGCGGTTGACGGTTCGTGGGTGTGGTCGCACATAGTGGCCTGTTGCCTATGTCAGCTTGACGAGTGATGGCTAAGTGCAGTCGTTACATACTGTAGCTTTGGTAGTCTGTTTGTGAGTTGATCTTCAGATATCGCCAAGGAAGTGTCTTCTGTAATGAGTTTAGCTTTGTTTCTGGAGGTGAGTGCAGTTCTGCAACGAACGTGAAATTGAGAGTCGATCGAGTCTCGGATGATGTTGGTGAGGGATATGTCGAGTGGAAAGTGAGGATCAGTATAGTAGACACAATTGCAATCAATTATCTGGAGTGATCACAACCAGCATTGAACGCACCTGCCTTGGCATATGAAACACATGGAAGCGGCAAGGTGACGCCAGCGAGCCGCTCCGTTTATCCGCCAAGACTCAACCTTCTTCCGTCCTTCGTATCTTGATGTTGCAGATATGCTGCTGCGGTGAGACGATTGAGCTCGAGCGATTGCATGGCTGGACTATCAACACTGCACAGATACGATCCTTATGAGCATGCGCCTAGCGTGTCGCAGGCTATCGCACGCCTACCCTTCACGCCTATTGTCTGTCCACCTTGGACTTAGGGCTCGACCTGGGCATACGAAAGGAGCAAAACCAGGAAGTAGAGCTTACATACTCCGCACACATTGCGCCGTTGGTAAATTCCATACCGACTACCTTGATCCACGAGCGACTCCAGTTACTATTGTCGTCGAGTGCTAATTCGTTCAGACGAATCTCCTTGGTAAGCTACCAACAACAACGGTGGAGATGTTCTATCATCATTTCACGGATTCAGGCACCTGCACTCTACGGTCCATGTGTCTCTCGAAGCAGGGGAGGAGTGCGGCCGCCGTTATACGTTGTCACGTCCAAGGCATCCTCCGCGAAGATCCTACCGTCCGCGCAATCTCGACCAAGATCCTGCTGCCAACACAATCTTGGATCACCTTCATATACTCAGAACCTATAAGTTGCACGTACTTTCGTTCTCCTCGTCATCATATCTTCACCTCCCAGACCGTCTTCGTCTGCAACACTCTCACATCTCATATTGCATAAGATGTTGGCACTGCAGCTCGCCGCGGCTTTCAGCCTTCCCTTGTGTGTTCTTGCTTCACCTGCACCGCAAGCCTCATCCGGCGCGCCGACCACACCGGTCACCACAGTGATGGAGCCAGCCACTGCTAAGACGGTAAACTTGGCTGCAGGCGCGAATCCTTCGAGAAGCATTGGCTGACTTACACCTTTCAAGGCTCCCACCTCGACTCCTACCTGCCAAGTGGACAATTACTTCGCTGGCTGGTGTGCTGTCGATGGGTGGAAGTCGGGATGTCCAGGTTCCGGCTGCAGCTTTTTTAACGTCGCAAAGGTTGCCCAGAAGCCTGTGACAGTCCACACCGTCATCTCTCGGATTGGGCGTGTATGAATGGAGGGTACAGCAATCGGCAAATACTACTCCATCCAAAACATTTGCTAACCCATTTGCCCATCTGTTCATAGGTTCTGTAGTTACTCAGCTGACACCACCGGTGCAACTATCGACGAAAACATCCCAACGGATAACGGTTTGAAGAGATGGTGCGATGCTGGGAACCAGATTCCAGCTGGCCGCATTGTAGCTTTCTCCGTTGGAGACGACATGGTGTACGTTTGCAATTACCTCGACAAGGAGATAGGATGTACCTGGCTATCTGAGGTGACTGAGGGTATCAATGCGGTCATCGGTCGGGTCGGTTGAGGAAAAGTGGTAAGTGGTTACTTTGACACGCTTGAACCCCACGAATCTGCGCAATTATACTTACACGCCCTACTCAGGTTGGGCCTGGTCGAAAACTTGGAATAAGACCTACGGGTTGGAGAAGAACGGCACACAGACGGCGTGCACCTACAACATCGGGGAAAAAACCACGCCAATCTTTGTGTAGCGGAATCACAGGTCGTCAGCTTCTTGAGCACGAACAAGCTCACGTAGCAGATGATATTGTGTTCACGCAATGCGGCGAGCGCGCTATGTCGGACGTGGCAGGGCTCGTTTGGAGCACGTGGGGAGTGTCGTGGTAGCCGTACACAACCTTCAATGGGGGTTCGATTTACTGCTGTTCACGAGAACAATACGGTCACCCCAATTCTACACTTGGATGATACCCCCTAGTATCTGTTAGTTCTACCAATTGCCTCAGCTGTTTCAAGCCCTTTCCTAAGAGTGGTCCCATGTTCTCACAGGCGCCGTCAACCACTCTGCCAGCAAAATCGCAATGTATGTGGCAACGAGAAAGCCAGAGTATGCTAACGTACAAGATCAGCTTGCTGTCCTCGAGAGGCAAGTCCGCACCATAGTTCGTGAGGAATCTTTCTGGAATAGTGTAACCGTAAGGTAAGCTATCTCAACATGGCGCTATGTCGCGACGACCACTCTATCGACGCAGGTTGCATGAGTTGACGGGAACACTCAGCCGCAAATCCTCGAGACGCGAACACGAATATGCGGAGAACAAAATTCATACTTCCGATCTCTCTCAACACAAACGGCTTCACCACTCTAGCTAGATCGGAGTACGACCTCTGGGCATCTAATGGCCAGGGAAAATTTCGCCTTATAACTACAACAGCCATCTTGTTGCTCGCGTCCTCGAAACTTCGCAGCCGTGAGCGCCAGGATTCCTGTATAAAACTACACAGAGTACAGTACAGAATACTGGTACTCAATATAATGGCTAACACCGCCAGTCTTTATCTCTTCAACCCACATCCCGTTCTTGCCCACAATGAGCGTCTACAACACCCGCCTTTGGCTCTTCCTTGAGGACTACGTCTACTACCAGCCGCGTCAGCCACGTGTCCGAGCCAAAGACAGACCACTGCAAGTGATAGCCGTCGGCCCTGTACGCTCAGCAACCGAGTCGCTTCAACACGCTCTCATCCAGCTTGGATACGAACATACATATCATGGCTGGGATCTACTCTTCGAAGAACGCCACAACATGCGAGGATGGGCAAAACTCGCACGACGGAAATTTCTTGGAACCGCAAATAGTGGTGGCGACTGCGATATTACAGCCGCAGACTTCGATGAGCTTATGGGAGACGCCGTGGCAGTCTGCGACATACCCGCCTCGGTGTTTGCAGCAGAGATGATTAGAGCATATCCTGACGCCAAAGTGATCATCAACACAAATCCGGACCTCGATCGCTGGCACGCCTCGGCAGAGAAGAACGTCGTTGCTGTCAATCGTAGCTGGTTCATATATCTCATGTCCTGGACGATGAAAGATTGGTTCTGGGCCTGGACTTCATGTGAGAGGTATAGTCTGGAAAACCCTACCTCCTGCCGTGAGGGTTGCTCACCCTTATTTGTAGGTTCCTGCTGCCCGGGCTTTTCCGGTGTGTGGGACAGAGTCTCGACCTGGGCGTGATGGGCAACGGCAAGTGGATCTATCGAGAGCACTGTGCCATGGTCAGAGGTCTGGTACAAGAGGAAGGCAGGCTGTTGGAGTGGACGGCAGAGGACGGATGGGAGCCTTTGTGTACTTTTCTCCAGAAACCGATACCGGATGAACCGTTCCCTAGGGTTAACAACGCGGTGGGCTTCCAGGGAAGGATAGAGAAGCTGACGAAGAGGTGGTTGATGGAGGGACTCCGAAATCTGGCCATTGGGATTGCAATTCTGGTGGTGGTGCTGACGGTCATTTGGAAGATGTAGTGCTCCGACACCAGAGAGTTTTCGGCACGTCTCTCGTGGTGGTGAATGCTAAGTTGCCAGGTCTGTTACTTCAAATCGAAGCTGCACCGCCCTTTCCTGTGTGCCTTCCTCGGACCGCAAGTATCAGTGCTGGCATCGCAGAGCAGGAATCATGATCGACAACTTTTGGAACCTGAGGACGGTGCTGCGGTGGGAGAAGTCTTTGCGGAACAGCAACAACCGCCATCTCCGCATGCGCTCCCAAACTCCATCCGTGTGGTCCATCGTAGGGACAAGAGGCCTCCAGCTCAGACGTAGCATATATCGGTTCGTGTGTGAGATATATCTTATCGTTGCGATATAGATGACCCATCGACCATAGAGGCTGGCTTCTCACAGCTGAAGTCAAGATCATCATCTTCCAAACTTCTTCACCTCTAAATAACGGAGAGGAGGGTAGCTGGCCAATGCAAAGACACAGCCTACCCACATGCCGACGTCAGCTCCGTCGCTCACTGTCGCCAGCGGTCCCACGAACCAGAGCTCCGACATGCCGAGCACTGCACCAGCCCACCCAAGCAAGAATGCTAGCAGCGCTGCGTATCCAATAGGTAGCCTCTTTGGATCGGCCCACGCAGTCCAATCCAGTCCCAGCCTAGGTTTGAACAAAACATGCTCTTCAGCGACAATACAGATCATGGTCATCAACCAATACCCCATCAAGGCGAGGAAGTTTTGAAAGATGACGAAGAGCTGGTTCCGACCTGCCAATCCGCAGATCAATTGAATGGTGACAAGAACAATGACCCATACCCACCGGGGCAGAGCCTGACCCCACCGACCCATGATCTGGCAGCCAATAGCGGCACTGTAGGTACCCGGAACGCAGTTGGCGATGACGCCGAACGCAATCAAGACCGAACAGAACTTCCCGAATCCACCTAGAGGTGTATACGCTTCGGCAATCAGCGCCCCTGAGGAAATGTCGAAGGCATCCGACCATGCCGGCACCGCAGCAACACCACAGCCGAGACCGATGCCAATCAGGTCGACGAACCAGAACGAGACCAGTAATCCGGAGAGCGTCAAGAGGAAGATCTTCCACTTGGGCGTGTCTGGCGGATAGTAGACATAGTAATCGGAAGCCGCAGCGGCCCATGAGTTTGGAATGTAGAAGCAGAGAGTAAGGAATGACAATCGATTTGCATTGAGAGCAGAGCCTGTCACTGAGGACGGGAGCGAGACGTTGAAGTGCGGGCCAGCTGATCCGACCAGGATAAATAGCACGAAGAGTTGAGGGAACCAGGCGAAGCTATTCGTTTCGTTAGTGATAGAACCGCCCGTCTTTGCTGTTCTACACACCGTTCGTAGACGTGGAAGATCTTCAACCCAAAGCCAGCAATGGTGCATTGGATCAGGGCCACAATGACGATTCCTACAGCAATTGTCATGTGCCCTCCACTGACAGCAGAAAGCACCTGGCCGCCAATGATGCAGTCGATTGTGCCATAACCGACCATCAATATTATGTTGAGAGGCGTACAGATCTTCGAAGGGTAAAAGCCCATGAAGAAGCGGTTCACAACCTTGGCAGCACGTCAACATAAGGGCAGAGAGCTCGATGACTTGTTCGCAGTGCGTACCATCGTTCTATTCCCACTGACTGCGCCCCACGTACTCATGTACGCAGTCGTGAGCGAGCCCAGAAAAACCCCAACAATTGCACAAGCAGTGCTATCGGCGAATCCGAGTCCGTAAACGATATTGCAGGTCATAGCGACAGCCATGTTGTTGATGGTGAGGTTCGCGCTGAGCCCAGAGGAAGCCCATCTGTACCAGTCCCATGGTAGACAGAGGTAGGCGGTGTTCGAGTGGAACTCGCTCAAGACCTCTGGCCTCGAATCCTGCCATGCCTTCAACTTTTGTGTTCCATTGAGCGAGCCTGCTCGACCATGTCGCATGTGTCCGCGGATAAGGTTGTGACTGCGGTGAGAATTCTAGAGGCGTGCCCTTTTCGACATCAACATCCGCCACGCGAGTATGTGTCTTGGAGGCTTCTGCATCCATTATTGCGTCCGAGGAAGAACGCGAGTTAAGACAGGAGTGACGTATTCTTAATCAGTTCAGCCGGCGAATACAAAGACAAAGGGAAGAGGGAAGCTTTCCATACGCCACGTCCCAGTTTATCTGTGAGCTGTACAAGGTGCAGCTAATGCTAGACCATATGCCGGTTGTGGCCCCCGTTCCGCGAAATATGCGCGAACGTGCAGATGGGCTTGCCAGCTACTGCATGAGTCCGATGAGACCGGGCTTCTGGTACACGAGAAAGGCTCGAGTACCGCGTTGGCATGAGACACGAAACCTGATTGGCGTACTGTGTCGAGTCCGGATGAGACTCGCGTCATTCTGCGGTATACTGGTACCACCTCGCGATAGAACTGCTGCATCTCACTCGCAAGCCGCCACAGTCATTACTTGCACAAAGTCGGTATAGAACCTGCGTAGTGCTGTACTGAAGTATGGCATAGAAGACTCCCAGATCGATCTGGAGGGTGTGCTGAGATTCAGAGCAAAGTAGCTCGTACATCAATGACTGTCGTTGTACACATTTCGAATGGGAATACGAAGGATTGAGAGAAACAAGACACGTCGTAGGAACGTGCTTGAGAAGTCACTACAAGCCTTGAATCCAAGCTCGGAGGAGTCCCCAGTCCCCACAGCGCCTCGGGCCGACACGTGCTGATGAATCACGTGCGACATTCTGTCCACTCATCGAGTTGTTCTCACCCTTTCCGACCTTCTCACCATCCCCTCCAACCTCGTCCTCAACTGTCGCCCTCGCACCTCGCCCTTATGATGCCAAGACCCGCAGCGATGCCCTCAGCAGCAGCCATGCCAACTTTCAAAAGTAAGCAGACATCGGGCCCGTCCACTCCCACAACAGGCAAGCTCCAGAAGCATTTGGGGTACCCATCACCGAGTATCACGCTCGTGTCGAGCTGCTGACTATTGCAGTCCACCGCGTTATCGTACATCTGTTGCAGATTGACATTGTACCCCAACGATTCATCTTCGAGCTTGGCCATTATTTCGGCGGAGACCGGTGTGGTGCTTCCAGCCCCGCCAGTTGACCTGTCGCGATGAGAAAGCATGGCGCACTGTCCGTTGACGAGGCGGTTGCCAAAAGTACCGCAGTTCTCCGGCGCGATCGTGGTGTCGATGAAGACGTAGAAGTTCTGTCCGCGGAACAGGTTTGCTATCAAGCTGTGCTTCACCCTGTCCAGACCATCCGTGAAGGCAAAGCCTAGTGTTGAGGCGACCGGATCGCCGAGGAAGCTGCCGTCTTTGAAGTTCTGGACGATCGGATCAAGTCCATCGTTTGGCAGCTGGCCAGACGTCTGAAGTCTCTCTACCAGATCCCGGAGATCAAATGCACTGCTTCCGCCGAACAGCTTGTCGTTCACGCCCTTGAGGAAACCTTGGGTCGTCGAGAACATCTCACTCAACTGAGCGCTGACCACTTGGGTCCACTGCTCAGTTGAATCGATAGGCTCTGCTGGCTTCAGAATGACCTCGTCAGCAAAGGTCAGTACACCACCGATGGCCGAAAGTCTAGCGCCAACTGCAGCGCCACCGGGCCCAGCAGAAACCGACAAGAGGCCTGATGCTAGACCCACACCCCTATAGAAGTAATCGTAAGTGTGATCCATTGGACCGACCCAAGATTTGGCAGAACTCACGAATTCAGGGCAGCGATTGCGTTGAAGGGCTCTCTTGTCTCCCCGTCCGGTGCGAAGTCGGCTACGAGGGCGTCCTGAAGGAGTCAGCAATGTCTCGGATCTGCGAGCGGCTACTGCTTTGCAGGCTTACGATGGCAAGGGTGTTGACGATTGTGCTATCCTGCAGTTGCTCGTGGGCGCTGGTAAAGATTGACGAACTGGTTCAACGCCAACGGATCCGACAACTGGCTGGCGGCCTTGGCCGCCGCGATCCGGATGTAACGAAGCACAGGTGGATTGGAGCTCTCGCAGGAATCCCGTGGTGGCCCACAGGATGGACCTCCGAGGGCGTTGCAGCTGAGCGTCGAATCGGAGGAGCCATCGACCATGGCCGCCAGCCAGTTGTCGGATCCGTTGGCGTTGAACCAGTTCGTCATAAACTCTGAGGCTCCACTGAGGCCCCAGGATGCTGGGTCGTTCTCGGGTAAAGCGCAGATATCGCTAGGAGCAGCTGCGGCGACGATCAAGTTCCCGACATCTGCTTCTGGAATTGGGATGGCGGAATTGGCGGTAGGAGCAGCCTCGACAGCCACGGCAGAGCTCGTAGGGGCGACCGCATTCGACGACTCCGGTGCTGCGCGTCCTTGCGGAAAAGCCAGCGATCTCGCGGCCAACACCACGGACAAGAAGATAAATCTGGCAGACATCTTGAAGGTCGAGCCTGTGTGAACAACTGGAGTAATAAGTGATACCCAAAGGCATCTCTTCACCTTCCCAGGCTAAGTTCTTATACCATTCCCGCACATCGGCAGCCCACTGCAATACTCGTTCCGGGGCTGAGCACGTTGGACTTGCAATGCCTATTCGGAACTTGACCACGTTGGAGTTCATCTCGGCACTCACTGCATAAAGCAAGAAGGCGTACACTTTCATCCAGGTGTGCGCCTCGGGGCACAGTGTGTCTATGCCATTGGAGGACAAGAAATACTAACATGTAAGCAGGCATATCAGCGCCTTGGTAGCAAGTCTTGGCCTTCTTTCGGCCTTCTTGGTATCGCTGACTTCGCTGCATCAAGGCAACTAGATCTAGGAAATAGGTCGGTACTTATGGTGTAAGCGCACGAAGATGGTTTACTTTAGAAAACATGCTCAGCGTGCGTATTTCACGCTAATACATATAACTCACTCGGGACCTCACGGTTGCAACACAAGCACAATCACCACCTCTCCCCATCGTAAACAAACTCAATATGGGTGTCTCAATTCCAATCCTCTTCGCCTCCCTCCTTGCCAGTGGTCTCGTAGGCTTCACCACAGCCGAAAAATCAGTGGTCAACCTCTACAATGGGCCTGGCTGCGCATTCCCAGCAACAGCCTTCATCGGCACCTGCGAAGGTAAGTCACACACGGCACGACCGCCCTGGTCGTCAGCTTCGCCACTCAAGGTCATGAGTCCACCCGCTAACCGCCCGCAGCGAACTGCTTCCAATTCGGCTTTGACTCCGTCTGGACCGTTGCCGGCACGGACGACCTCGTCTGCATCACCTACAAAGATGACAATTGCCTGCTGCTGGAGACGCCCAACGACAAGGGCGCGGCGTCTTCGGGCTCGGGAAAGTGTGCGGAGACGCCGGGGGGCAAGTCGCTCAAGTGCTTTTCTGGGTGTTGAGTGCTATGAGCCGACGAGGAGGCGACATGTGCTGCTGAGGGGTAGCGAGAGTTGAGGTGCGTGGACGTCGTGCATGAGGGAGATTGTTTTGCCTGCCGAAGTGCTTTCGATATCCGAGAGTGGAGCGAATGTTTCTAAGAATACATGTGTCGTGTGTACAGTATATACTACAGTGCAGCTATCAGCAACAAGACCAAAGCAACGATACAGCAGCTCTTGGGTATGTTAAAGACTAGAGCAGCGGCTGCTCCTGTCGGCGTAGGACCTGATGCTGGAGACGTAGGACTGCCACCCACGCCGGGCACAACACTGCCTGTGCTTGCCGTAGTACGAGGGCCTGTACTTTGCTGAGCTCCTCCAGTAGCGGGAGCACTCGATGAGCTGGATGCGTAGCTGATTGACGAGCTGTACGGATGACCGCTTGAAGAGCCGTACCCAGAAGATGTGGCAAAGTTTGGTACGCGACTTTGTGCTCCTGCCGTGATGCTCTGCGTCTTGCCGTTGACCACCAGTGTTTTTCCATTCGACGCGAGCGAGTACGTCGTTCCTTGATATGTGATTTGCCCGCCTCGGGTTAGAGTTTGGGCACCGATGGTGTACTTTCCTCCTTCTCGGTTGTCTGCGCCGATTGTGCTTCCACCAACGTGGCTGCCAGCAGCTTGGTGACCGCCGACGGTGATGAGAGGGTCGCCCGGTGGTAGTACGGTACCTGGTGCACCGGGTCCTGAAGGAGCTGGCGGAGCTGTGGAAGACAGCGCTGGAAGAGAAGAGCCTGGTGGGTAGCGCTTTTCGTTCCCTGCTACTGTTGCTTGTTGAGCTGCGGCACAAGCGCAGAGTGCGAGCAGCGCAGCATGGCCGATCGGGGAGATCATGTTTGGCTCGTATCGGAGTGAAGGTAGTGTCAAGACGGAAGCATGTTGGCAACCTGGAGCCATTGGCATTCACTTCGGCTTCGGCAAAAGGATGATCCGCGAATTTAACCATACTCCATACCAAACGGAGGCAGCATACCACACCATAGATTTCCGCTCAATCGCACAACGACATCTAGTCAAGGCCGAGTGGCAGTACTGTTTGGTACAATGCTACTTCACGCAATTGCCATCCTCACTACCGCCCAAGCTAAACTCAATACCTCCCATCAGCCTCCCCCATCGTCTTCTCAAAAGCAGTCCACTCCTTCTCCTCATCAAACTTCCGCCCCATCCTCCCCTTACTATACGTCAATTTCCCCTTCCCCTCCACCAACGGACTCGCCCACTTCTTCACCCCATCGACCTCCACCTCCTTGAAAGTCGCTCCCAACCCCGTAGGATGATAATTTACATAAATCCCCTCCCAAGAGTGCTTCGGCGCCGCGAACACCTCATGCATAATCCCCACATGCTTCAGCTTATCAGCATTCGCCTGCCACCACTGCATCGTCTCCGTGTGCCGCGTGCCGTGCGCGTAGGTGTGGAGGTGGTGCATGGATTCGAAGTAGATGATTACCATCACCTCGGATGAGTACCCGCGGTCGCCGGAGTTGATCCAGGTGGAGGCGCCGAGGAAGCCGTGTTCGGTGGGACTTTTCTCCATTTCCTTGGTCATCCACGTAAAGCGCTCGCCTACTTCTTTGAAGCCGGGGGCGAACATGCCGAGAGGGTGGTTGGAGCGGGAGGCGAGAAGGATGGCGCAGACTTCGTCGCCGCCGGGGGTTGAGTGCTGGTTGTGGGCGTTGGCGTACAGGATGGCGGTGCGCTGTGGGATGACGCCGTCCATGTAGGGGTTCTTGAGGAGACCGAAGGTTTGGAGGAGTGCGACGGCGGACTTGTAGAGGATGATGAGGGCCACGGGGGCGACGAGCATGATGTTGCGGTAGGGGAGGAAGCTGAGGAGGCCTTGGAGGAGGGCTCCGAACATGAGCCATGTTGGGATGGTGAAGTTGTCTCGAAGGGTCTGAGAGGACATTTAGTATGTTCACGTGTATTGATATGGGTGCGGACTCACTGTTAGACCTCCCACGTTCTTTCCACCCCGGAAGTACTGCGACAGCGGCTTCTTCTCGAAGGCATTGAAGATAGGTTTGAACGCCATATTGGGTGCAGGTGGGGAGGAAAAAACCGCAAGAGTGCAGACTGGGGCCGACTTAGATATGGGATGGTGTTGTTAGGCACCAATGGCCTGATCTGATCGAATGCCTTACCAGGTTTCGTCTCGGCCGGAAGCGCTGGGCGGTAAGTCTTAAAGGCTTTATCAGAGGCATCGGTCGCCTGGTCATATTAGCCTGTTCCTCGCGGCTGAGAGGTGGGGGAACACGCAAGATATGCCGTAATCGTGAGCAGAAGATGAGATGGTCGTATGGACTCCCGGGCCGAAGTGGTGCTCCTCCCCGCGCTAGTCGAGGAGGCGTTGCTGGAGGCCTGGACTCCAGCTCTTCGACACCCACTGAGCTTCGAATGTATCGCGGGCGATGATGCCGCCAACGAGACCAGCCCTTGGGCTTCCACGCTCCCTGACCATCACTCGATCCGCTCCACCAACCATCCTTCCCCCGACCAGGTGCTTGACTCGTTGCATCACCACCGACACCCCCATCGCCCGCCGCCGCGCTGTCACCGTCGTCAACGACACCGGTCGGGTACCATGGCAGCAGCTCAGCTTTGGCGAGAAGGCAGCTCGCACCACGCAGCAATCCTTCAACTTTGGCCTCGTCCTACTCGGAGTGGTAGCGACAGGCGGTGTAGCGACAGTGCTCTGGCTCGAAGTCTTCTCCACCGACAGCAAGACAGCCGTCTTCAACCGCGCCGCAGACCGCGTCCGTAAAGACTCGACATGCCTCGAGCTCCTAGCGGGCGAAGGTCTACACAACAAGCGCGAGATCAGCGCCCACGGCGAACCAAGTTGGTCACGCTGGGCACGCAACCGGACCATCGCTTCTAGAGTGGAGAAGGATAGAGCCGGAGTGGAGCATCTACACATGCATTTCTACGTCGAAGGCCCGGTGGCGAACGGTACCGTGAACCTGCACATGACGAGACCGCCGGGACAGAAAGACTTCGAATACTACATGTTGGCACTGGACGTGCGGGGCAAGCAGAGGCATTATTTGGAGAACCCGAACAAGACTGTTGATCAAAGAAATCAAGGGAGGATGTTTGGGGTGAGGTGGAATAAGTAAAAGACTACGACACCAGCGCCAATTCCTTGCGCATGGCCTCCTTCACAATTTGACCGCATAGCTTGGCGTTCGGATTGGTGTGGATGGCCAGCGCTTTCGCTACTTCGTTGCCGTATAACCCGCCGAGGTAGAAGAACTGTGAGGCGTCCTCTTCGAGACCTTCTCTGGTGCGGCCAGCTAAGTCGTCAACAGATGTTTCGACCTCCTCGCCAGCGCCATCGAATGTTTCAAGATCTTTGGCTGCAGCATGGTACACAGCACCCAACTGTGTGTATGCTTGGGCCAGCAATCGTCCTTGCTTTGGCGACACCGCATCGGTTGGTTTGCCCGGTGATGCCAGCGAGACCGATTGCCGCAGATCTTTCACTGTGCACGCTCCGGCTACCTTCCTCTCTGGCTGCGCAGTTCCTTTCCTCTGGACCAATAGGTTCCGATCGCCCCAGTACCACCGTCTGAGCTGCGCACGATTGTTCAAGACAGACGCATAATTCGGGTTCTCTGTCGCAACCTGGTCTAGAATCGCGAGAGCGCTTCGATATACGTTGTCTCTGCTCGAGCTGTCCTTGGATGGCGACGACTCGTACTTCTCCAGAAGCTGTATCGCGCTCTTCTCTTGTGCCTGGAGTTCAGCGAGTAAGGTCGAATTCGGGATGTGACGATCGGCTGGTAACGAAGGATTGACGATGACTTCGGCGCGAGAGGTGCTGGCTTCTGGATCGAAGACTGAGGCGAGGACTTTGACGTCGGAGGCGGAGAGCTGCATTGTGGACGGAAGTCGTTCTGGAGGAGGAGCAAAATTCAGGGACTGAGAACGATCGAAAAGGTGTCTCTGTGGTTTTCGAAGATCTATATCTGTCCTCACGACATCGAAAATGTCAGCGCGATGGCGATATACCTGTTCTCTCGGCCTTCGATCGTGCTCTACGGCACCAAGCGGGTTTGTGGCTTAAGCCGAACATTTAACGCTGACTCAGCGATCAAAGCCGACTTCATGCGCTGCGAATTGTCCCTTGAGCCGCCAATCTCACGCACATGTCGTTTGAAAGCCTGCGAATCGAAGGTGGCAAGGTTGCAACAGGTGACATGATGATGTTGTGAATGGTGAGATTGCTCGTGAAAAAATAGGTAGGTAGGTGGGACTCGTCTTTCTTATACAAGTTCTCTGCGTCTCGACTTCTTCGTCTTTCCTCGGCCGAACCACACCATCTTGACTCAAGAACTACAACATCAATACCAAGCAGTCGCCATGGCACCCGGTGCTCTCCTCCCATCAGTGCTAACAGAGACCGGCACATCCGTACCTCTCTACTCATCCAACCTCTCCCATAAGGCATCCCACAAAACCATCGACTATCGCGGCTACGACCATATCACCTGGTGGGTCGGCAACGCCAAACAAGTCGCCCAATTCTATATCACCCGCTTCGGCTTCCGACCCCTCGCATACCGCGGACTCGAAACTGGCTCCCGCACTCTGACTAGCCATGTTGTCGAGAACGGCCGAGTTCGTTTCGTTTTCACTAGCCCGATAAGGCCTTCAAGTCGGCAGGTTACCTCCAAAGCGGCTGTAAGCCTAAAGGAGCAGAAGGTGCTGGATCAGATGTACGACCATCTCGACCAGCACGGCGATGGAGTCAAGGATGTGGCGTTCGAAGTTGATGATGTGAGGGCGTGTTACGAGCAGGCTGTGGCGAATGGGGCTGTTGCCGTCTCGTCGCCGGCGGAAGAGTCAGGAGAAGATGGCGAAGTGCTGAAGGCGAGTATACGCACTTACGGCGATACTACGCACACGTTTATCCAACGCACCACGTACCGCGGAGCGTTCCTACCTGGCTACCGCATCTGTAAGACCTGCAACGCCCCTCCCTCCTGCCCCACAAAATCATCTACCTAACACACCCAACAGGCTCCCACAACGACCCAATCAACCTCCTCCTCCCGAGCATCAACCTCGAAGCAATCGACCACTGCGTCGGCAACCAAGACTGGGCCCAAATGGACGCCGCCTGCGACTTCTACGAGCGCTGCCTCGGCTTCCACCGCTTCTGGTCCGTCGACGACAACGACATCTGCACGGAATTCTCCGCCTTACGGAGCGTAGTGATGGCGAGTCCGAACGAGGTGGTCAAGATGCCGATAAATGAGCCCGCGGAGGGGAAGCGGAAGAGCCAGATTGAGGAGTACGTGGATTGGTACGGGGGGAGTGGGGTGCAGCATATTGCGCTTCGGACGGATGATATTATCGAGGCGGTGTCGAATTTGCGTGCGCGGGGGGTGGAGTTTATTTGTGTGCCGGAATCGTATTATGTTACTATGCGCCAGCGGATCGCACAGTCTGGACTTGAGCTCAACGAGTCGTTTGAGACGATTCAGAAGCTTAATATTCTGATCGACTTTGACGAAGGAGGATACTTGCTACAGCTGTTCACGAAGCCGTTGATGGATCGGCCGACTGTATTCATCGAGATCATACAGCGGAACAACTTCGAGGGGTTCGGGGCAGGGAATTTCAAGAGTCTGTTTGAGGCTATTGAGCGGGAGCAGGATGCGAGAGGGAATTTGTAGAAAGGACGTTAGCGAGCGGCGGTGCAATTGGACTTTGAAGCGAAAGTCATCGATGGGATGCAATGTCTTGATGTGCGCCGTGTCATAAGAAGGCCTTTCAGGATACACATGATGCTGTCTAGCTATACCGTCCCCACGTGCACACCCGTTTCAAGGCATTCCATACCATCCCACTCTGCTCATGCTTTCGCCATCTCCTCGTCCGGACTTGTCGCACCAACCATCTTCTCGTCCGCGACGCCATCCTGTTGCGTCTGCTTCGGGAAGCACCAGCCCGGATGCCAGATGTTGAGCACGACTGACGCGATCGCCACAGCCACCGAGTCCAGAGCAATGAACAAGCCCTGATCCCTCAAGATCGGGTTATCGCCCCATCCACCCGCGAGCTCCGCAACACGATAACAGCATCGGATGAGGATGCCAAAGTAGGCGACCCACAGCGCAACGACGAAGAGCTTGAACCTGGTCGATTGCCGAACACTCGCAGTCGCCGGGTTGAGGTTGTGTCGGTTGCGGTAGACAGCAAAGCCGTAGTCTGCGGCGAGGACGCCAAAGCAGAACATGGTGAAGACTTGAGTCGCCAGACCCGTGATCATGATATCGGTCCCAATGTTCACGAGCTCAAGGTCGCCACCAGCACTCGCGATGCCACCACCGGTAGCCTGCAGCATGATCGAGAAGACGTCGCAAGAGATAAAGATCCAGGTATAGTACTTCGGCCGTAGGCGACTGAAGCTGCCACCGAAGGTGAGGCAGATGTGCTTGAGTGTATAGTAGATCCCAGCAGCGTAGAAGGCGGGTGCGAAGGTGAGCATCACCACACTCATCTTGAAACCAATGTCCGAGAATGGATCGTCGTGAAGCAGGATCTTGGCGATGTAGCCGATGGTCTCGCTGACGGCGCCGAGCAGCATGGCGATGGTGAAGAACCAGGCATGGCGGAATTTGATGCCTTGAACGAGATAGGCGGCGCCGGATAGGGCAAAGAGGATGAGGAAGAAGAGTGTGGCGCTGAGGAAGGGCGTGTAGCCGTAGACGGACCAGGTAGCGTCGCAGGTCTCTTTGGTGCAGTCGCCGTTGGGGTCGAGACGGGGGAGGAGGTGTGCGTAGGCGGCCATGGCGGTGTTGGACGGGAGGAAGTTCTTCGTCTTGTTTGAGAGTGTGGTGGATAGAGAGAAAAAAAGCTAGACCTCACCTCCCAGACATCAAGACATCTATATATCCACGTCGAGGGCGCGTCACTGCCTAAACACCCACACGCCTAGAATGAGGGCGTTTCTGCGAAACATCGTCTCGCACAACCAAGAGAGCACCACCAGGCATTGGCTGTGGAGAAGACTCCAGCCCCAGATCGTGAAAAGCGCCTGTTAGACATGAAAGAAGCACGGGTGGGACGTCCGAACAAGGTATGTATCTCGCAGACGAAGCAGGCGAAGCGGACCTCCAATCCTGGGCACAACGTGGCAGAGCATGCCGGTGAACATCATGGTCGCCGTTTCTTGGGTCGGATTGCGAGGTCTCGCGGTCCAGTTCGAAAGAGGACGCGGTGGCGTTATTTCCTAGGATGATTAGGGCATGTGATTGGATCTGAAACGATTCGACACCATACCGCATGAGGCTTCATTTCGACGTCGTCCCGTCTTTCGAATATTTGTTGTTGAAGACTAGCAATGCTTCGTTATTGCCTTGACTCCTTGACGGTATATCGGGACGTTTCACAGAGTGGTCGTATTCCGTGGAGTTCAGCCGGGCATGAAGCTCCGGGAACGGCATAGGTTTGCCTCGCCCCGATCGTGTTTCCTTACAGACCAATTAACGATGATATCGGAAGGAGCGTGAAGCAGCAGCATACCATCGGAGATGGGCAGAGCAGGCAGAACCGCAACGGCCTCGACGACCCATCATAGCCTTGGGCCCCCCGGCGTCGCTGGACTCTCCCTTCGCTCCCCGATAGCGAGGAGAACAGCAACTGGTAGACAAGAGAGCCTGGGAGAATGGAAGAGAGACTGGGAGAGAGAACATACTGAGGTGGAAGAGAGACTGAGGTGGAAGAGAGGGAAGAGCAAGCTGATGATACGGAAAGAGTACAGATCGCGCCTTCCACGTCGACGAAATAGTGATAAAACCGGAAGGTGCGTCAAGCAGTTGATGTCGTACCTTGATGTCGAAAAATATTGATGAGCGCTCATGAAACTACATCAGACTGGGGATATCAATATCAATGACTGATGGGGAATCGAACTGATGCTGGCGAACAAATTTGTCCAACAAAACATCAAAACCAATACCCGTTCACCCGAAGGTTACTTGGGAGAAGGAAACATCCGGCCGGGTGGTCATGTGGAATTAACAGATGTTTTTTGATTCCTGTCTTCGCCTTTCGGCTACTAGTGAAAGGCATGTCTCATAATATTGTATATATCCCTTCATCTTGGCACCGAAGTTTAGCCGAAGCGAGAGTTGCAGCTTTCTGGTCTTTCCACGTCAGGTAATGGCAGCAATATGAAAGGATCAATGCGTCACGATGTTGTGTAATTGTTGCCTTGCTGTACAATATCGCTCCTATTACTACACGACACCGCCCACCACCCTGCCTCCTACCCAAGCAAAGAGACTCGTCACAGGCCGTAACTAATTATGCCAGGTTCATCAAGTCATCGCTGTTCATGTACCGCAGCCACCTCGTCGTTCGCCTTCACTTCCTCACGCTCCATCAATGCCTCCGCAAAGCCCAGCAAGACGCTATCCTCTTCACTATCGATACCACCTCTCTGGCTCGCCTCGCTCGCTGTTCTCGCTCCGCTCGCCTGCACCTTATGCACGACCCCGCCAAGCCCACTCACTTCCTCCTAAGAGTAAGTAGTCGGCGGCGTCTGCCCGGACCCCGAGACCGCGTGTCCCTGGGTCATGCCACGTCCGGCACCGCTCTCTTCTCTCATCACATCCAGAGTCTGCGGGAAATACGGCTCCACGCCCCAATTCCTGAGGTATGCGCCCGTCTTCTCTATCCGCTTGATCTCGCGCGCCACACCCCAGCTATCCCCTTCCTCCTTGAATCGTCCTGTGACCACATCGACCATTGCTTCATCCAGTCGTGCGTAGAAAGATCGTCGTTCTGCCAGATCTGCCTCGTCACCGTTCTCGAGTCCCCCGTGCGAGTTCAGGTTGCCGCCGAGCTTGAGCAGGAGGTCGAATGCGTATCGTGGGCCTGAAGGCAGAGAGCTGAGGCGGCTGATGTCCGGTAGGAATTTGAGCATGCAGGCGGAAAATGAAGGCGTAGGGAGTGAGTCGTTGAGGTCGTCCTGCAGGCGGTGGAGGTCGAAGTTGACGATTGTGATTTTGCGGTCGAGTTGCGCGTTTAGTGTCTGTGCTGCGTGGGTGGAAGAGGAGTTGTGGGAGGAAGAGTCCATTTGCTGTGCGATGGACGGAGGTACGTCTAAGAGAAATAGTTAGCGATGCGCGATCGAGCGGAGTGTTGTTGTCAAGCTTGCGCATACCTGGTCGAAGTCCTCTCTTGTCAATCCACGCATGGACATCACTCCTCTGCTGCTCCAGCTGATCGATGTACGCCCTCAGATCAGCGATCTCGTTCTCCAGCCCGTCCACCTTATCCATGTGCGGCCGCAGCGCCTGGTTGAAAGCCTGCATCAGCAGGTCCGGCGGCGCTTGACTCGAAGCCATTTTCTGCGGCGGCACATCATCGACGTAACCTCCAGCGCCGCGACTGCCGTAGCCATTGGTCACCGGTCCACCTCCAGTCGCGCTGAGAGGTGGTGAGGCGTATACCTCTTGGGGCTGGCTTTGGCGGGGATACATTTCTTTCTCGGAAAGACCTTCGTTGAAAGCGGTGTTGCTCTGGCGCGACGAAGGGAGCTCGCGGCGGTCGTCGGTGGCCAGCGAGTCGTGAGCTTGGCCGTCAGGAGCAGAAGCGTAGCGGGCTTCGTCGGCGTATGACCGTCTGCCTTCGTGGGGGCTTTGGTCGACGTAGGATTGTGAGTTGCTGCGCGATCGACTCAGTCGCTTGAAGAACATGGTAGAGCAAAGAGGGTGAGAGGTAGGGCAAGGCGCAAGCGGGTATTATCGTTTCGTGAGGAGAGAGGGTGCAATTATGTGGGTGTCTGGTACGCTAAAGAGGACAATGGCGCTGCGAGAGCTTGTGTTTGAAGTAATCCGCTTGACGAATAGAAGGCTGGGCCGAATTGGAGAGATCTGCGAGAGGCTGGAGACATCGCTTTCGAACGCCCAAGCGTTTTGATGATCGTGACACAACGTGCGGAACCCGATTTTCGTGCATGCGCCGGTGAGCTTTAGCATATGCCGCTCGTTCGAGTCTCTGTGTCGCTATCTAAAGGTCCTTGTGCGTCTTCTGGTGTTTCGCAAGGCCGAGTTTACTTTCATTGATGGCCTGGATCTTCGAAGCCGTTGAACGGGCCGAAGCGAGCGAGCCGGTCGTGTGGCAGGTAAATGTGGCCTATGCTTCGCGCCTCTACGGGCTTTCCAGAAACCAACCCTTCGATAGCAACGACATTACCGAGTATCCCTCCAACTCTTCCACTCACTCGTTCCGTTGTCCCTGTGTCGCGGTACACTCTACATCATACAATTACTGAATCGGAAGCGTCGTGGCAAATCAGGCTCCTGAGCGGAGTGCTACAAATACGACCCACGTCGTCGTCCCTGACGAAATAATGGCAGAGTACGCCGGCGACGTCGCCAACAGGCCCGACGTGGCGGCGAAGTCGACCAAGAAGATGCCAGTGTGCAAATTCCACCTGACAGCAGCAGGTAGGTGGGCTGCTACAAACACATTATTACCATGCTCCTTATCCCCATCTCACAGCGTTGCTTGCATGATCGCTCCCGGCACCTTTGACCCCACGCATAGCATTATTCTTTTCTACCTGGCAAACTCAACACAACGTTGATGCCATGTATATCGTTGACACTCCTCCCTAGGTTGCAGAGCTAGCGAGAAGTGCAGGTTCTTACATCCCAGCCCGGAGACTGCATTCAAGGATATTGCAAACACGGATGATGATCGTGTGCAAGCTTCAAGCTCTGCTACTCTGCCTACACCGACGCCAATTGCCACTCAACCACTAGCCTCGAGAGTCGTAGCAAGGCCTGTTCCCAAAGCTCAAACCGAGGACCCAAGGAACTTCCAGATATCTCAGATCTTGCGCCGCTTCAAAGCAACCTCAACGGAGAGCGAAGGCACCACTACGCTGGCGTTTGGCCTCAAGCCTACCGACCCCGACTTTCCTTATGATATCACTGTGCTCGAGTGTGAGCTGGCTGTGCCCGCGTCTTATCCATCTAGCCGGCCAACCTGCAAGGTACTTAACAAAGATATTCCACGAGGCTTCCAGATCAACATCGCGCGTGGCTTCGATACGATTGCCGCAGAAAGCGTCAACTCAACTTTGCTGACACTGGTCAATCGCCTTGATCAGCGCCTTGAAGCGATACTGGCTGGCAAAGCAGCAGATACTGTTACGCTGGTCTCCAACCAGACTACTAAACCGGCAGCAACGGCACCCCAGCCACCGCCACCGGTAGCGCCATCAGCACCACGCAGCATGCCCAAGCCACCAACAGAGCAGCAGCTGCAAGATGCACGCAACAAGCGGGAGTCAAGTGTGAGGCAGCTTGAAGCTCGGTTCAGCAAAGTACCATCTTTTTCCAAGTCTAAGAACGGCCTGACATACACGCTGCCTCTCGACTCGCCAAAGCGCCTGACATGGCCCGCCCCACTGAGATCCTTGACCACCATGCGTGTCACCGTACCGGAGCAGTATCCACTGGAACCACTAGTGTTGTATCTGGGCAGTGATAGTCCTGAAGCCAGCGCTGTCGAAGAAGCTTTTCGCGAACGATCGCGCGAGATTGAGGGCAGCATTACCCAGCAAATCAACTACCTGAGCCAACACATCAAGGATATGGCAGTAGTGCCGTCTTCGGAGCCGGCCCCGTCGTCTCTTGAGACGCCTCGCAACGATATCTTGAAGAGCGACAAACCTGTTGCAACATCAATTCCACCGCCTAGGACCGAGAACTTTGACAAGTCCCACATCCACCATATCCCGAGGCCACCAGAATGGGATGTCCAGCAGCACGACTCCGACGACAACTCGGCCGACTCCGATCCTGGCTCCGACTTCGATACCGACGACGAGGACACTGCCGAAGAAGTCGAAGAAGTTCAAGAGCAAGCGCCTGCTTCTGCACCTGCCGAACGAGGCATACTCCTCTCCTTTCCACATCTGGACCTCCATGGCATCGAATTGGTTGAGCTCACATCCCTCAACATCACCGTAAAGTGTGAACGTTGCAAGGATATAACGGATGTCGAGCGCCTCCGCAGCGTTGCCGAAAATGCAAAGATGCGTGAGCTGAGCTGCAAGAAGTGCGCCGCTGTACTGGCAGTGCGGTTTAGGGCAGATCTCATACACGCCAATTCTGTGCGAGCTGGGTATTTGGATCTTGATGGGTGTACTGTTGTAGATATGTTGCCGAGGTGAGAACAAGCTGTGAAAGATGGACAGCATGAAGACGTGCTGACAAATGTAGCAACTTCATCCCGACGTGTTCAGAGTGCTCGACAGCATATCCGGCCCCTGGTGTCGTGGCGGTTCGAGGAGACTCTTCGATGGCGATATGCCGTGAATGCCATCGCAAGATGACGTTTCGCATCATGGAGGTGAAATTCCTGCTCGTCAGTGCTTCTGCAATCCGCGCATCGAGGGCGCCCGGTAAGAAGAAGGCGAAAGAGAACCTCGGCATTACCGTTGGAACCGAACTACCTCGTCGAGGGAGATGCCCGCACTATCGCAAGAGCTATCGGTGGTTTCGCTTTTCATGCTGCCAGAAAGTGTTCCCCTGCGATCGCTGCCACGACGAGCAGGAGGACCATCCCAACGAACATGCCAACCGGATGTTATGTGGCTATTGCTCGCGAGAGCAGAACTATAGGCCAGAAGACTGTGGGACCTGCCATGCCCCGCTCACAGGCAAGAAGGGAAGTGGCTTTTGGGAGGGAGGCAAAGGCACGAGAGATCCGATGCGGATGAGTAGGAAAGGTGAGCATCCATCCACTTGGTTGGCATCATTGCACAGTGATATGCTGATGGGAAGCAGATCCGAGAAAGTACAAACGCAGGCCAGGGACGAAGCCGAAGACGTAGCGACTTTCGCTGCGGCCAGCCACTTCAGCTCATCGATTAGACAGCGTACTCCAAGAACCTTTCTAGGAGCCTCACCATCAGTCTTCACACAGAAGGCGCATCGCACTTGCTCATACACCATAGAGGTGTGGTTTGACGCTGGCTCCGTCAGGTGCTACAAAGCCAGGCAGCACCTTGCAGGGCCATCAAAGTATGTGTTGTTGCCTTACTGCTGGCATCAGGTGTTACGGAGACAGAAGCCATCATTGGGCGGGAATCGGACTACGTATAGTTGCCTGCTGTTCGCCACGCCTTCGAAAGCAGGCCGATTGACCGTACAGGAACTAGGCACTTTCAATACTACTCGGAATCAATCGATGTAGCAGCCGGATACGCAGTCGCCGTTACCGCACCACGGCAATGGACCATTGACCCGATCGGTTAAGTCTGACTTTCGGAGCAACCCCCGAAGACGTCACGAAATTTGAAGGGCCAAGCACTATACCCCTCCCTCGAACTATCTGCCCCTCACGCAGCAGCTTCACAGCTTCCTATTTGGGACGAACAGGTCCAGATCGCATAAAGATTCATTCGCCTATCTGCTCCCGATGGTCACCAGCGCACGCGTGACTGCCATTACCATGCACCAGAGGTAGGTCCGGTAGCGCTTCCTATCATATCATCGTCCTCTACATCTTGTTTGTCAACACGTTTCCTTCCAGCTTTCACACCTTTAGTAGCCACAATGTCCTCAGACTGGAAGCAGATTGCCAAAGACAAAGCCGACTCGGTCCTGGATCTTATACCAAAGGAATGGCGCATCGAAAAACTTCCATCTATCGAAGAGCAAACAGATGTCACTGGTTCCTATGTTCAGCAGTTTCTGTCCAAAGCAGAGATCGAGATCACGGAGACCGATGCGGTAGGGATAGTTGCGCACACAAGCAGTGGGCAGTGGAAAAGCGTGGATGTCGCGAAGGCGTTTTGCCACCGGGCAGCTTTGGCGCACCAATTGCTCAACTGCTTGCATGAGATCTTCTTCGATCAGGCGATCAAGGATGCAGAGGAGCTTGACCAGTACTATGCGAAGCACAAGAAGGCGATCGGACCTTTGCATGGCTTGCCAGTCAGTTTGAAGGACCAGTTTCATGTCAAGGGCGTTGAAACGCATATGGGCTATGTGGGGTGGATTGGGTCTTTTATGGGTAAGAAGGGAACTGGGAAGGAGAAGAAGTTCGAAAGCGAGATGGTGAGGGAGCTGAGACAGGTGGGCGCTGTGCTGTATGTGAAGACGAGTGTGCCTCATACTCTCATGGCAGGAGAGACTGTGAACAATGTCATTGGATACACTAGGAACGCGAAGAATCGCAACTTGTCCAGTGGCGGTAGCTCTGGCGGAGAGGGAGCACTGATTGGTATCAGGGGCAGTCCGGTGGGATTCGGAACCGAGTAAGCTCAATTATAATCCCGAACGGGCGATGGCCGTCAGCTGACGACTTATAGTATTGGAGGCTCGATCCGCATTCCTGCTGCTTTCAACGGACTGTACGGTATCCGGCCAAGTGCAGGACGCATGCCGTACGAGGGCATGGCGAACAGTATGGATGGCCAGAACAGCGTGCTCTCGGTCGTTGGACCTTTGGCCACTTCTCCGGATGCCCTGAAGCTCGTCATGCAGTCTTTACTGCTGACCAAACCATGGCTGCACGATCCACTAGTACACGAGATGCCATGGCGGACCGAAGAAGAACTTGCTGTATCCGATCCAGTCCGACGCTTCTCAAAGCCACTGACATTTGGCGTATTGCGAAATGACGGCTCATGTACTCCTCATCCACCCGTGGCTCGAGCAGTCGAGAAAGTCGTCAAAGTCTTGCAAGACAGGGGGCACAGCATCATCGAATGGAAGCCTACACCGTCTCACGCGAAGTTGAACGAAGTGTGCAACAAGTGCTGGAACTTCGACGGCGGCGCAGATCTACGAGACAGCTTCGCATTATCGGGAGAAGATCAAGCGCCGCAGGTGATGTTGTCTGAAACTCCGCAGGCCAACGCTTCGGAAATCATGGCTACCAACATCGAGAAGCGGGAGGTACAGAAAGAGTATATGGAGTACTGGAATTCCACAGCGGACTTGACGGGTACTGGCGAGCCCGTTGATGCGATCATCGCCCCTCTGGCTCCTTTTGCGGCTGCGCGAGAGAATGGATATACTTATTACGGATACAGTGTCTGGGTGAACTTGTTGGACTACACTGCGGTCGTTATTCCGGTGACGAACGTCGACAAGAACGTCGATCAGAAGTATAGCGACTTCAAAGCCATTGACGAGGAGGATCAAAAGACACAGGACACATGTGCGTAATCCGGTCAATGTCGTCTATGGCTGCTTGCTAATGCTACAACAGATGATCCGGAGATCTACGACGGCGCCCACGTTAGCATTCAGCTTGTTGGCCGACGACTGCAAGAAGAGAAGATGTTGGCTTTGGCGAAATACGTTGCGGAGGCTCTTCGTGGTTGAGTTCTTCATTGCAGCTCGCTACCAGATGAGGTGGACTTCTTTCAGATTCGACATACTTTTAAAGATCTCTCGATCACAATACCAAAAGTCACACCTTCACGAAAGTGTCCTTGCCCAGGTAATCGAATGCGCCTATCGGCACTCCCAGGTGGCGAAGGATGCAGTATGCACTGCATAGATGGAAGTGGAACTGCGTCACCTGTCAGATCAACAACTTTTAGTGGACATGCGCATACTTACGTTTGGCAGCGCATATTCCGACCAGTACCGCTGCCCGCTCTCGAACTTGAAATTTCCCATCCCTGTCTTCATCAAGATTGGTTCTTGCTCCTTGCCTTCCATCGACTCCTCCTTGACAGTTCGCAGAAGCTCGATAGTCTTGTTGATCCGATCTTGCAGCTGCTCGAACGTGGTCTCGTCATCCTCCAATTTGACTTCCTCAATCACTTCCATACGGCTAAAGAAGGCTTTGGCGGTGTTCGAGCATGACTGCACCTGGTATGGCAAGCTAAGATGGTCAGTCACTCCGGAGGATGCAATCGACGATACCACTTACGGCCTCATGTCTGGAGCCAGTCGGAAGCTCAACAACTCCTCGTGTGACATGCCTTTCTCGTCGGCATACTTCGCTCCCGCCGTCAACAGTCCGGATAAGTTGCCGAGATATTTGATCTATTCGCAATTCATCGTAATTAGTGCATGCTCAAGCAAGTATATGTGTTGGCAACATGGGAGACATACGAGCGGTTGAACGCTTTGCTTGTATAGTGAAGTCATCGTGTTGATGAACAAGGACGAGTCGGTTGATATCGATGCGATTCGGATGGATGCTCTACCACAACTGTGTTTCGCGCACACCAGCATTTATATATAACCTCGATCGTCTGAAGAACCAACGTACGGCTGATAGAGTCGGAATGGTTCGCGTGCGCCCTGGAAGGATTTTGTTTCACTGAAGCTAGGGCAGGACAACGTACACTACAGCGATGATGCTGACCAAGCCCGAAACATGCGAGTGCGAGCCTTTCGTGGCTCGGAAGCACTATCGTGAAGCTGTAAATGCTCGAGGTTCATTGCGAGCGAGAACTTCTATAACCAACGACGCTGCCTGATATACAACACCCGGCAACAACGATCCTCGCTGTCATTGCCAACACACGGACTCCTGGTTCAGTGTCCATTCACACCATTACTCACCTCTTGAGGCCTCATAAAGCCATCGAAGAACTCTTCCATCATGTCATGAGCTTTCTCCTCCAAAGGCAACACTGCACTGATGTACTGATCCGGCCGTACAACAATGATACACCCTTTCTCCTTGTTGACGCCACGTTTCCGATAGATGTCTCCAAAACCGAAGCCATAGCTCTCCTCGTCCGTGAACACCTTCTCATAGTCCTGAATCCCATATTTGCCTTTATGTGGCAGCAGTACCTCCGGCAGATCCGATATATTGACAGACTTCCGTGATTGCGGGAGGACACCTCGTACATCAATGACGCTGTCGATGTCCGCATTCGCCGGAGTATACTTTGGAAGCAGCTTGTTCCGCAGAAAGTCGCAGCTTTTTGCTAGCGGTGACGACGGGTCGGTAGGGTCGTGCATGTTGTCTCCGAAGAGTACAATACGCCATCGTCCATCGGCGTCCATGACATGACCAAGTTGGACCGGCTTGGCATCGGCGAGTCGAAGCACTGGACACGAATGGAAGCGAGTGCCTATCTCGAAATCTGTCGCCAAATCTTGGTGCGATGTGTCGCTAGTTGTCAACAGGCCTGGTAGGTATCGAGTCTCAACACCGGCCATGAATCGTCCTTGTCTGGTGAAGTAGTCTTGGAAGACAGCAGGATCGACAGTATCGCCGTCATTTGAGTCACCCTTATTCTTAGGCTTCGCCGCAAACATCTTGGAGATCTCGCGGTCAAAGTCAATCAACACCTTTGCAATGGCCTGTCTCTCCTCGGAGTACGTATGAAGGAGTTGTGGCTGCGCAACACCATGCAAAACAGCAGCAAGCTTCCAGCCCAGGTTGTAGCTATCGTTCATCGATACATTCATGCCTTGGCCAGCTTTTGCCGAGTGCGTGTGGCACGCATCTCCTGCAATGAAGACCCGTGGGTTCCTTTGTTCTCGTTCCGATTTCGGTACATCGTCGAAGTGATCAGTAAGTCGCTGGCCAACCTCATATACTGACCAGTAAGCGATATGTCTCACCTCGAACTTGTAAGGCTTGAAGATTCGCTTCGCTCGATCGATGACCATTTTGGATGTGACGTTTTTCGATGATATCCGTTCGTCCCGTTGAAGCTTTTCGAGTTCGATATAGAAGCGAGCCAAGTAGCCGCCTTCACGAGGTATGATGAGAACACTGCCCTCGTTCGCAGAGTGAATGGCAGTCTTGAGTCGTAGATCCGGGAAGTCAGTCTCTACAAGAGCATCCAGTACACCCCAGGCCTGGTTCGCGAAGTCACCTTTCATCTCCAGTCCCAGAGATCTTCTTACAGCACTTCTCGACCCGTCACAGCCTACCACGTATTTCGCCCTGACCATCTCCAATTGGCTCACTCCATTGGGACCAACCTTCTCAACAGTAACCACGATCGGCTTCGTCTGGTCATCCGGAATGGTCAGTTCCTTCAGTTGTCTGTTGTAGCTGGGTTCCAGTCTTGTCGGACTCCACTTCATAGCATCAAGCCAAAGATCATGTAACCGGGCTTGATTCAGGATGACATGCGGCATCTCCGACAAGCCCTCTTCGGTGTCTCTTATCCTCCCAGTCCTCCTCAAGCCCTTCCCATCCTCCGTCGGCGACCAGAACGTCGTCTCATTGACCCAGTATGCCTCCTTCAGCACTCTTTCCGAGAAGCCAAAAGCTTCGAAGATCTCGACGGTCCGACATTGCAGTCCATCCGCCTGTCCTTGCTCTAGACGTCCAGGCTTCGGCTCTATTATACGTGTCTTAATGTTGGGGAATTGTGCAAGCTGGGCTCCGAGTAGTTGTCCTGCTGGGCCGGCGCCCACCACCAGAACATCGATGTCCTCCGGTAGAGACGTCTGGAAATCTGGTTCGACCTTTCCTTCGAACTGTAACTTGAGAGGATCGCCGGAACCCTTGCAGCCGTTCAGATGAAACTGCATGGTAGTACAGACAAGAAAAGGATTATGCAAGAGTTGCAGAGAGATGAATAGCACGACTTGCCGACGAGCACCAGACCTAAGCGATTGTAACCGGCACCATACTGAGAAGATATATACACCCCGAAGTATCTCGAGACGGGAGTGATCCGAGTACACAGCGGTCTTGCCCCGGAAGTCAATCAATGGTGGTGATGATAATACAATGTCGACAATACTGGACGGCATGTCTCCGTCTCGACGGCTCTTCCTCTGAAGTCCGGAGGTGTTGGGAGAGCGGATGTGCCGGGCAAGCATCGGAAGATCACGTGCGTGCATCGTCCTCTGGAAATGTGGCAAGTACGTCTTGTTGGAAGACATCTCCGCCTTCTTCATCTTCTACGATTGCTTCACCCTTCTTCATCTTCACCGTCCTTAGTCGGCTCAAGACCTGGATCCCCAGGACAGCAACATCTCCGCAACGAGAGCAATGCAGTATTTTGCACCAGCCTTCAAGACGGCCACCTCGACCAAAGCTTTCTTGACAGAAACGGACCGCAGTTGGTGAAGAGTCGAGTTTGTCATCTCTTGCTGTGCTCCACAGATAGTGGCAGCTATCATCAATCGTGCAAAGATAACAACACACTATCTCAATCTTGGCCTTCCACAGCTTCCTAATATGGCTGGTAGCAAGCAGAACTTCATGCAAAGAATGTAACGTGATAGCCGAGAGCGTCGTACTGCTCGAATGACTAGGAAAAGAGGATACAGTATATATCGTAACCGAGCCGGTCATATGGTAAGTTCATTTCCATCATCTCCTGTCGAAACGTGAATATGTACTCTTCTTTCTGCTTGAGACTCCTCCGTCTTGCTTTTCTGTTCCTCGCATGCTGTGAGAGCGAGCCCATCCCTCGATTGGCCAGCATCACGTTTCAAGATGACATCGAGGCCGAAGCTGGAGGTCTGCACAACATCCATATCTCGTACAATACCCCTCTAGACGGCGAGCTGTCCATCCACTACGGACCATGTGACATCGAGGCTAGCACAGATTGCCATCATACTCTCGGCCGGACACACGTTGGCAATCACCCATTAGCTAAGCGACACATTGCATATACGGACCAAAGGCCTTCGAGGTTCGTTTGGCTGCCGCCCACCGACATTTCGAGTGATGGCTGTCTGCATGCCTTCTCTGGAGATGTTGTAGTCGGCCGCTCGACTCCAGTGACTGTGAAGTCGCGCCAACAGCGGCGATGGACAGCCGCTGCGGATATCATGGACGCCGAAGGACCTTGGTTCGACGGCGTTGCCTACCTGAAGGAGAAAGAACCGGACGAGGTGTTTGTCGCCAAGACCAAGTCGCAGACTATCGGAATCCTAGGAGGTGGCATGTCTGGCCTCATGACCGCTCATCTACTGGACTCTGTCGGCTTCCATGACTGGAACATTGTTGAAGCATCCGGAAGGATAGGCGGTCGGGTGCACACTGCTTACCTGAATGGTACACGACCGGACGAATACCAGTATCAGGAGATGGGACCGATGCGGTTTCCCGTGAGCATTACTTATCCGGACACCAATGAAACTCTGAAGATCAACGACCATAAGATGGTGTTTCAACTTGCAGATGTGCTGAATGATCAGAATAGCCATAATCCTGACTATGCAGTCAAATTCATCGAATGGATCCAGAGCTCCGCGAATGCACCCACGTCTACAACGAAAAGACGCCCAGACGGCACAATTCCAGGTGTGACCGAAGTCCAGGACAAGCCACGCTATCAAGACAACGCCAACCTCACCTACTCAAACGCCACAGCTGTATATGAAGCAACTGCAGCGTACGAGAAGTGGAGCAGCAAAGTCTCTATTGCAGAGATGGCGAAGAACGTCTATCGTGCTCACAAGAAGGCAGTAGACGAAGGACTCTTCGACTTCTCCGAGGCGGGCTACCTCAACTACGCTCTAAAGCTCAACAAGAACATCACAGATCAGGTGGACTCTTTCTTGGACGATTCGCCGAGCTGGCTGTACGATAACGAGTACTTCTCTGCGACTAACTGGCGAACCATTGATATGGGGTTGACGAGGTTGCCTGCGGCCTTTGGTCCCCAAGTCATCAACCGTACTATTTTCCAAACATCCGTGCAGGGTCAGTACCCGACATACACTTTGTCAAGCAAGTACTGATCAGGTTCTGACCATCACAGGCATGAGCTGGAGCGACGATACCCAAAAAATGACCATCGAATACCGCAACCAGAACAACCTCCTCGACCTCGAGCCCGAAACCATGGATTTCGACTACACCGTGGTAGCCGTTCCCTTCAGCCGCGTCCGCCTCTGGCGCCTTCCAGATTATAGCTCTCTCCTATCGCGCGCCATCACGAACCTGAACTACGACCAGTCCTGCAAAGTGGCGTTGATGTACAAGTCCCGCTTCTGGGAACACCTCGAGCACCCAATCTATGGCGGATGCGGATCTACTGACATTCCAGGGATTGGCAGTATCTGCTACCCCTCGTACCAGATCAACTCGACTGGGCCGGGCGTGCTGTTGGCTTCGTATGTCTCGACGACGCCGGCGCGGTCGGTGGGGGCGCTGACGGAGGAGCAGCATGTGGCGCTTGTGCAGCGGGCGATGGTGGAGGTGCATGGGCTTGTTGCGCAGGAAGAGTATACGGGGACTTATGAGCGGATTTGTTGGGAGTTTAATGAGTATCAGGCTGGGGCGTGGTGTGATCCTTTGGTTGGGCAACAGGGTGAGCTTCTCGGAGAAAGATGTTGTTGAACAGCTGCTGACTGGCTTCCCAGATCTATATCTACCCAGCTACTTCCACACGGAGAAACACACAGTCTTCGTCGGCGAGCACACGAGCTACACTCACGCTTGGATATGGAGTGCATTGGAGAGCGCAGTACGAGGTACGACGCAACTATTGCTCGACATGGGTCTGGTTGATGAAGCCAAGGAGATTACTGAGTTCTGGATGGCGAGATGGATCAGCGTGTAGCCGGTCTGTCATAGATCATTGTACAGGATGGCAATCTATCATCTATCTCGTCCGAACCTGATACATCCCATATGGCTGGGTCGCCGAATGCCGCGAGTCCTGCGAGTTTCGCGAAGTCTCTAAGCTCTGCCGTACACCTTCTTCCTTGATACTGCCGGCCCTCCTCCCCGTGATCGTAGCGATCATCGTCGAGGCGGGGTTCTGGAACGCAGAGGTGATGGACTCGCCCAGAAACGTCGCTCCAGTGCCTGTAGGAAAGAGCCGGCTCTCTTGAATCTCGACAGCGTGCTGTGCTCTTGCACTGCTCGCTTCTTGGTCCGATATAGCCACGCTGTATGCCGGGTTCGTAGGATCGCCGAGAGCAGGAGCACTACCGCCTGGAGGTTCGATGGGGATGCGGCGCATAGCTGCCAGTAGCTCGCACATGAACTTGTTACGTCGAGTTGATCGTAGCAGCTCGTCCGAGAAGTTGGACTTGTGACGGATCTCGACTTGAAGGTCGAGCTTTTGCATATTGCCCAGGCTGATGAGCTCGATGTCGAACTCGGGCCGGAAGTCGCGCCTGTTGTCGTCGGCGGTGACGAACTTCTGGAGCTCGGAGCGGAGTGCCAGGATGTCTTCGTTGCTTGTCGTGGCGGCGACCGACAACACTAGGCGCTCCTTCATCGATCGGCTGCGGCTGATGTTCTCCACCCATAATGTATTCGCGATGTTGTGTGGAATCTGGACGGTTTTGTCCGAGTCGACGCGGCGGAAGACTGAGTACATCAGGCTGATGTGCTCGACGATCAGCTGAACCTCGTTAATGTCAACCCTGTCGCCAACATCGTATGGGTGTTTGATGAAGAGGAAGATGCAGCAAGACAAGAACTCCGTTACTGTACCACCAATAGCGAAGGCAAGACCGGTGAAAGTAGTCCAGAGGGAGGTGATCTTGGTGGAAAAGTCGGGGCTGAAGAAGGCAGCGAAGATGAATGCAATCGCGACCAAGACGACGAAAGAGAGCAGGCGATCGAGCACGGCAATCGCTTGGCCGATCTCGTGCATGCTCGTGGCGCGATTCTTGCGGTCTCTGCCAACGCTTACACAGAGCATGGTCATCTCGTCAAGAGAGACATCGCCATTGCCGTCACGATCGAGATTGGCGAAGATCTCGTCGACATCGTCCATGCGATGTTCGCCGAGTACTTCTAGCAAGTCGTGCTTGTAGAGCTCCTCCCGCCCTTCGCCGACGAATGAGAGCCACAGGCGGCGTGCCAAAGCCTTCGATCCTCTTTCAGTCTCAAGTGCTTCGATGACGATCGAGTGTGCGCCTGTAGTATTGAAGACTTGCTTGCCAGAGATGTCCGACACCATGGCGCCGAAGGCAGCAGTAGCCTTGTCGCGAGCTCGACCCATATTGTTCAGGACTTTGGTTCCCATGCCTGTCTTGACCAGCCCTCTTCTCACCTCGGCGAGATTGTTGCCCTGGATGGCTTCGTCCTCCTCCTCGAACTCTCTGCAATACTCTGGGAACAAGGTGCGAGAGGCTTCGTAGAGCAGATCCAGCAGCCAAATGACCTTCTTGCTCTCCTTGATCTTCGCGTCGTATTGTTTTCGGTGGTAGTCGATGGAGATGAGCTGGACGACAGTTTTCTCGGCCAAGAAGATGGCTGTCACCACGATCATGGCCAGGAACACTCTTTTTAGAGTCAGGGGCCAAGGTCGGTCACCGTCCACTTCCTTGCAATAACGAGCATAATAGTACTGATCGGGATGATTGTCAATATAGGTCTGATTGGTCTCCGGGTGGGTGTTGAAGGTGCAGATGACTGTCGAGCTGCCGAAAGCAGAGATTGACCAAAGAAATAGAGATAGTGGGATCTCCAGAGCGATCATTACTGTAGTGTACTTTCGAATGCCGGTACTGATGACACCCGACAACGCCTGGAATATGTGAGGTGCGATTTGCGAGACCAGCTTGCAGATCCAGAGGAGAACCCAGATCATCTCGATCCATATGAATAGTCCGAGTAGTCGAATGCCGCCCGCTTTAGCGTCGGTGTAGACCGTGGCTGTGAGCACGAGCGGGATGGACAGTAAGGAGGCAACCGGTATGATGTATAGAGCATATCGTGTTAGGACTGACGCCTTGTGTATCTTCCAGAAGAAGTTGCCAAACTTTGTGAGTCCGTCTTCTTCGCCTTCGTAGGCCTTTTTCGGAGGCTCCAGGCCGTCTTGAATCTTCTCGCTCGTGGTCTTCCTCCGTCCGAGGATTGGTCGGGAAGCGAAGGACTCGACTGTGATATTCCCTCCCTTCTTTCCGCTCTCAAGGTCTGACATAGCGATAGCGGTGGATTCGCTCGAGGCAGTTTGTGGTATCGACATATTGCTGATATGAAGGTTACGAGAATGACAGTGAACAAGGAACGATACCAGTGCGACCAGCACACGTAACGAGCGTCCAGTGAGGTACAGCAAGAGGAAGGTGACACGCTTACGAACGGAATGATGAGAGTTGAAGATATGAGCGAAGCCTGGTCAGCGCTTGGACACACCCTGAGGTCTAGAAACGAGAGCGTTGGCGAACCAATGGTTTGTTGGGATGGTGAAACTGGAAGCGCGTCCCAGGAGAAGCCACTGGGATGAAACGCGCCGCTCGGGGATGAAGAGGAGTTCTTGGCTGCTTCGTCTTTGCTTCGTCGTTCTCGAATTGTCTACTTCGAGGATGGGAGAATATCGCGTCGATGATGTCGAGGATCGACCGTGATATCCAACACGATTGAAGAGTGTGCAGGCCTGGCTGGTCGGACAGAAGGAGAGGTTCATCGGAGGACTTCGTCGCCGGCAGAGAACGCGAAGTCACGGGATGGCGTGCCGGAGATGATCCAGCGCTCACTTCACTTCATTTTCATCTCCTTCGGTCGCTCACAACGACAGCGGTATGCTCTAAATGCACAGATGTGCAGCTTCTGCATCATGGGCACAAGCGGCGGATCTTGATGTCAAGAAGATGAACGAAAGATGAACGAACGATTCACTCGCACATGTGAAGCCCATTGTCATGTAACATGTCACTCGATGTGTCGACTTGATCTCCGTCACTTGATAGGGCCTAAGTGTACCTGAGGTAGGAGGGCATCGAGTGCGTCGTTCCTTCCCCTCGTTTTCGGCAAGCTCTGGTGAGACACGAACAGCATCTGCCAGATAATACCACCTTACAACCTAGCACATACCTTACTTCCAACCCGAAAGAAGTGCACGACGGCAGAATGGCTTCCGTCAAGAAGCTGGAGGAGGTCGCAGAGCTAAAGCGGACAAGGTGACTGCCATCGTGTACGCCGATATTGGTTGCACACACTTACACGTCTATCTTCAGAACCGAGTACGAAGACGATATTGAAGTTCTAGTTGGACCCGAGCGAGCGAGATTCGTTGTCCACATGCACATTATTTGCAAACGCTCAAGCTTTTTCGAATCAGCATGCTCCGATCGCTGGATGAAAGAGAGGAAACCGATCGAGCTCGTGGACGACAAGCCGGACACCTTCAGTGCCTATCTCAAGCTCGTGTACGAAGGTGAATTGAGGTCCTCTCTGCCGCAGAATGAATACCTTGAGCTCGTCCGCCTATACGTCCTCGCAGACCGGTCGAGAGATCTGCGAGCAGCCAACGCCGTCATCGATGGCATCATCCGGTACAGCGACACAACCTGGTCACTGCCACCGAAGTCTGCTATTCGTCTTGCGATGAACTCCACACCTCCAAAGTCCGCTTTGCAGCGGCTTGTCAGAGACTACTGTGTGCAAGAAGCGGGTCCGCAATGGATCGTGGATCCTGAGAAGCCTGACGATGGAGAAGAGCTTCCGCGATCCTTCCTGGTAGCTGTGGCGGAAGAGTTTATGACACGCAGGAGGCAGGCGAACTACGGCGAGAGGGTAGCGGACACTTACAGCCGCCGCATCAAAGAGATGCCAAGATGTCACTATCACCAGCACGATGACTCCTGCCCTCCTTGCAAGAGCGCCGCCACAGCGAAATGAAACGGGTGAAAGGTGGGCAGAAGTGCGGCGAGCTAGGAATCATGGTCAAGTGGGATTGTTGTGAGCGTCGATTCAACTGGGCGTTTCTGATGTGCAACGACAATCTTGCACTGCTTGGAGGCGGGAAGAGAGCGAGACCGTAAGCTTGGGCGTAGACTCTGGCGGGCCGTGGTAGTATTAATGGGCATCCTAAATGAAGAGACGAGGTGCATTTGTGAGTACAATTTCGATCGGTCACACGCGTTTAGCCATTCTATGCTTGCCGACCGGGCTGGGTTCATCTACATCTACCATATGGACAGCGGCATACGCCACACTCGCTCCCTTCCCTTTCACATGCGTTAATGGACATCTGAAGACCTCTTCACTTGCCAACGGGGTTACCTTCACTAAACGATGGGTGTGCATCTTTTGTATGAGTTCAGATTCCTTCACTATCTCTCTGCACTGTTCAAAAAGGCTATATGAGAGTCACCAACCCCCCTCGCCGCTGCTCGCCCTTTCAATCCCAGCCTCTCCTCACCTGGCACACCACCTGATCCTTCCCACCCACGAGCCATGATGACGGAACCAGAGCAGAACTCTGCCACGGCGACGGAGACTGGCGTGGCCGCTCCAGAGACTACGCCAGACCAGCAGGGATCGATAAGGTATGGGTGAATCGAGACAACTTAGTGTCCGCCTTCTGACGTCAAGCGACCGCAGTTACGCCCATCAAGAAATGACCGAAGTCATCGTTGGACCGGATCGTGCGAAGTTCTTCATCTACACTCATCACCTTCGTGAACGGTCGACGTTCTTCAAGAAAGCTACATCCGATACCTGGAGCCCGAATAAGAAACCAATCGCGCTCCTCGATACCGATTCCGACATCTTCAACTATTACCTAGGCTACATCTATAGCGATGAGTCGCTGGACGACTACACAACCGACCAGTCTGTCCACATCCGTGGTCTCGTCTATATGCTCGCCGACTTCTTGGGAGATAGCAAGGCTACGAATGCTCTTATCGGGGAGATTAAGGAGGATATACGTGGAGAACCTTTCTGTCCTGCATGGAGTGTGGTCAAAGATATGCGATCTCAGGTACTCGTCGACTCGCCACTACACAAGGTCATGGTGGATTCATACGTCTGCGCTCCACCTCTTGGCTAAATTGAGAAGCTCTGTGAGGATGCGGAGAGTGACATAACACGGGCTTTCTTAGTAGCTATGGTCAAAGCATCGCATGAGAGACATCAGGATGCTGGGTACGGACGGCACAGCTCGTCGTGCAAGGTCCCCTTAAGCGAATTCCCGACAACCCGATACCACCAACACAACGAACTGTGGATTGTGGAGGAATGCGAGGAGTGCACCCCGAAGAAGAGGCGCCGTCGTGCTTGAGCAAGAATTCTGGCGTTCAAAGATGGAGGATTTGAGCTTGAGGATTTGCCACGCGGGCGAGGCGGGAAGATGCTGAAAAGAAGAAAGGCGAGGCGAGACCATCTGAACACACTTCCCTAATCGATAAGTACCTACCACACAGGCAGCGATCAGCGATCAGCGTTGAGTAAGTTGTCGAGTTACAGACGCCAACAGCTCGATCCGCGTGCTGAATAGTGAGTCTCCTGAATTGATGGAAATTCGTATCCGTTCTTTGGAAGTGATGCTTTCATCTCCCGTCGTGGTTTCACTCGAGAGTTCGAAGATGGTCCTTTCCTCTTTCGGCCTACTGCGCCACTTCTGCAGCTAGATGACGTGCTGTCACATGCATGAATGATCTTAGCCTCACTCTCTGTCACACCTTCGATTCTCGACACACACTTTGCACATCGTACTTGCGGATGCCATCGCAGTCTACATTGTGCCATGGCCAGCGAAATGGAGCGTTCGAGGTTCGTTTGCTGCAAAATCTTCGCTCTAGATAGCCACTGACTTTGGTGCCTGCAGCAACCGATTCGCGGAAATCGCCGAAGTCATCGTTGGCGAGGAAGGCGTAAAGTTCGTCATTTATGCCAACATCTTTCGCGCTCGCTCGATGTTCTTCCGATCAAGGCTCTCAAAAGAGTGGAATACGAACAAAACGCCCACCATCCTCGAAGACATCGCCCCGGGCCACTTCGACGACTACATCGCTTGCACCCATAGCCTCCAATCTATGAGTGGTCACGGAGAATCGGATTACTTCACTCAGTTGTTCGACATCTATGTCCTTGCGGACCGATTTGGCGACTCTGCGGCTATGAACACGATCGCCGACGAAGCTGTGAAACACAGCGACAGCGTCAAGAAAGTTCCTGCATGGAAAGCTCTCAAGCCTTATCTCGCCCAACTGCCTGTCACGTCCCCACTCTACCGGATCATGGTTGACATGTACATGCAAGAGGCCAGTCGCGGCGGACTCCAGAAGGTCTTAGATGATGAGAAAGATGAGGCAACACAAACATTCCTTGTCGCCGTAGCAGAAACATATCTTCGCGAGAAACCGGATAAAAACGCACCTGCCGCGAAGCCACTCCACAAGATTTTCTATGGTACCGTCAGCGGCAACCCAAAATGTCACTACCATCAACATGACCAGCTCTGCCTCAAGTGCCAAGAGTAGCATGGTGAGGAGGTTGTTGAGGAGGGTGTCGAGGGTGTTGTTGAGGAAGATGGTGTCGGAGGATCGCGAGATGGAGGATGGTGAGGAGGACTAGACCATGAAAGGCCCTCCAAGGAGGTAATGGACAGTACCCTGGCAACGTTTGATCCGCGAACGGTCACCTTCACCCATCCGGCTTTCACTGAGGCTGCCAAGACCCATGATTTCGTTGGTCTGCGACCTCACTTCATTGCGTTGTCTAAGCTCACGTGCCTAAGTCTTGATTTCACATGTTGAACATGAGCAAGTTTCTTCGTCACACAGCTCATCATAGCCAGCAAGGCCTTTGCATGGTCTTTGCTGCCGCATCAGCGTAACCACAATCAACATGGACGAGAAGAGGTAATGTGTATGAAACGATTGGCTTCGCACCTTCTAACACCATTCTCCGCAGATATGAATATCAAGAAATGGTCGATTTTACCGTTGGACCGACGGCAACGAAATTCTGTGTCCCTGCTGCAGTAATCTGCCATCGCTCTCCCTTCGTCAAGGCCGCGCTATGAAGAGGTGGAACGCCGTCCAGAAGCCGGTCGAGCTCATAGATGTCGATCCCGAGCACTTCAACGAATATCTCGCATACATCTACAGTCGCGACGCTATCGCAGACATCCAGAACGACGACAACTTCTCACTATGCACCAGATTGTACGTACTAGCCGACAGACTGGGAGACTGCGACACCGCAAACGACTCGATTTTGTGGATCATCGACGAGATTGATGATGGGGACGCATCTCCGTCTTGGGGCTGCGTTAAGACGATCTTAGATGCAGTTAGTTCTGATTCACCGCTTCATCGGCTTTTGGTGGATTTCTACGTCCATGCAGCAACAAGCGAGCATATGGAGGAACTCTGGAGCGACGAGGCCAACCAGCTTGCGCTATCGTTCGGCTTTGCAATCGGTAAAAGGCACCGCGAAAGGGAGGCAACAGCAGTATACGGAGATACCGTCTGGGAGATATTTCACTGTAAGCTCAGCAGGCTGCCACGAGACCGGTACCATCAACACAATGACTCCCACCCCAAAGACAAATGCATGGACTGCATGGACACTTAGCGCGACCATGATTGCTGTGTGATCTGCTCATCGCGCTCTCGGGAGCTGCCGAATGGATGTCTCAATGCTTGTAGCAAACCTCTACGAGCCCTGTCTCAGATGTGAGTAGGGGCACTATGGGTGGAGTGAATCGTGGAAGGCTCTCCAGGAGATTGTGAGGACCGTTCAAGTCAATTACGTCTTACCTTTGCTAGAGACTTAGCTCACTATACTGGCTTTTCACATGAGGCTCGCAGGGAATTTGAAATGCAATTCACTTGGGTATTGTTTTCACATGATCGCGCTGCTGCCTGCCCGGTTCTTCATGTCCCAAACTTCTCTCTTCGCTTTCATCCAAGGGTTCTGCAGACCATACCACCGATCAACCACAGTCATCAACTTACTTACACAATTCGGACTGTCGAAAGAAGGCCAAGGGTGGCGATATGGAATCACATAGGTGAGTGGTCCACTGGAAATGCTTATGAACACCGTCTAAATCATTCGGTCGGCAGGTTCGACTTCGCAGCCATGACGGAGGTCATTGTAAGCCTGGACCAGAAGAAGTTCCTCATCCACAGTGACCTTCTCCGCGCTCGCTCGACGTTCTTCAAGGCTAGACTCTCACAGGCGTGGGATACGACGAAGCAACCGATTACGCTCACGGATATGGAGTCGTCACATTTCAACAACTATCTGGCAGTCGTCTGTGGGTCTGGCTTCGCGAAAGCTATGAAAGACTCCGACCGGGTTGTGCAGCTCGCGCGCCTCTGGGTGCTAGCTGACAGGTTCGGTGACTACAAGTCCGCCAACATCATCATCGACGAGATCATCGACCATGTTAGCGAGGCCATCGAGTGGGATGTGTTCAAGGACATGACGGCTGGCTTTTCTCACGATGCTCTGCTGTACCGCCTCCTGGTCGATGTTTGGTTGCATGAAGGTCGGGAAGCAAAAGACGCCATGCTCTACGACGAGGAGGCTTCGGAGGAAGGTCAAGAAGCGCGAGCCTTTCTTGTCGCTATAGCCAAAGCCTATCGCAAGAAGGAGATCAAGGCGGAAGACGAAGCCACTATTGAAGACACGTTTCGTGGCCTGGTCGAAGAGCAGGACAGAGCTCAGTATCACCTGCACGATGATCTCTGGCCAAAGACCGAGTGCGACCAGTGCGAAGCGTGAAGCTGAAGTGATTGCGTTACCACTATACAGGTAAATCCTATAACAATGATTGGTATCAGGCCTTGCTGCAAGCAGAACACAAGTTGCGGATACTGGAATTCATAAGTCCTTGGGAGGCGGTGTTACTGGTCGACAGCGGAATGCCACACAGAAGAAGAGGAGGTGCGTGTGAAATTGGCCGGAGCGATGGAAAAGCGGGTTGAGCTCTGAACGTTATGAACTGTGTTGTTCTTGAGCTGAGTGCTGGAGGACGGGAGTGCGGGCCCACGAGTCTCAGGGACAGCGGAATGAAGGGAGCGCTCGTGCGAGAGGTTTTCAACGCCATATCTTTTAATCTTCGACGAAGCACACAATATGCACCAGATGCACACTCTACCCGGCTACCATCAACCAGGTGTGCCCCTACCATCGATTCATCCTAGAACCCACGACGGCATCCTGGAGATTCTGCTTCTGCTGACGTATACAACTCCGAAACAACCATCACCACCCAGCACAATGTAGAAGCGGTAAGAAATGCGTTATCCTGTCTCATATAGCGTTGAGAGTATGTCAGGCAAGCAAAGTTCAGTCGCAGCATGGCGTAGTTCGCTTCACTGTCCTCTGCATGACCAGCGATCGTCGGAGGCTCCTTAGTGGTCGTAGTGTATCGCATTGCTTGCGCGTTCGCCTGAAGGTACGGGAGTGATGTTAAATGTCCTATTTGCTGATCAAGGATGGATGCTCTGGGAGAGGTTGTTCGTCCATACTGCAGGGTTGTTGGGTGGTATATGTCCTCATATCAGCAACACTTCCAGCGTTACATCTCCACCTAGCCAATAACAGGCTTCAACAGCTCCGGCACCAACACCGCCGCATCGCCAGCAAACATCCAATCCCCCTGCTTCCAACCACCGGGAGGTGCATCCGAATCCATGTTGACAACACAAACTCTAGCACCGCGAGCTCGAGCCTGGCCAATATAGCCAGCGGCCGGCCACACTTGAGCGCTCGTCCCAATGACCATGATGAGGTCGATGTTCTCCGGGGCAGCCAGATAGTCTTTCGCCTTATTAAGGACAACCTCGGGAAGCGCTTCGCCGAACCAGACCACTCCAGGTCGGAGGAGGTTCCGCTTGCACTCTGGGCAGTGCGGAAGGTCGTAGGTCGTGAGTGACGGGAGAGCGACCATGGAATCAGAGATGTCTACAACGCTGCCTGCCGGCTGTGCTTGATCCGCCGGAATAGCCAGTGCAGGGACTACTGGATCCGTGTAGTTCTCCTCGCGGTAGTCGCAACGTTCATCCGAGCATTTGAGGTCGAAGAGAGTACCGTGAAGTAGGTGTAGTCGATCGGATGGATGGTCAGCCCGCTGCGATAACCCATCCACGTTCTGAGATAGTGTGACGAAGCCAGGCATCTTACGAGCCAGTTTGGCGAGTGCATAGTGAGCTGGGTTCGGCTCGACCGAGAGTGACATATGTCGACGATAATTGTAGAACTGCCATGACAGGCCTGGGTTGCGGGCGAAGGCTTGCGGGGTGGCGAGATCAGTCGACTTCACGGACCTCCATAAGCCGCCCGCGCCTCGGAAAGTTGGAAGTCCAGATGAGGCTGAGAGTCCGGCTCCCAGAAGAGCGAGCACCCTCTTGGACTTCTTGAGATGGGTATGGAAAGACTCAAGATCGGTCTGGGGCTCAAACACGGAAGGCTGTCTATCGGCCATCGTGATGTTGCTGCGGATTGAAGAGGAAGCTGATGGAAAGGACGTTGCCTGAGGTCGGTGAAAAGGAGAGGAAGCAATCGAGAGGGGAGGTTTGTACCCTTTGTTGAACCGACTCACATGTTGCAGGCAACCCCGAAGCATGTCACCCCATGTCGTTGCCTTTCGTGACTTCCGGTGAGGCTGGTTTGTGTTTCACAAGCTTCAAGCTAATGTTAGGGTGCGGGCCGCGTACCCGCGCATCGGGTCGGCAGGCTTGACATGTGACGATGAACGCTGCTCGCGTGTCTACTTTGCATACCACGACATGAGACGCAACGCCCAATTGGCACTACGGACGGCGTCTCGTCCAATACCTACATTCCGAAGTAGACCACAACTCGTCGCGCAGTGCAGACATTCATCTATTCGAGCTGCAGACCTGCACTTCGGCCAACCGCTGCATGAGACCCATCCACACCTCATCAAGCCCGGCGAGCGTAGGTAACGCGCAGCAAACATATCGCAGGACACGATGCTGATGTTTGTGAGCAGTCACGCCTGGCATATCCGCCCTCGAGTACCACCATAGACGCGCCGCGCTCGCCCGAAAGCTCCCTCGAAACAGTATCGCTGTCCTTGCTGCGAATGAGTTGAAGTTCAGGTCCGGGCCGGTGTTCTACGAGTACCACCAGGATCCTAGCTTCTACTACCTGACTGGTATGGAGCCAAGTTGTAGCTTGCAGCAGCATATGTGTTGACGCAGAAGCAGGTTTCAACGAACCAGAAGCCGTAGCAGTAATCGGTAGGTACGTTATCTGGCTAGCTATGTATAGTGTAACAGCTGGCTGATACAGCAACAGAAAAGGGTAGTACAGACGTCGAATACACCTTCCATCTCTTCGTCCGACCCAAGGACGCCCAAGCCGAACTCTGGGATGGCGCAAGATCGGGCGTGCAGGCTGCACAAGATGTCTTCAATGCAGATGAAGCTGGAGATATTGGCAACATCGCCTCATCCCTACCCACCATAGTAAACAGCGCAAGTGAGGTCTACACGGACATCGGCTCCTTCGAAAAGAGGAATGCAGTCTCGCGATTCTTCGCCGGCTCCTCAACAAAGATCGATGGCTTCGCCAAAATACTGAAGAACTCGAAGGTCAAGTCCTTGCGACCACTCATGAATGAGTTGCGCGTGACGAAGTCGGAGGCAGAGCTGGACTGCATGCGGAAAGCGTGCAGCATATCTGGTGCCGTGATTACAGAGGCCATGAAGAACACCTACACCACCGAGAAGCAACTTTGGGCCGATCTTACGTATGGCTTCAGGTCGCAAGGTCTGGATGGCGAAGCCTACGTGCCTGTTGTTGGAGGTGGTACAAATGCTCTTAGCATACACTACGTGCGCAACAATGCCGAACTCCACCACGGTGATATGGTTCTGGTCGATGCCGGCGGCGAGTACGGGAACTATATCTCCGACATAACGCGGACCTGGCCTGTCAACGGCAGATTTACAGATCCACAGCGGGATATGTACAACATGATCCTTGCCGTGCAGAAGTCCTGCGTTAGCCTCTGCAGAGAGGATGCAGATATGACACTCGACAAACTTCACAAAGTCGCCGAAGATGGGCTCAGAAACGGGCTGAAGGATCTCGGCTTTGACATATCGAAAGCCGGCTGTCTGGACACGCTATTTCCGCATCATGTGGGTCACTATATTGGACTGGATGTGCATGATGCTCCTGGCTACCCACGTACGGACAAGCTGGAGGAGAACCACTGCATTACGATTGAGCCGGGCATTTACGTGCCTGTCGACGACGAGCGATGGCCGGCCCACTTTCGAGGGCTCGGGATCAGGATAGAGGACTCTGTACGAATAGGAAAAGAGGAGGTCGAAGTGCTAACAAGTACTGCTGTAAAAGACGTAAAAGAGATAGAAGCCATGAGGTCTTGATATCACCATCCAACCTATGTAAAGCACATCTATGTTCATCCCATCATCGATCATCACTTCCGTCTCGCGGTTTCATCCCTCATACATGAATCTGATAATTCAAATCCTGCTCATAACCCACACTCAGCTGCGGCACCTGCGTATACTTGCCCTTCAGCACCTGCCTTGTATTCGTCAGCACCTGGATATAACTCTGCTTCGGCCCATGCTGCTTCATGCTCTCCAAGAACGCGTAGCTCATCGCTCCTACGTGACTGCCCTTGATCGTCGCATCTGCGGACGTCTGGTCGTCTTCACAGCCCGAGTACATCCACACGTTCTTCTTCTTCTCGTGCTCGTACTGGTCTGCGAAGTCCTGCTCTGCGAGCCCGTCCTCGTCGTCGTCGCCGCCTTGGTGGCTCATGCCTTTGAAGAAACTCTGGGCGCCGGCGAGGAGGTTGCGGGCTTCGGGGACGGAGGAGGCGGAGAAGCCGCCTTGGATGAGGTTGTTGGCTGCGCCTACGAGACGCATGCCGGCTTTGAGATTGTCCATCATGCTGATGTTGCCGTCTTCGTCGCTCTTGTAGATGTATGGCAATTCGGCCACGGAGCCGGAGTGGCAGCAGTCGAAGATCATGAACAGCGTGCTCTTGGGCGGGAGACGGGAGACGAGGGTCTTGTGCAGAACGCCGGATGGGATCTGGCCTTTTTGCTCGTAGTCGTATGGCACGACGGTGCTGTCGAAGCCGCTGACGCGGTTGCCGTCTGTGTCGGCGATTTGCCCGCCGTGGCCAGAGTAGTGCAGGAAGTTGCAGGTACCAGGTTCGGAGACCAGCCACTGCATGGCCGCGAGAATGTTCGCCCCAGTTGGCCAGAATCGGCCGTTTGGATCTGTGTGCTCGTCGTCGCGCATGATGACTTGGCTGCGCTGGTCGTTTGGGTAGCCTTGCGAGCTCAAGAACCTGTGGATGTTCTCGACGTCCTGTTGTACACGTCAGTGCCTTGGATATCTTCAAGTTCGAGAGGTAGTTCTTACCTGCTGGCAGCCGGCAAGGGCATGCTTGGAGCCGACGTAGTTGATTCCAATGAGGAGAGACTTCTTCTTCTGGTTTTCAACCGGCGGAGGTGGGTTGGCCAGCCCAGCCTGACCTCCAACAGCACGCTGAGCACCCTGCACGTCTCGAGCGTCGTCGTTCTTGTTTCCCATCATTCCGCCTAGGCCACTCAGAGCACTGCCAATGCCACCGGCGCCTGCCATGGCACCCATGCCTCCCATTGAGCCCATGCCTTGTTCAGCCATGCGGCCTAGGCTTCCCAGACTGAAGCCACCTCCATTGTCGTCGTCGTCCCTTTCCCTTTGGCCACCTCCATGTCCGCCTCGGTGGCCTGGTGAAGAAAGTTAAACAACAAGCTCCAAAATGGTCGGCAAGGCCCGCGTGTATCACATACCTCCGCCGCGACCTCCCCCACCTCCTTCTCCACCACCACGATGTCCCATTCCACCACCTCCTCCACCTCCACCGCCGCCATGATGTCCCATTCCACCGCCTCCACCACCGTGTCCACCACCACCACCACCTCCATGTCCACCCCCTCCACCATGACCTCCACCTCCGCCGTGACCACCTCTATGAGCCATTGTGAGGGATTGGAAGCTTTTGTGTTACTTCAAGCTGAGAGGTTTGAAAGACTCAGAGATCCAAGAAGGTAACTCAAGAAGAAAACGACGACAACAGGAGCTAGGCTACTTGATAAAGGGTTTGGCGGTCCAAGTCCAACGAGAACATCCAAGATCTAGACGCCCAAGGTGGGGCAATCGAGCGTACCTGCATCAGAGGATGAGCTAAGAGGAGCCAACCCCGCGGCACGTGTTGTCGCGAAAGGAGCGCGTTCTACAGTAGATAGAAGTGTGTATTTGGTAAGGCAACTCAGAGCTGTGAGGCATATGGAGAGTTTCTAAACGTACTGTAGAGAATAGTGCGGTAATGAGAAGTACAGATGATACGAAATGGGGCGAGTTCGCCTGGACGACTTACGCTCTCCTCCACGCCTCTGCTTGCCGATAGCGTCCTGGCGTTGCGGTCGCAACCTAGCCTTGAGTAATTCGTGAATGTCCGTGAGACTGGTGATAGTTCCTGGAACATCGAGCTTGCCATCCAGGGTCGTCGTAGTGAGGTCGGATAGTCAGGTGGGAGGTGGGAGATGGGAGGTGGGAGGTCGAAAGGCTCTCTTGCGCAGCCACTACCTTATTCTTGGGTGAGGTGGAAGCAGCTTTCAAGATGATGGCAATGCGACGAGATTTTTGAGACACTGGCACCGGTTCTTATTCAGCCATGACGTTTGAATATGAAGAGTCTTGCTTGATACCTGCCATGTTCAAATGTCTTGAAGGATTGTTCAGAGGCGGTTGCGAAGAGAGGCAGGCATGGAGGCGCTAGTCTAGCAGCAACAAACAGACGCTCCGACCATCACGACACTACACCAACCACCACAACCCGCCATACTCCCAGCAACACCTCGCTCTCACTGCTGTTGCTTGCTCATATCTTCCTCGCTGTCCCCGTGAGCCCCAATGGCATCCCGCTGCCTATACTGAGCGCGTCAAGACCTGTGCACGCGCCTGCCCCGCAACCGCACCTCGAGGCATTTGCTTGTCTCGCTGCCACTTCTGGGTATTGATATATGGCAACAGCATCTATACTCCACCCGTCAGCAGATTCCTTTGCCATGACGAGCAGGAGGGAGCCTCTGGCCAACGTGCCCAACGCGGTCAATTCGCCGTTCCACACCATCACCGCCGGCGGGAAACGCACGCGAGCCCAAGCTGGCGACCACCGAGATGCATTATCCGGACAACCACCCGCCAAGAAGCAGATAATGGAAATACCGGACGAGGATAGCGAGAACGTGGACCCGAAGAAGCGGGAATTCGTGGCAGTTGGTGCCCGAGATAGGCTGGACGAGCCTTTCATGAAAAAGACTTCAAATGCACAACCCACGTCTTTTGAACGCAAACTGGCTGCTGCACGCGAGAAGAAAGCCACCCCACAACCACGAGTCGAGCCTCAGCCAAAGGTCAGCGCAGATAACCTCGAGACTATCCGCCAATGGAAGCGGCACTACAAGAAGCAGTTTCCTGGCTTCGTGTTCTACTTCGACAGCCCCTCCGATGAAGCTCGTCAGCGGACTTTACGTCCGCTTCAGCATCTTGGAGCACGCGAGGAGAAATTCTTCTCCAAAGCAGTGACACATGTCATCACGACGCGTCAGATACCGCCAGAGCTCACCAGCACGAGTCCGAATGAAGACGATCAGTATGTGGGCAACTCACTCAAGTCGATACAGCCATCTGCTCCTCTCCAGGATCAACGCCGGACAACCAACCTTCTCGATGCCAACTTGCAACGGCGTGCTCAAAGTCAAGCAGCAAGTGCCGACATACTAACACGAGCCCGTGAGCTTGGCATCAAGATATGGACGGCAGAGAAATTCCAGCGTATCATGAAGACAATACTGGAGTCGGACAACGTCGATCAGAATGCCACCCAAGACATTCGGAACCACGCCACCGTGCACAAAGCCACGAGCAAGCCTGCTAAGGAAGTCGATCTCGAGCAACTACTGCGGAATGAGAAGATCAATGGCCCTGCTGATCGTGACATGACTGTTGCCGCCCAGGACATGGTGTCCTTCAAAGGCTTCTACGTCTACATCCACGACATGGACGAGAAGACGAAGCCTGTCATGGTGCGAGACTACCCAAAGCCGAGCAGCAAGGAGCAAGGCAAGTGGCCTCAGTTCCGCCTAACGCCAGCTGGTCGCTGTCCCTTCATCGAGGATCCTCTTCACACGAAGAAGCTTCAGCAGCTCGAACGTGAGAATCAAGCCGCCAAAGCGGAGCAGGAGCTTGCTGCTCAGAGAAGGACACGTGGTGCAGCTGCCATCGTTGCACCTCTGCGACCACTTGCTGAGCGTGAGACAAACCTCAGGCGCTCGCCTCGTAAGGCTGCCCAGCCTCCTATTGGCGATATGGCAAAGCCACTGGATCCTCCCAAGCGGTTACCTACTCAGCGCCAATCATCTGCGGAAGGCATGCCAGCTTTGTTTGGCAGTGCTCAGCAAAGCCTTCGAGGCCTACCACGTCTGATCGGCGGCGAACCGGTCGCATCAGGTATGCAGCAATCCAATGTCACTTCAGCGATCCGATCACAGGCAATATCGTCCGCTGCGATTTCCTCCACTGCTCCGGGCATGCATAGGCGCGTCGGCGACAGCAAGGAAGTCTCGGCTTTGAGACGTCAGATGTTGGAGCGCAACGCGAGCGTGCCTTCTAACTACAGCATTCCATCTTCGTACATGAACGACGTCCGCGCTGCAATCAACGATGACAACAATCCGCCTCCACGTGCTGCCAAGCGCAAGGCCCAAGAAACGCTCGGTGTGCTTCATGAAGATGAGGAAGACACTCATGATGTGCCTCGTCCACCTCATCGGAAACCTCCTGCGCCCAAGAAGCGTAAGCCAGTGCAAAAGGAAGCGAAGCCAGGGTATTGCGAGAATTGTCGTGACAAGTTCGACGACTTTGATGATGTAAGTACTGCTATATCGGCGATCATATCGGATCTTTACTGACTTATTCGCAGCACGTCGTCTCTCGCAAGCATCGCAAGTTCGCAGTGACCCAAGAAAACTGGAAAGAACTCGACGACCTGCTCGTCCACCTCAAGCGTCCGCACAAGGTCCCGCAATCAGCATAAATCATCGTCGCTGTCAACGAAACACTAGCATCCATAAATCGACACCCACGAGTCTACACCACCACTTTGCTTTAGCTTTTGCTTTTGAAGCATCACGATACTCACACGGCATTGCGCTGCATCTTCTTTCTGGTCCCGTTGGAGCATGTTCTAGGGGGCGTTAGTCACGAACAGCATGAAGTTCTAGGGAGGGTTAATGCGTTGGCGCTTTACGGGTTGACTTTGAGCTGGTTGCTGGAGTGAGCATTTGTACGGAGCATGTGAGATTATCGCAACTGTATATACTTGAGCGTGCTCGAAATGAAAATCAAGTCAAACATACATGCATCTCAACTTCGAACGCATGTGGAGTTGGTAGAATGGTGAAGGGAGTGGATGTCATAAGGAGGCAGCTTCATCCTGTGAGCTTCACCTCACCTCACTTCCTGTCTTGAATCTCAACATCAACATCCAACACCGATCAACATCTACACGCATTCACGACAGCCGACTCGTCCATTCACAGCCCCAACAACATCTCGCGTTTCCATCAAACTATCTCTTTCCGAACTTTCGACTCGTAGCTACCACCAATATGGCTTCATCATCATCTACACCAACGCCACCAGACGTGCCACCCGAGGACGAAGAGACCGCCGACCTCCCACTCACGATGGCCGCATCCGTCATCCTCGACCACCTACCCCGAGACGCACATGCGGCACTGGAAACGGCTGGTGAAGTCCGTGGGGCGGATGGGGAGGTGAAGGGGAAAGGTACGGGCCTTCCGTTCCATCTTTGTCTACGGCTACAGAACGCGGCCTTGATCAACTAGTCAAGCACTAAACTGCAACCATTCCGTCACTCTGTGCTAACGTCAATGGTGCCCGTAGTCAAAGTCCGCCTCTCCCCCCTCCCCTCCACACGCGCGCTCAAACCGCCCGTCTTCAATTGCGGTACGGGGCAGAGGTTTGAGTTTGTTGTGCGCTTTATCCGCAGAAGGTTGGGGTTGAAGGAGAGTGAGGGCGTATTCTGTTATGTTAATTCTGTGTTTGCTCCGGGGCTGGATGAGGGGGTGGGGAATTTGTGGCGGGTGAGTGATTCCCGTGCGAGAGGAGAGAGGTGATGAGTGGGGGGAGCGATGCTAATGCGAGTGTGTAGTGCTTTAAGACGGGCGATGAGTTGGTGGTTAGTTATAGCGTTACGCAGGCTTTTGGCTGAGCAAAGCAACGCAGGGTAACAGGTAGACTCATGGGTGAAGAACGCTGGGAAATGCGTTTGAGGCGGATCTGTTTCAAGCAGGTATGGAATCGCTGAGTCGTTAAAGCAGTGAAGTTGTAGCAGAGGCAGTGGAATGCGAGGCATCGAGTCGTATATGCAACCGGTGGACGTTCTCATCGTTGAGCGGAAGAGCATCAGGACTACAGTAGCAGCACCGTTGATCAAGATCTGGAGGATGCGGCTTCAATCTACTTCGACCGTGGGATGGTGAGGAAATCGGGCTGAGCGCAGATGTAGACGAAGATATTGCTTGCACTTGAGCAAGGCAGAGAAAGCTGAAGACATTTCGAGACATCTAAACATTCTATAACTTCCCACCCTCCGCCGGAAGCGTAGCCTCAACCAACCGCTCAAACTCCAAAAACTCCTCCTTCGCCATCGGATACGTATGCTCCGGCGCCGGATAACTCCTATCCTTCACCTCAACCCTATACGCCTCTACCGCCCTCGCAGCCTCGCCCCAAACATGCCCATACTTCTTCACGAACTTCGGCAGAAACCTGCCTGGCGGGAAGTTTCCTACCATATCCATCTGCACCAACACCTGTCCCGAACATCCATTCCCTGCCCCGATACCTATCGTAGGGATCCGCAACTTCTTGGTGACAAGGGTTGCGACGTCCGCAGGGATGGCTTCGAGCACCACCCCGAAGGCACCGGCTTCTTGGACCGCTATTGCGTCGCGGAGGACTTTCAGCGCTCCTGTGGTGCTCTTGCCCTGCACGCGAAACCCACCCAACGCATTCTGCCTCTGCGGCGTAAGCCCAATATGCGCCAACACAGCCACCCCAGCCGTGGTAATCTTCCGTATCTGCCCCGCCATCTCCGCCCCTCCCTCAAGCTTCACCGCATGCACCCGCCCCTCCTTCACCACCCTTATCGAACTCTCCAGCGCCTGCTCCGGCGAGACCTCATAACTCCCCATCGGCAGATCTCCCACCAAGAAACTCGCTTTCGCACCCCGGGCGACGCTGCGGCAGTGCAGGATCATTTCGTCCAGACGCACTTCCGAGGTGTCGTCCATGCCGAGGGCGACCATGGCGAGGGAGTCGCCGACGAGGATCATGTCCATGCCGGCGACATCGGCGAGGTGGGCGGAGGGGAAGTCGTGGGCGGTGAGCATGGTTATTGGGTCGTGCCGGCGGTGCATGGCGAGGAGGGTGGGGAGGGTGATTTTTTTGCGGGTGGTTGTTGAGGGGGCGAGGGGGGAGTGGGAGGAGTGTCGGAGAAAGGTGAGAGGTGCGAGGGCATGGTGGAGGTGTGGTTGTTGGAATGTTTGTAGTGTCCTGTGGAGGGTCGTCTTCAGGGCGCGAGACGACATGGTTGGGTCGCGGTGTTGGTATAGGAAATGCGGGTTGAAGCGAAGTGATAACTTATCTGCGCGTAGGCAAGTGCGTACATTCTCGCGAAACTGGGGATGGCGTTTACCTTGAGGAATTGCTGTGATGTAGTATGCGGTGGAGTGTTTACGCTCGGCTGCCGGTCCAGTCCAGCCCACCTTCGCTCCTGCCCCGCCGATCCCGGCAGCAAGCGCGTGACACGCAATCGACCTTCTGATGCCGGCTTTGTGATCCCACTCGCACTTCCACTTCCACTCCCACTCCCACCTGCTCTCATCTCTGCGACTGCTCACGATACTACGACACCTGACCCAACAATAAACATAGCCTGAGCCGACCAAGCCTGCTCTACCCGATCCCGACAACTTGACTCGTAGGCAAAGCTTCCTTATCAACCAACCACCAAGGTAGCTGCTGTGCTCGCCTGTAATAGCATCGACTTCACGACAAAGGACCGACAAGCCCAAGCCAACAGCGAGACGTCTGCATACTCAAGCTACCACGAGAGAGTGAAGACAGAGTGGAGCTCTTCGCACATCGATCAGCAGCACCCGAAGCAATCCTCCGAACCACAGCTCTCCACTGAAGCGCGCACATCCAAGCACACTAATCCAGTGTTCGGGGAAGGAAGGCTTCAAGCCTGCGGAGGCGAAACAGAGTTACCCCTGAGGCGAGCGGCGGCGAACGCGGGCGGGCAAGATGAGTAGTCCAAAGAGGCGGATCGAGACAGATGTGCGTATATGCCGCAGTAGCTTGGCTGGTGACCAGACGATGCTAATATATGGTTGTTTGCCAGGTGATGAAGATGTACGTCATACGTTGATGGCTCGGAGTGGGCGGAGAATCAAGGTTAGCAGTGACTGACGCCTGGACAGGTTGATGAGTGATTATGAGGTTACTCTGGTCAACGACAACATGCAAGAGTTCTACGTGCGGTTCAAGGGACCGGAAGAGAGTATGTCACACTTTAGATCTGCACGGAGACTTCGAAGCTGATGGCGTGAACAGCACCATTTCAAGGCGGACTATGGAAGATCCACGTCGAGCTGCCAGACCAGTACCCATACAAGAGCCCGAGCATCGGTTTCGTGAACCGCATCTTCCACCCCAACATCGATGAGCTGTATATCTACCTTTTCTTCTCCACCTTCCATCCTGGAATATACCGGATGCTGATAGTATCTTCCAGCTCCGGCAGCGTCTGCCTCGACGTCATCAATCAGACCTGGTCGCCCATGTACGACATGATTAACATCTTCGAGGTCTTCCTCCCCCAGCTCCTGCGCTACCCCAACCCCACGGACCCGCTCAACGGCGAGGCGGCCGCGCTCATGATGCGTGAGCCCAAAGGGTATGAGGCGAAGGTCAAGGGTGAGTCAGCAACGCTCTTCTACCGACTTCTCGAGGGCGGATGCTAATGTTGGTGGTGGATAGAATACGTAACCAAATACGCTACCCGCGAACACATCGACGAAGCCGGCGGCGACACGGACGACAGCGACGAGATGAGCAGCGTCGGCAGCTTCGACGACGAGGACGACGATGAGCAGCCCGCCGGCACGATGGATGAGGTATAGCAGACCTTACAGGAGAAGGTGTAGTTGCTTGCTCCTCTCCGCTATATCCGGGGCAATAATGCGGGAACGCGACCCTCCTCATCTATCTCTTCTTCGGTAGCTTGCATGACTGATCGGCACGAGATTGGACATGTCACGGCGTTTTGCTGCTTTTGCCCAAACTCTGGTGAGAGTTTGGGTCTTTATTATAAGCTCGGCGATCGAATATCGGGATCCAAGGGGAAGATACTTTGGATGGGTGGAGTTTGTTGTTCACCTCAGAAGGTATTGATCATGAGATATGTCCAGTATTGTGTAGGTCATGGAACTCGACTCTCTTCAAATGATCCAGGTACCACTGCGCCGTCCGAGAAGACTATACCTCTCTCAATGTGCAATGTGCGAGGGCGTTCTGTCGCAATAATAGTACTGCACCCTGCCCAATAGTTACCGGGACGTGCAATCGCTGCGGAGGTACAGTATATCAAGCACACACCCACTGTTTCACCCATCCTCCGCACGGAGCGCTAGCATGACTTACGAAGTTACGCTCACAGCGCTGATTCATTTCTCCACCAAGAACGAGGACGTGATGAGAAAGACTCCGTGGAGTTTGTCATTCTGGTGGCGTCGCAGAGAGTTCTTCTGGAAGAAAACGCACCGTCGCAACCGTGCGTGGAGTTTTTGGAATTTGCTTCGAAGCCGTGGACTTAGCGAACGCCCCCCTGTGTGCTGTTGGTGGAAGAGAAATTGGAGGTGTGTGATTGGGCGGCTTGCCACGTGCGAGAAGCGTGGAGGCGTAGGGCGGGCTCCAGTTTATTTGTCCTGACCCACCTTTCGGGAGATGGTCTTCCCTTCCGATCGGTGGTGAGGGCTCCGGAGGGAGAGTTTAGTGTAGGGATTGAGTCGTGCTGACTGAGTTTTGCGTGAATTGAAGGCGTGGCGGTTGAAGGGGCGGACTTCGTTCGGACGGTGAGAATGAAGGTGTTTGATCGGCGTGGTTATTTGGCATCACGGTGGGCGTGGTGTGCTGATCGCTCGCGGGGACCTGACCATATTCACAGCCTCGTGACACAAGACTACGCTGAGAAAGGAAGGAGAATAGAGGCGTCAGGCGCGGCTCCTGCTGGGGCGCTAATGCGGGCCAGCGAAAAGGTTAGCGGAAGAGACAGAACAACGTGCAGGCCACGCTGCTGGGTGCACAGATGAGCGAGAGCAGCGCTGCTGTGTTTCGGAGATTGCGCGTGGTGTACGACTCTGTGCACGTTTTGTACCGACAGCTTGTCCCATCCGTCGTTCTCCGCGTTGGGCGTCTTGCACAAAGCTACGAAGTTGTTGCGGTGAATGCGAATGTGCCCTCCTCTTCTCGCGTGTTGAGCCTCAGCGTCACCAACTGCCGCAGATCTCCCAGCTTTGCCAGTGCCTGCACCATCTCGCTCTGACACACTCCAGCGTAGGACTCTTGGCCGTCCGCGATCACTTCGGATCGTGCACCTGCCGCTAACTACAAACCCAACTCCTTGGGACCGGGCTTGCTGCTGTGCGACCTCCTGTGACACTCTCCATCTGCGCCCGTTGACTGTCTGTAATTCTCCGGCAACGAATACGGGCAGCTGCGAGACGAACGCCATTCACCACCGCCAATTATGCGTCTGCAGAGATAGCATTTCCTGTCCTTGCTCGAACAGCTACAACCGTAACCACCCACCTGTCCTTACCGCTGCCTTCCGCACGCACACTACCGCCAATCGATCCCGCAAATGGGCAATTCCAATGGCAAGCCCGTCGTCCTCACCGATGAGGTCAACCTCAACCACTTCCGCCTCTTGCGAGTGGTCGGCAAGGGCGCTTTTGGCAAGGTCCGCATCGTGGAGCGGAAAGACACGGGCTTGACGTTCGCGCTCAAGTATATTCGGAAAGAGGAGGTGGTGCGGAGCGAGAGTGTGAGGAATATTATCCGGGAGAGGAAGATGTTGGAGCATTTGAATCATCCGTTTTTGTGTAATTTGCGGTATAGTTTTCAGGATATGGAATATCTGTGAGTCTGCCCGTACTTGCTAGGGGGAGGGTTTGGGCTAACGTGAGAAAGGTATCTGGTGGTGGACCTAATGAACGGCGGTGATTTGCGGTTTCACATCTCACGAAAGACGTTTACGGAAGACGCGGTGCGCTTTTGGATGGCTGAGTTGGCGTGTGCGCTGCGGTATTGTCATCAGCAGAGAGTTGTGCATCGGGATGTGAAGCCGGATAACGTGTTGTTGGATTCGGAAGGACATATCCATCTGGCGGACTTCAACGTGGCTTCGGATTTCACACTCTCACGTCCATTGACGAGCAAATCTGGGACTCTGGCATATCTGGCGCCGGAAGTGTACATGGGAAGGGGGTATCAGTCGGAGGTGGATTGGTGGTCAATGGGTGTGACGTTCTACGAATGCATCTACAATAAGCGGCCTTTTGAGGCGAACAACCACGATGGACTGGCGCAGGCGATTGTCAAGGCCGATCCGTCGTTTCCGGTCACTTCGCCACCTGTGTCGATGCCCTGTCTACACGCCATAAGCTCGCTGCTGGAGAAGGACAAGACACGGCGGATAGGAGCGGCGAGCTGGGAGAGCTTCACTGATAATCCGTTCTTTCGCGAACTGGATTTCGAGATGTTGGAGCGAAAGGAGGTAGAACCAATATTCTGCCCATCGAGCGAAAAGACGAACTTTGACGCCACATACGACCTTGAGGAGCTTCTTCTAGAGGAGGCGCCATTAGAGGCACGAGCGAGGAAGCAGAAACCAAGAGCTGAACTGCGAGACGATGCGACGCAGCAGGAGATCCGCACAGAGGAGCTGCATAAGATGATCGAGCAGTACTTCGAGCCGTTCAACTACACCATATTACCGGAAGAACGAAAACCAATAGCACCAGGAGAATCTCCCACCACCGCCATAGCGCCATCACCCACACGGCAACGCGGAGAAAAGGGTCCGGAACCAGCGCTACCGCATCGGCCACGGGTACAGCAGACGCACTCAATACCCACACCGCGCTCACAAACACCGGGCAGCACATCACGAACACACTCCTCGACCCACTCCCCAGGCGGCTCACCCCCATTACCTGTCGCCATCCTTCAAGAAAACATGCCCAACACTTCTTCACCGAAGGATTACTTCCCGCCTCCCACCTCCGAGCCCAAAGTCGCCGAACCCCGCAACACCCAGCCCAAATCATCCGAACGCCGCTCCTCGTCTCGCCCCGGCCAGCAATCCCAGAGCGCCACCCGCTCCCGCAAAGTCCGCTACGACGAGACCGCCTCCTTACCCAGCACAGCTTCACAGACCCGTCATCACCGCCCTCGAGGCGCTGCGCGAAGCACCTCAATGGGCGGCGGTGTGCAGGTGGTGCTGAACGAGCAAGGCAGCTGGAGCGAGATGGCGAACCAAAGCCAAGGGATGGTGACGCCGACGCAGGAAGCGCCGGGGCGGAGCGAGAAGCCGAGTGGGATGTTGGGGTTTTTGTCGAGGAAGAGGGGCAGGGAGCGGAGTCCGAAGGGGAAGGAGAAGGAGAGAGGGGTGTTGGGGAAGGAAGGCGCGAGGGTGGTTATTAGTCAGGGCTAGTGGTCTCGGCGGAAGAACTACGGTTGGGTCAGAGAGGATTGGGGTGGGACTTTGGAGAGGGTGGGGAGGAGGTTGTCGTTGGTGGCGAGGGCGAGCACTCGCGAGAGAGGTGACGAGGCGTGACCTCGCCAGCGGTTTCGAAGCCTGCGACAGGTCACATACGGATTTTGATCGAACCGCATCGGGCGGCGCAGATCTCAGGGGCAAGCACACAGACGTGCGCCACGGCTCGCGCGAACAACGACTGCATACCAGCATTTCTCGGCGCACAGCAAACTTGAGGGTACTACCACATTGCCGCACAGGCGCGAAAGAGCCTTGGGACTAGCATTGGGATGGGTTTGGCTGACTAGTGGCATGTACGCAAGACTTGGTATGAATCCGCTCCTGGGAACACCTGGCATTAGATGTGATGATGCTACTGTGTTTTAAATATAGACAGGTGTACCATAGGTAGTAGCTGCTCTGCAGACTCGAAAGATGAACGATTTTGGTTCGAAAACGAGAAGGCCTGAAGTTCACTTTTACACTTTTACTGTACAAACGGGAATACTGGCATCTCTCAACGGAGACCCAAGGTGAAGCCATTGCAGCGGTCGATATCGACGTCTCGCAGTTAATGGGGAGGAGAAGGGGCGCCTTGGAGCGGTGTTCATAGGTACGAATTTGATGTTGAAAATAGTGCTGGTGCTACTTAAGCCGCCGGTCTGATCATCTAGCTTCTTCTCGTCTTCGACAGCCAACACCGGAAACCTTATCGCCTAGTCGAACATCGCCGGTCGCACACAGGTTCCTGACCAACCTGCCTGTCTGCCAAGGAAACGGCAGTCGACGATGTTTGGCGTCCGGCGAGAACGGCGGTCCAAAGTACAAGAGCTAGCTCCGCATTTATCCGAGCTTATCAGCAAGGGGTGGAAGTGCATCGTCGGCCGTCAATCGTCTGCCGTCGCCCACCCATAGTCTGCCCATCGCCGCCAAACGAACAAACGCTAGCACCGGTCACACCCGGCTAATCAACAGGTCATATCAGCATATCGGTTCTTTGTCGTCCGTCGTCCGTCGGTCTGCCGGCGGGCGGATATCTGCCATTTCTTGAACATGAGCTAACGCCAGACCTAGGACGCCAGTTGATGAACGTTGGCAATCTTTCTGTCGATCCTACAAGACGACTGCGACCGCGCCTGTCAGAGCTCCCAGCACCAGAATGGTTCCCATGCCTAGACGCGTGAGCGAAGAGGCGGCATTCTGGCTTGCTGGATCAGGAGCGGGGGTTGGGTCACGGTTGTTCCCCTGTTGCTGCGAAGGCTGCGGGTTCGGCGATGGATTCGGATTCGGATTGGGAGTCGGGTTGGGTCGTGGAGTAGGATTGCCTCCACCTGCTGCGGAAGAGGCTGACGGGTAGATCGGGCTCGCGGAAGATGAGTATGACGGGCCCGCCATTGACGAGTATCGGAGTCCAGCCACGGAGGAAGAGTACAACGGCAGGTCGGAGGCGGAGTAAGATGCTGGCACGGACGAGGCAGAGTATGATTCTGGGGCGGCAGAGGCGGAGTACGATCCGGCGCCAGCAGAGGACGGCGGCGGAACGAAGATCGACTTCTCTACCGAGTAGGACACGACCGGATAAGATCTAGGGAAGAGTTGGTGGTCGCTGTATCCAACGTCAGCGACTTGTTGTAGGACATGGTTGGATACAAACTCACGGGCTTTCATCTTCCACTTTCCAGCTGGCTAGCACAGACTGGATTGCTGCGGAAAAGAGGACAGCTTTGAACAGTAGGAATGCCATGGCAGGGATGGTGCTGTTTCCTGGTCGATGCTAGGGGTGGTGTTTCTGGGTGCAGTGTGTGCTATTGGTCGTTGTAATGTCTGCTGCTCTGTCAATAGGCGGGCGGATTGGCTATATAGACCCCACCACCCTTTCTACACGCGCTATGGCATGATAGACAAGAGACATACGGTCGTGGCCGTGCGACACCACGCCGGTAGCTGAGGTCTGGGCATCATGCGATGTGCTACAGCCAACACAAGCTGGATCAGAACTTATCAGTCAATGCCATTTCCGGTGAAGTGGCGCTGCCTCAGTAGTGTTAGCACAACACACTCCAAGACCACTCCGCCACATCGTCGACTTTCGAATGACCGGTCGGTGGTGTGAAGCTGTGGTCTAGGCCTAGAGGAATGTGAAGCTTAGGTGGGCGTCCAATGGAAAGCTGTGTCACTTCCAGAAACATCAGACATCAGGAGATCGAGATTATTTTCCTCAGACAAGTTCCACTTGAGATGTGTGCATTGGAGGCTGGCGCGCAAGGCTGTGGTAATAAGTCAAAACTGTTAGTTGTGAAAGCTCACGATATGGCTCATGGTTGTGGACGGCATTCAGGTGTCCACCTCAGTCTTCCGAGACCAACTTCTGTCGTCCAGTGGGAGAGGAGCTGCCTTTCGACGGCGTTTCGTGAAAGCAGTCGATATCGTCTTGATACAGAAAGACGTCGGGCCCGTTCTCTGTACACGGGAGGAGGTGAAGTCTACAGATTCGCTCCGAAGAACAAGACAAAGGCTCTTGGCAAGGGGGCAGGTAGATGAGGTAGAGCGATTTTGCGGGACCAACCGGCTGGAACATCAAGCTTGTGCTTTGCATTCGTGAAGGAACTGTGTCCGGCACTTGTTACGGCTTTCGTGTGCGTTCTGGGTCGCTGTGAAGCCGCCAGCAGATCGAATTTAATCCGCTTCGTCCAGTGGTCTCCCTGAGGCATCTCAGTCGCGAGCCTACCGACCAGTATATTGGGAGTTGTAGGAGATGCCCAGTGGATGTCGATGTGTCAAGTTTCGGACCACCTGCCTCGTTGTGCGTGACGCTTCCCCAGTTCCCCGCGAAAACGTGCGAGTTATGACCTCAGCCAACACAAAACAATTTGACATCCTCATCACGACACTTCCTTTTCGCCGATCTGTAGTTGGTACAATATAAGAAGTGTCATAGTCCGCAGGATTTTGTCGACCAACACCATACAGCTCTCGTTCCTGATAGCAGAAGCATTCGACCGCAGGAGAAAGCTACTTCCCATACTGGTCCATCGAACGCGGAAGATCTCGGGCACGTAAACTCGAGCTCGTCTGGATCTTGTCTCCCGTCATCCCCCGACAGCCTATTGCTCTAGGATCTTTGTGTGGGTCGTTCGTTGCCGAGGACTATCGGGACAGCAAATGTCGACTGCGCAAGAGCCCAATTCGCAGACTACAAACACTTCTCGACCTGCCGCTCAGCGAACAGTCACTGCTGGACTTCCGTACGAAAATACAGATTTTCTGAAAACCCAATTGAACAAGCAAGATCACAACAACTTTCACAGCTCATCATTAACACATAGTGTTGGCAACATGGCTCAAAGGAACGTCAACAAGGTAAGCAGGACATAATAGTGCTCGAGTTTCCTCCACAACTGACCAAATATACACATAGACCTCGTTGCATCCGAGCGGTGTTCAACCTCAGCCCGAACATACTGGTCCGTTGCTACTGTACACCATCTTCGTATCTATGAATCTGCTGACCTCTCTTGATATAGAACTCGAGGAAGAACTGCACGAGCGAGCACACATCGACTACGACCGCGTCTCGATCATTGCCAACCCGTCCGTCCCCGCACTTTACGAAGATGCCCTGGTTTATGAGACCGGGTCTGCGATCACCTCGACCGGTGCATTGTCTGCATATTCTGGTGCGAAGACTGGACGCTCGCCGTCGGACAAGCGTATTGTGAAAGAGGAGAGCTCGGAGAACAACGTGTGGTGGGGGCCGGTCAACAAGCCTATGAGCACCGATGTAAGTACAGCACAACCTTCTCCTCGTACCGCTACAATCACTCTTGCATCACCTGAAAGCTCGAAATGCGCGCACGCGTTTCCGAGGAGGGCTTCGGACGTCATGTCTTCGCATTACCGAGCGAGCGGCTTAAGACGTCGGCTCACCGTGCCCCGCATTGCGGGCGAAGTCGGCGATACGATTAAAATCACAAGCTTATAACCGAAAACGAAATCTTGGCAGGCTTGGCTGACATGTGATTTCAGGTGTGGCGCATCAACCGAGAACGTGCGATTGACTACCTGAACACAAGAAATCGCATTTATGTCGTCGATGGGTACGCAGGCTGGGATGAGCGCTATCGGATCAATGTGCGAGTCGTCTGCGCTCGTGCATACCATGCTCTCTTCATGCGCAACATGCTTATCCGGCCATCGCGGAAAGAACTTGAAGGCTTCCACCCCGACTACGTGATCTACAACGCTGGTGCGTTCCCGGCCAACAGATATACTACAGGCATGACCTCGTCTACTTCGGTTGCCATCAACCTCGCGGAGAAGGAGATGGTCATCCTCGGTACCGAGTATGCTGGTGAGATGAAAAAGGGCATCTTCACTGTCATGTTCTACGAGATGCCAGTCAAGCACAACGTTTTGACGCTGCACTCCTCTGCCAACGAGGGCAAGGATGGTGATGTGACTGTGTTCTTTGGTCTTTCTGGAACCGGAAAGACAACTCTTTCTGCTGATGCGAAGCGAGCTCTTATCGGTGATGACGAGCACTGCTGGAGCGACACAGGTGTCTTCAACATCGAGGGTGGCTGCTACGCCAAGTGCATCGGTCTATCAGCCGAGAAGGAGCCTGATATTTTCAACGCCATCAAGTTCGGTTCCATTTTGGAGAACACTGTGTTCGACCCAACTACGCGTATAGTGGACTACGATGACACAACGCTCACCGAGAACACGCGCTGCGCTTACCCCATCGAGTACATCGAGAACACCAAGATCCCATGTCTATCGCAAAACCATCCATCGAACATCGTCCTACTGACTTGTGATGCTCGCGGTGTCCTCCCACCAATCTCGAAGCTTACCAAGGAGCAGACCATGTTCCACTTCATCTCAGGCTACACCTCCAAGATGGCCGGTACCGAGGATGGTGTGACTGAGCCCCAAGCAACCTTCTCTTCCTGCTTTGCACAGCCCTTCCTGGCATTGCACCCAATGCGCTACGCCAAGATGCTTGCGGACAAGATCGATCACCACAAGGCCAATGCATGGCTGCTCAACACCGGCTGGGTTGGTGCCGGAGCTACTACTGGCGGGAAGCGTTGCCCACTAAAGTACACACGCGCCATTCTCGACGCCATTCACAACGGCGAACTCGCGAATGTGGAGTACGAGACGTACGATACATTCAACCTCAATGTGCCTAAGACGTGCACGAACGTACCTGATGAGCTGCTCAACCCGAAGAAGAGCTGGACTGGCACCGCCGACTTCAAGGAGGAGGTGACGAAGCTTGGAGAGCTGTTCAACGAGAACTTCAAGAAGTATTCTGATGAGGCGACTGAGGAGGTCATCAAGGCCGGACCGCACTGTTAAATGTATATATCTGGGACGGAATGGAGATCTGGTTTTCTGAACTTGTCGAGCATCTTCCGGCGTCGCTGTCTGGTTGCTGTGAGATTTGGACTGTAGTCGTGATGGGTTTCAGGTGAGATACAAATTGTATAGGAAGCTTATGAACGATCAATTGTGTTTTTCTCATTCTACGTAACTATTGTGTCCCCAGGAGCACGGTGCTGGCATTGGCGTCCTGCAAGACTCGTTCCTTTTCTTTTATCATCTCAAGGGACTACCGAAGTCTGATCTCGCAGGCGTTCCCGTCCGCGCCACACTCGCCGGCTTTCGTTCTGGTGTTCCAGGCGCACTCGCATGAGGCGTTTCGGGCAATCGCTTACCGTCCCTCCCAACCGGCACCTTGAAGTCGTAGGCTTTGCCACGGTAGTAAATATCATCCTTGATCTTCTCCACAAGTCCTGCGTCCTCATACTCCAAGTACTTACGCCAAAGCTTCAGTGCCGTTCGCGCGTCTTCGATGCTGTCGTGGCCAGCGATCAGATTCTGCTGTATGTCTTCGCCGAGCAGGAGCCAGGCCAGGAAGCGAAGAGAGAGCTTGCGCCGTGTGCGCTCGCCGAGTGAAAATAGGTCTTGCGTGTCGATGACTTGTGACTCAGGGACGTGGATGTTGATCGTACGAAAGTCGCTGGTGAGACCGTGGCCGATGAACTTGCAGCCAAGATTCAACAGCACCCACAGCTTCTTGTACACCTCCTTCAGGCTGACGAGAGCGAAGCGACTAACTCCGACAGTCAGATCACCGGGGTGGAGGCCGGAATACTGCGTCAGGTAATCGTCTACTGGGTCGTCAATAGCGATGTAGTCGTCAATGAACGCCAGCTCCTGCTCATGCCCGTCTCCCCTCAGCACTGACACTCTTGCCAACCCTGAGCGCGCTGGTCGTGTGACAACACGGTTTCCATCGGCGTTCATCTCAATTTCTTCTCGCAGCAGGCGCACGAACTCAGCATCGATTGCACAATGCGTGTCTGCTGTTGGAAGCTGGTCCAACGGTGTGATGGCTCGGAACTGGTATGAAGGAGTGAATGCTGGTTGTGTGCTGCTCCGGTACAAGACACTTGTGTCAATGCGATCCTTCCAGGACTCATCGAGGTGATGTGAAACTCCTTTGGCTTGGTAGGCGATCACTGAAGGCAGCTTCCATCGTGAGTCAAAATGTAGCGCTTCCTGAGCAGACACCGGCCTCACCATGAAGTCGTTGAACAGGTGCCAGTTGTCTTTCATCGACGGATCCGGGTCCGAAACACTAACGTTGACCAGGGAAACCAGATGAGATTGCAGCGACTCGGTCATGGTCACCTCTGCAACAACAGTCGTCAACTCATATACCACGATGTCATAGATCCTGCGTTGCAAGTGCAGCTGTAAGTCCTGCCCCTCGTAGCAGTAGAACTGGTCACCATGCACTATAATTCCGATCTCTCGTGGTAGGAACCCTGGCGTCGACCACAAAGCCCGTGCTTCGGGAGAGTGGATCGCAGCGTTGATGAGCAGCACTGAAGGAGTGCGTTCTACTGCGCGATGTGAACGTATTGCCTTGAACCCCTGGCAATGCATGCACCATCCTCGATGCTGTTCGTATCTTTCCACTGACTCCTTGAGCAGCCGCGAGAAGTAATGCCGTACATTCATCTGGTTGTGTTTGACAGACTTCGTGTATGCCAGGTCGTGGATGAACCAGGTCTGCTCCTTGATCACCTCGTACCTACAGGCAGAGCACACACTATGTGCGCGGCCCAACGTACCGATAGCAAGCTCCAACTGAGAAGGACTTGGCCCACTGCGCCGGAAATTCTCTTCCAGCGTTGGCAATAGATACCGAGTCAAATTCTGCATCATGACGGTGAGCGGCGTATTAAACGTGTGCTCCTCCAGTATCGACAACCCTGCTGCATTCGACTGCTTGCTGAGGGCTTTGAAGAAGTTCGTCGCCTGACAAATAAGTCCTTGTGCCTTCTCGAGCATATCAACCACAAATCCAGTCTCGCACATCATACAATTCTCAAGTCGGCAATCGAGAGCAGTATGCTGCAGCGCAAGATTTCGAATAACGTTCGTGAAACGGAAGAGTTGCAGCAGCGGATTTGCGTACGAGTTGACGATATGTATCTCCAAACCCGAGAATCTTGTATGGTTGAAGTAACGGAAATCGAAGTCATCGACGCCGAACTTGCTGTACGCCATCTTCTGTGGTTGGTAGTAGACCGGCGGACTGCCACCGAGCGTGAGCATGCCCAATGTTTTGTTGATGTCCTCGCTGAGCCTGCGGTCGATTTCGTATTGACCTTCCTCGTCTCGTCGCTGCTCACTCAGAAACTTCGGCGCAGTGATAGATGTATGCCCTTTGAGGAATAGTCGCGTGTCTTCAACCTCATACCGTCGAGAAGTACGAGGATTAGAACCGACCAAACCATTCTCAAACTTCCGCAGACTACTCAAGAACAAAGGCTCAAGCTTGACTGGCGGCGCACCGACCTGATGCACCAAGCTGTTCGGTAGTCCCGACAACAAAGCTTCTCGATAATATGGCATGCCGATCAAGTTGAGTGGGACGTCGGTGGACCAGTCAATATGTTTCGTAGGTGCTGGCGTATCCACGAACTCTGTAGGACGGCTGAACTCGGTGAACTGCATCTTAGCCGATGAGCCCCAGAGAGTGATCTGGCAGTGACTGTCCGCCATGGCGAAGCCTTTGCCAGACGGCATAAGCTCGAGGCTAGTCAATTGAGCGTCGAAAGTTTGCGCAAAGCGCATCATCGGAACATCTGGGTTCTGCACATCAATGGATTGTATAGCACCGCTTTGTGAGACCACAATGCAAGTAGACGACAGCTTTGGATGCATACGGACGAACGCAGCTCCCTGCCCAAATGTGACTGGAGCAACTGAACGCTGGTTCTTGAGATCATAGACTCGTACGAGCCGTTCCAGACCCAGTCCGTGATGCTGCTGTTGAGCCCAGCCGCACGTCAAGAGATAGTCACCTCGAGCATCCATATCGTTGACCGAGCCCGCGTACGCTTTCCAGCTATTAACCACAGAAAGCGTCTTCGAGTCGAGGAGATAGATGGAGCCATCATGTGAAGCAGCACAAATGAGGTCTCTGGCACGTCGCATCATCGTGTATGCGACGGGTGCATCTTGCTCGATTGTGTCGGTGATAATGCCCTTCTCGACATCGATTCGATACATTGGTTGCTGGCAGCCGGCGACGATGATCTCTGTGTTGCTCGAGTTGAAGAAACTCATGCACCGCAGGTCCACCATATCCGGGGTGGTAAGGTGCCATTGTGTAAGCCCTGTCCGAGTGCAGAGATGTATACTTTTGGTTGATAGTGATATAATCCCCTTCTCACAGAACAGGAACTGCTTGATTGGTGCATTGCCGGGTGCTCCTCGAGGCGCACTGTTTACGTGTCCCCTGTAAGAAGTGTACCGTTGGAGCTCCTGGCCGTAGAAAGAAGTTACTCGGCCCTTACAACGTTAGCTTGAACTGCAGTAAGCCACATACCAAGTGCTTGTAGCGACGACTTTGAAGATCGTTCTCTCCGTGATCAGAGCATGCAAGAAGAGGTATCGTGCAGCTTACATATTCGTTGCCTGTCCACAGCAGTTCCTGCGAGGTATCGAAGGCAAAGGTAGTTACAAGGCCTGGTGGTGCGTTCGGCGATGGACCGGGAAACGCTATCCGTACAGCCTGTCTTCGCTTTCAGTCCTGTCCTCACATGCGCACCTTCTGAGCAAGCCATCGGCGCGGCTGTGATGACACTATATTGATGGGCCAAGGGTGGTCGTACCTCATTCCAGTCTGCTTCCATCTCGTACGTTCTTTTGCTCGGAACTTCATACTCGATGCCTTACGGATAACTTACTGACTGATACATCGGGCAAGAGTGGATGGTGACAAGAGTCAAGTGGTCGTCGGCGTGCCTCATTGCAGCTTAGTGCCGGATGTTAGTGCCGGCTACAACCGCCTTACACGTTCTCACGCTCACGTCTTTCCTCCCAAACTTATCACACCACATCAACTTCATCTCACCTAGACAATCACTCAAGGTGAAAGTGTGGACATATGGACTGGATTAAGTCATGCCGTGAAGCGGTTTCTTCCGACTACACTATTGAGCACACCGGGAGGCAAAAACCAGCGCCATCAACCGGACAATCTGGAGCTTTTCTTCGCATCCATCAAAAGTATTGGTATCGCAAAACACGACCGAACTGGCCGAGACTCTCCATGTCAGATGGGGTAAGTCGGCCGTCGTATGCTCTCAAACAGAGGTCAGCAGTAGTACCCGCTTCTCCGCTTCTCCTCCTTCCTCCTCTGTTCCCTCTCTCGCTCTCGACCTTTGGATGATGGCTCTCGTATCTCGACAACATAGCCTTTATCCTTCTTCTGCCTTTCGATCTCTGCATCGTACAAAGAGCCTTTTCTCGACTCGGACTTCCGCTCCGGCTGGCGGGAAGAGGTTGCTTCGACATCGTTATCGACCACTACGGTGCTGTAGAGCTTTGATTTGTGCGAAGTCCTCCGTCTGGAAGTGGAGCTGGCGGGTTCGATGGTGACTTTCTCATATTCGTTATCTTCCTCTCGTCGTTCCCTTTCCCGCCTTCCCTCTCGTCTCTGCTCCCGTCTCTCAGGCGATGAGCGCCGTCTCGGCGTCTCTGCATAAGTCTGGTCGTAGCTGACAATTGGCACTGTTCGACGAGCCGATCGCGATGTCCGATCCATCGCTTGCAGTAGGCTGCGAAGCTGGTAGTAGCCCGGTTGGATCTCGACGCGGACAGGCTTGTGATCGTCCTTGGTGCGGCTGTATACCTCTCCGGCATGGTAATAGACGTGCTCCGCTACGTCCAGCATGAGGGCATGTCCGCTCTCACAAAGTGCGTCCCCTCTTTGGATCACTCGCAACGGTTCGTTACACAGCCGGCATTGTCGCGCATGCAGCTCGAAATTGTACAGCGACCAAGCTTCGGTGGTCGTTAATGGTCGCGTGTATCCTTCGACCAGAGTTGATGCGAATCGAGCTTTCTTGGTGTTAGGCGAAGCGGGAGGCGATGATGGTGCGATGTTCGAGCCGCCAACGTTCGAGGGCTTGACCTCAACGATGACTGGCTTGACTGTCTGCTGTCCTCGCGAAGAAGGCATGTTGGCAGATTTCTGGATGTGCTTTCTGACTAGCCCCGGCGACGGCAGTGCGTCGATTGGTGGGAGTTTGACGATGTATTCGACGTAGCGCTCCAACGCTACGGTAGACTGGCTTGAGTGGAGTGAAGTGTAGTCGCCTTGGGCAGCAACGCTTGTTGGGCTTTGCAAGGCGGCGAATAATAGACAGTTGTGTTTGTGATTGGAAGGAAGAGGGAGAAGAGGCAGAAGCAACTTATTATATCTCACAGCCTTAGGGCGACCGGTGGCAGTTCGAGGTCAGAAGGCAGCACTTCGAGCCATTCGGGACGACGAGAAGATCCACCAAGGCAACGACACCGGACTTTTGCTTCCCGCCAGGCAGGCATTGTCAGAGCAGCGTTCGCGCTAACTTTCGAGTCAATGTGTGGAGCTATCGAACACTGCCTGGACAATTAGTTTGAGCAGGACAAGGTATCTTCTTCTGCATGATTTTGATTGGCTGCTACCGATCGATGGCGGTGGCTGCCTGCTTCGCCTGCACCCCACCGCACGTGCCTGAGGCTTACTGCGCCGCTTTTCCTACTCTTTTCCAACATCATGCCCTCAATCGCCATACGACAGGATTGCAACGAGTAGACGCCGACCGCATGGTCGAAACGAATGTCGAGACATCGTAGGTTGATCCTATCTCGGCGGCAATAATGCGCGTTCGTCACCGCGACAAGAACTTTACTACTGTCACCGGCCGAAACCATCTCAAGCTTCCCAGCAGCCCTGTGGCCCCACTTCGAAACCAGCACCGCCAACCTCAGTCACCGGATGTCTACCGGTCTACTGCTAGCTGCAGCTGCACGATGCCTCTGACACCATCGTTGCACAGTTGCCCGTCATAACGTTGCTCCGAGCCTCTGACGGAGCACAGAGCAGTCGTTCGCTTGCGCAATCACAAAATCTGAGAGTTCTCCCGGCTGCGAAGCACGCAGTGCCAGCCGCAGGCGCAGCATCTCATGAGCCGGGTGGAGATAATAACAAGCACGCCTAACTTCACCTCAGAGTTCTCCCGAGCCGCTTGCATTCAGACCGGCCGGTCCTCAACAGCTCCCGGTGACTGTATACGAGCTCTCGGAGTCATTTTGTCGAGCTTGCGCTTGCGCACCTCCACCGGATTCGTCTAGCTTGCATGCCTTCAACAGTTCTGCATCTGTACATGTGTACTTATCTCCCGGTGAGTCAGCTGTGCTGCGTATCCTTAGGACTCAAGGCATGCTTAGTCTACACCAGTTTTGAAGATGACTCCCGCCAAGCATGAATGCCAGATGGCATCTTTGCCGTTGGGTGACATCCTTTGAGATCACATCTCCGCCTGATGCGTTCCTCTCTTGCGCCTAGACTTCTCCTGACGTACACGTGTACGTCCTGGCCGGTGGACCCATAACCTCAAGCTGCACAATAACAGTGTTGTAGTAGATGCCTGGGTGTTGGCACTCGTCATGGTGTCATGGTACACGTTCTTACAGCCTCCTCATGACAGTGGCTCATGAGTGGCCATGATGGTCTCATCTTTCATAGACTGCCATAATCTCATAGGTCTTTGCAGTCCATCATCTTGGTCTTGATCAAGCACAAGATACGATTAATGACGTACCCGCTTGGTAGAATTGCGAAGTCCATTACTCGTATCAAGAGTGTACATGCTGCGTATGTACAACCCCACCGCTAAAATAACTCGAACGAATGCGCTGTCCCTTTCCTCTTTCCAAGATCCTGACTCCATGTCCCATGCGCCAAACGAACGCTACTATGCAATGAATGAACGCACTCAACGCTCAACGACTGAACCCGCTCTGGACATCTGTCCTCGAGAACCCAGCCTCCACTCCCTTCTCCCCTTCTGTCACGGGATAAAGATCCCGCACCATCTCCTCAATCCTATCAATAGTGCGGCTATACGCCCTCTCGCACTCCTTGCACACCAGTGTCACCAACTCACGTGACTTTACTTCGTCATCGCCATGACCAAAGTGCTTCTCGATTCGAGCGCGGAGTTGGTCGATTCCGCGTCGGATCTCCTTGCTGTCGTACTGGGAGAGAACATTGCGTGCCGCCTTGCGAGAGTATGTGGGCCGGCTGATGACGGAGGCAGGGTTTGACGGATGAGAGGCTTTCATCGAGTCGAGGGAGTCGAGGAATTCCTGTTACAAGTTAGATCAAATCACCCCACAGAAGTACGACGGCAGTACTCACCAAAAGCTTCCCCAACGGCCTCCTCAAAACCTGCCCAACATACGCCTCCATCGCCTCCCCCCTCTCCACCTCCGCCCGCCCCTTCCACTCCGCCAGCACACTCTGCCTCCCTCCATCATCCACCTCCGCAATATAATGGTTCATGTTCTCAATAACCAGAACATGATAATTCAACATCTCCTTATCCTCCGCATCATCGCCTCCGCCCTTCGCATGTGTCGTCGTAGCCCTACCACCCGGACTCTCCTTCGCGATGACCTTGAGACTATCAAACATCGCGCGGTTGATCCGGTCGTAGGCCTCGTCCAGCTTGACGCAGGTATCGTACACGCAAGGCGCGTTGCGCTCATAGTCCTCGCGTCCGACGGCGGCGAAAGTGTTCTCCACGGCCATCGCGAAGTGCGGGAACGTCTTCATGAAGCCGATTACGCCCTTTCGTTTCTTGATCTTAACTTTCGTGTCTTCGATCGCGCGAACCTGCTCGTCGACGAATTTGGCGAAGAGTGTCATGAGGCGAGATTTGAGGGTGTCCAAGAGCTGGATGAGGAATTCTTGCGAGGTGTCTTGGAGGTAGAAGGAGTGTTTTGTGAGGCATGCCATGACGCCTACGCCCTGGATGGGATCGGCGGTGACGCACCAGTCGACGAGACTGGTGAGTTCGTTGGTGAAGAAGCTGAAAACTTCGGCCATGACGCTTGTGACTAGGCGAGCCGTCTCGCGATCTGGGTCGAGTGGTTTCTGCTGTGCGAGGTTCGTGCCGTATCGCTGGGCAACCGGCGTGCGCGCAACGACGTCCATGAAGTCCGCTGTTTCTAGACTGGTGGCGTGGAAGAAATCGACCACGAAGTTCTGCTCGGACGCCAGCAATGGAGCCATCTCTCCTATAGCGCCGTCGAAGACTTCCGAGTGCGACCTGCTCCCGGTATCCCTCGAGTCAGGGGCAGTGCGATTTTTCTCTCCACTCGCAGTGCGGAGCGTCTTGGCCAGCGTCTGGCTCCTCTTCACTGTCAACTTGCGAGCCGACGATAGCGCACCTCCGCTGCTAGCTGTGGCGTCTTCCTTCTCCAGAGTCGTGAACAGTAGTTCCACTTCCTCGCCAGTCGGCTTTCGGAGACAGCGTTTCCAGTATGCGACATTCTGCCCGAAGGCATCGGCATACAGCGGCTTCGCACTACCATAGTACATCCGCATCATCGTCTGCCACGCGGGTTTGTTGAGCTCTTTCGTGAAAAGCACCAGCGGTGAGTACATCCAGAGTCCTCTGCGTGCTTCGATGAAAGCGTCTTGGTTAAGCTTCATCATTCCTGGATTGGTCTGAACCGGTAGCAAGACCTTGCTCTTCACACCCGTGAAAGAGGCGCTGAACGACGAGTCAAGATGCTGCATGACTCTCTGACAGAAGCGGTCGCTCTCGCGGCCATACTCTTCCCGTTTCTGCCTGACAGCTTTCATGCCAGCCACTTCGCCGCCCTCGTTCATGTCGCCGCGACTCTTCGGCCGTGCACCGCTGGAGTTCTGTCGTATGCTTGGGTCAATCTTCACAAGCGCTTCGTACACCTTCACTAGTCCCTGTTCTGCCTCGTCCACACCATTCTCACTGGCAAGGTCGGCGTGTCTGAGAGGCTCGAAGACTTCTCTGCCTAGACTCAGGGTCCCGACCAGCTGGCTCAACTCCGTATGCAGCGTCCTCTGGTTGGCCGCTTGCACCTGCAGACCTTGGCTCTGTGCTTCGATATATGAGATGTCCTCGTTGAGCGTACTAAGCTCTACTCCATAGATCGTAAGCAAACCGTCCATCTCGTCGCATTCCTGGATCGCCTTGTCAAGCAGAGACGAGACTTGCTTCTCCCGCTCCTCCCTCAGCTGTGTTTCCTGCGATGGGGAAGATAGCCAAGCACCAGCTTCCAGTCTGGCCTGCTCGCGCTTAAGGTTAGTCTCCATATCAGCCAAAGCCTTTGGCGAAAGAGCCGCATCGTTCCAGCCGAAGTCGGTAAGCATTGTTTCGAACTCGAGCCCACGATCTGCGAGCAACGACCGGTCGATGCCAAGCTCAGCGAGATATTGTTCTTGTATCGCACTTCGCCGTTTGACCTTGATCTGAGGCTGTCGGATCTCTCTTTGCTCGATGTTCTCCTGGTCCTCTTCCTCCAGATGTGATTGCTGATCCGGAGTGGAGAGCCGATGAGGCTGATCTGCAAGCTGAACCCCTTGGCCGTCCATACCACCAAAGCCAGTCTCACGAGCAGGAGACAGCGGACTCGATACCTCGACTTTCGGTGGAAGTCCTGGGAGATCTCTCGCCTTGTCCTCCAAGACAAGAGCATCAGGAGCTTTGATAGCAAGATCGAGCGATGGCCGCTCCAGCTGATCCGGCTCTTTCACAGCAGGCGCTGGTAACGGTCTAGGCACGACTCCAGTGATGCCATCTGGCTCCCCAGCTCCTGGCGTGCCAGCTTCCCTCTCCGCCTTCGCCTTCAATATCTTCTCCGCTGCTCCACCAGGCCTGGGTTTGAATGCATTTGCAGCATTCGCAGCTTTCTTGAAGCGTTCCGCCACAGCTTGCTTCTTGATCATTGGACCGAGACCAGGTCGGTATACATCCTCGGGCTCCACATCTTCCTGCTTCGGCTCTTCTGCTGCAGGTGGAGGCTCAGCGGCAGGAGTAGACACATGCGACGGAACTGCTGGCGGCTGAGGTTGGACTGGCACAGTAACGCTAGGCTCTGGTGCTTTGGGGGCAGGCGGAGGCGACAAATCTCGAGCTTGCGGAGGTGGTGGCTCTTCGCGCTGCGGTGTCAGGGCCGGGGACTCCATTGGCGTCGCATAAGTACTGCCGCCTTCTAGCGGTGGTGCGAAGCTCCGCTGACTAGGCCCAGACACATTCCGCTGTGTTAACGGTGCAGGTTTTAGATCTTCATCTCGCCGCGGACTCTCTACAGGCGGTCGTTTTTGTGACCTTTCAGGCGTAGGCGGAGACGAAGGTTCTTGGACATTGACAACAGGCTGCGAAGGTGGTGGTGCAGCAGCAAACGAATGCTCTGGACCCATGAAGCCACCGATTGCGGCGAAAGCAGCAGCGTCTACATCACCCAGACCTGGCGATGAAATCTCGCTCTCGGTCGTCCTTGGTACGCGATCTGTAGATCCTGACTGCTGCCGATGACTCTGATAGCTAGTATTAGAGCGCGTTGTCTCCAAGGGCGGCAACTGGGGAGGTAGTTGGGGTGATGCCTGGGTGTGCTCCTGTTGTTGATTTTGGTTCTGCCATCGTTGTTGCGTTGATTGGAACAGGCCTGCGCCGGTGGTATTACCGTTGAGGCTGGTGGACGGTGGTGGCGATCGGACTCGAGTTGGATGATCCGATGTCACGCTCTCCACGGATTGGAAACTCGTTTTCCGAGGACTCGTAGGACCAGCTTGCAGACTCCTAGGCACGTCTCCGCGCGAGGATACGGATTGACCCGCTGGACTCTTTGGTCTCCGAGACTGTGCACTCGGTGCCCGGGGCATTTGAGAGACATTCGGAGGCGGTGAGCGCTGATACCCACCAGGCCCGGGCGCCGTCCCAGGTCTCAATTCTCTCTGGGGATCCCGATACGGCTCCCGACTGTTAGAGCGTAAATGCTCGGTACTGGCGAATGGTTTCGGTATAGATGGAGGCGAAGCCAGTGGTTGGCCATACGGTGCTGGCGATTCTCGTCTACTGTCCGGCCCACTGCCACCCCGATCGCTCATACTAGGAGGCGGACCAGGACTGCCACGGTATCGACTGTCTTCTCGACTTTGCGGTCGTTGGGCAAACGGGGGTTGTGGAGGTGCGATTGGCTCAACATCTTCCCGTGACGGCTGTGTACCCATGTGCGGCGGACCTTGTGGTGGCTGTTGTGGCTGCTGCTGCCCGGGCATCGCACCCAACATCTGTATCTTTTGCGCTTCATCAAATCCTTTCAGCTCTGGCACCTGTCCTTTCGTGTACTTGCGATAGATTTTAACTGTGCTCGCAATGAAGAACTCCTTTTCTTTTGCCGTGCCGGCCTGCCAGTAGTAGGGCTTGGTGATGGTGACGGTGAAGCCCACCGCGCCCGCCCATGCCCTGTGTTGCGCTTCCCTTTCGCTCTGAGGCGGGTTCGGATTGCTGGAAAAGGTCTCGATAGCGGAGAGCTCCTCCAGATTCCAGGTCTTGCCAATGCTGAAGCTGCCATTATTGTTCTCGCGCGCCTTGTGCATGCGCACCCGTCCCGTTGACCGCACAGCAATGATCACGAGGCGCGGCTTCTTGGACTCGGGTGGACTGTCGGGTGGGGGTGGTGAGGAGGGGTGCGCGCCATCCTCCTGGATGCGGATATGTGTGATGTAGGACTCGGCGAGCTGGCCACCCGCGTCGAGCTTCGAGAAGCAGGACTCCATGATGCGCTTCTTCTCATCCTCAAAGCGCTCCGCCCGCGACTGCCCGCGGTTGGGTGAGGCCATGGGTCCGCCGGGCATTTGCGAATTGCTGGCGCTGTGGGCTATGGAGGGGTTCGTCGAGCTGTTGCTGGCATGTCGATAGCCGTTCGGGGCGCCGTTGGCAATCGGGCGAGACATGTCAAGGCATTCGCGACAGCTTCCTCGTCAAGTACGTCGCCGGGTCTCTCCTCCTCCCCTCGATGGGTGTTGTGCTGGCAGTCAACTCTTGCGTCCGCCGGGCCCCGATGTCCCACACTCTTCTCCGTTGCCACCCAAAGCTGTTACTCCCGGTATCTTACAGCTCGCATTCCTCTTGACATCTTGACATCCATCGACTACGGGTGCGCTAGTTCTAGTGATCGCCGGCTGCGGATGCCGGCCCGAATGCTGCTCCGCTCCGAGACACTTTTAAGTCTAGTCTCCTTTTACGCCTCACCTTACATCTACCTTATACTTCGCCCTCGACTTCGATATCTGCAGTCATAGTGCTCACCTACGTATCGTTCCCCGTGGTCGAAACTGTAGCAGACTTTATGAGAGAAGTCTACGACAAATCCATCCGCTCCGACCCAGGGGAATGCTTCTACGCGGTTATCGACAAGACTCATGCCAACGGTGGCGAGCGCAGTACTGGCAAGTACGCCGGCATCATAGCCTTATCAGCCACAAGCACCACCAACACGAGCACAGAACTCGGCGCCCTGATCTTCCCCGACTTCCACCGCACGCATGTCGCGAGCAACGCCATAGGCCTGCTCCTGCTATGGACGCTCGATCCGCCGTCTCGTGGTGGTTTGGGGCTGAGGCGTGTGGAGTGGAAGTGCCATGCGGAGAATCTGGCGTCCAGGAGGGTAGCTGAGCGAATGACGTTCGAGTTTGAGGGTATCGCACGGTGGCAACGTGTGTTCCCGGGCGGTAAGGTATCTCTTCGTATAGATGAGCTCGAGAGAAGGAGTGGTACGACAGGCGAGAAGCCAGGACGACATACTGCTATGTACTCAATAGTTTGGGATGAGTGGGACGACGATAAGCGGGCGAAGGTTGTTGCGCAGATGGAGCGGACTCGGTGACATATTGACTACCGGATGTCAAACCTTCATTAATCATTACTTTCAGTAGCCCATCATCAACACTTCCTCACGTGATCTGGAACTGTCCTTCGACCGCCATCACGTCTTCAAAATATCCCCAGCAACAAGAATACCCCTCGCAGTCTTCCCAACCCACTCCTCCGCCAAACTAAAATTACCCGCCTCCACCGCCTCCGTGATCCCTGGGAAGATCACAGGCGCATATCCTACACACAGTCAGCATTGCCCATACACAGCCTTCGACCCAGCACAACTCACCAGTATCAATCCCAGGCGCAAAAACAACATGCTGGTAAAACTCCCTCCCTGGTAAGCCTCCCTGACTAGTAAAACCCCTCGAGAAATCCCGATACTTCCCATTCACCACCTTCATCAACGCCGCGTCCCCACTCATCGCCGCCTGCACATGAAGCTTTTCCGCTTGGACCGCTTGGGTGCTGAATGTGTTGATCGCATCCCTCAACTCCTCGGTATCGACGTTCGCCGAGGCATTAGCAATGGTTTCGCGCAGCAAGGTGTAGTAAAGGTCCATCTGCGTGGCGTAATTCATCGGGCGGAGCGGAACAAAGTCTTCGGAGATGAGGTTGTAGGCGAGAAGGGCGAGGTACTGGCCCATGTTCTTGTGGGTGAGGAAGCCTGGGTCGCCGAAGTTAGCCATCCAGTGGTACGAGTCGTAGTTGGAGTGGTAGTGGTAGATCGGGTCGTTGGGACCTTGGTCGGAGCCCATGTCGATCTGGAAGCAAAACAGGTCAGCGAAGGTCAAGGATCGGTCCGAATGTGCATGACTTACCGCTCCAATGCCCTTGTGCACGAAGCTCGTGTAGTCACTTCCACTGCCTAGCACGCCGACTACACCATCCGTATCCTCAAGCCAGACGTCGTACATTGTCTTGTTACCCTCAAGGCTTTCCCACATGACCTTGTGCATTTGCTCGATCGCCACCTGATGCAGTTCTGGTGTGGCCGAGATACTAGGATGCGGCCCACTCGTTCCCACATCAATGTTCAGATAGCTCATCGCCGTATCCGACAGCCAGGGGATATACTCCTCGACCCACTCGGTGCTGCCTACAAGGCCATACTCCTCTCCATCCCAAGAACAGAGTACAATGTTCCGCTTCGGCTGCCAGCCACTCTGCAACAGCTTTCCGAATACCTTACCGAGCTCCACAATGATCGCTGTGCCACTGTTGGGGTCTGCGGCACCTCCAATGATCCAAGCGTCGCGGTGGTTTCCGATGACAATCGTCTCGTCCGAGTTCGTGCCGTTCATCACGCCGATGGCGTTCCACAGATCGGTGTAGTGGTCTTCCATGTAGTTGCTCATATCGATCACTGCCTCGCTTGGGCCAGTGGAGTAAGTTGCGTTGAGTGCGCCGACCCAGTCGTCTCTGCCAACATCTATTCCCGGAGTGCCGAAGCCATCGAGTGCTTGCAAAATTGGCTGAGCGTCTTGATACGAGATCGGGATCGATGGAATTCCTGGCACCACGACTGACTTGTCGGATCGGACAGGGTTGCCAATTGATGGGTAGCCCGGTGTCGTAGGATCTCCTGGGTATGTAGAAAGGAATTGTACACTGCCGCGTTGGACGCTGGTCGGATTTCTGGCTGGGCCATCCGGGTATGCAGCGTAGCCGTTGGCAACTGTGATATTACCATCGTCCGCCGGGTCCGTGAACTGGGAGGAGTGAATGATGTACGACACGATGAGCTGAGGGACGGTGAAGACATACAATAATAGTACCAAGCATCCCGTAAGCTTCCGAATTCTTGACTTTGAGCCCGCGGAAAGGACCACCGTAACGAGCGATGGCTATCTTGCCTTCGAGAGGAACTCCAAGGTCGACTGCAGGCATTGTTAGCAGAAGAGCCATGTCCATCTAGCTGTGACATGGCATACGTAGTCTTTCAAAGTCAGCTTGCTGACCCAGGCCAACATATACAAGCTGTCCACTGGCCGCACCACTGAAGGAGTAACCATGGAAGGTAGGGGTGCGATTCGGGTATTCTGTCGTAGGATCCTCGGGCAGGACGTCTTCCTCCAACGAGGGCTGATATACGCTACCATTCGGGTACGTCAACGACATGGACTTGTTGATCGGATAGTCAAGGAAGACATTGTAGGTATCGAGCCTGGTGTTGAAGCCGGCCTCGCTCCAGCGATCCGCGGTCCATTGAGCTTGGCTTCTGTTCTTGCCAGCCAAGTGGAGGCCTAAGAGCAGAAGGGTTAAAGGGTTAGCAAGCGTCTGGGCCTGTTTGCAAAATCCAAAAGGTCTCAAAGCGCTACACGGAGTCTGATCGTGTCTTTGAGAGCCCATTGACCCATCACTGCTTACCATGCGTGTAGTAATAACTCCACTCATCAATGCTGTTCGCATCGAATGAATCGATGATCAAAGATTCGTCCGCCGAAAGAGGCGCCCGAGGCGTGAGAGACCTTTTGGCGTGGCCATCTTGGTTGTGGAAGTGTCGCTTCCGTTGACAAGCGTCCAGCCCGGTGGTCAGCAGTGCTGCGAGTAGGAGACTCTTCTTCATCTTGACGATTAATACAGTACGATCATGCACATATATGGAATTGATGGAAGTGTGAAGAACTTAAGTCATGTACCTGCAGCAAAGAGGTAGCACAACCATCGAAGGTGTGCGACAGTACGAAAGTGGCGATACGTTACAGTACCTCTTCTGCAACCTCGTAGGACGATCTTTCTGTCCCGCATGGGAGGTTGCTGTATCTCGAGGAGGAGCGAGGTGTCATAGTGCGGAGAAGTGGTTGTGCACCTGCCTTTCCAGGTGAGGTCAACCTGGGCGCCGAGAGATGTTGTCGGCTTTGGAAGGCAGTCAGTGCTATCACTTCCATCGTCAAGCCGAAGCGATTGATCTGGAGACATCCTTCGATGGAGTGGAAAGCATCTGAAGAACCAATGTGAGATACAAAACAGCCACCCTGAGAGTTTCGTAGAACCAGAAGTCAGGTTCAATGTTGTTCTTGAGCTGTTTTAACATGATCAGAACTCCGCAGCGGCATGAGGACAAGAACGTCTGATAGAAACGATCGACAAGTCTGCGAACTTGACTGCTCCTTCTTCTCCGTCTGCTCAGATCCCCTTCGCCAGCTTCTGTGGTCGTTTCGAGTGACGCTCGCCGTCATTGAGACAGCGTAGCGATAGCACTGTGAGTGGCCTCCCATGTCACTTCGTGCCGTACGAGACCTCTTCGAACCGAGTCTTCGAGCTCGCATTACTCTCCACCGAATATTGTCCACTCGCCAACGATATCGCACTTTGGAGTGTTTCCTGTGGAAGCTCTGTGGCTCTCCGAAGGTCCTCCATGAAGGTCAGTATTCCTGTACCAACCTTCATCATCTCCAGGATGCCAGGATAGTACCGTGGGAAAGAAGCCCCGTACTTCACCAATAGCCGGCTCGTAGCCCGTTCGATACTCCCTGTAATGCGATTTCCTGGGTCTATCAGAGGAATACGATAGATGTTTCCGGATATCCAAGGTCCTCCTTCGGGTACGAACTTGACGGTGAAGCTGATCGTCCATGTGCTGCGTTTGGCGCAACTCCTCATGGTGCGGACGACGGCGTTTTTGAATTCCTCGAGTAAGATGAGCCCGTCCTTCGTAGTAAACGTATCGGAAGATATCGCAAGCCGAATATCCATGCCACCAGTTGAAGCGCGATGTGGATTGAGAGTCTGCTCGATCCATTTCCGGAATACGACGAGCCCTGGGACAGCCGAATTCACCTTAGTCCCGTCGCACAAATCATACCTCTCCGAGCAACTGATGACAGTGAAGCTGCTTCTATTGTAGAACAGGGGTATAATTTCGTGGCGCATCTGCTTGCAGGTTGTTGTCATTGCAAGAGCCTGAAGGCAACGTCGATTCTTTTTGGAGTGTTTGAAACCAGTCCTCAGCGTGAGGTTGTAGTAAAAGCTGTACCCGCAGTCGCGATCGCTTTGTAGTGCGAGGCTCCAGTTCTCGTCCCTGATCTCGCGCGGGAGCTTGCTGAACGGACTGTCGTCCTTGCTGGCCGTATGGCGGCTGACGGTTGTGGTTGTGGTTGACGTGTTGGATTCGAGGAGGAACAGATTTGCTGGAGAAGTCTCGGAGGCTAGAGAGGCGTTAGCGCCCTATGACGTGTAACGTGTCTGCAAAAGGAAGGAGGGGTTTCGAGCTGACATGTGACAATAACATGAAACGACGCACTCACATTGCTCGATGTAAACAGTGACCGTAGTCTAAACTATGAATACCCGACAACACCTCACCTCCTAACCTTCGCCATCTCCAGAAACCCCTCCTCATCCAAATCATGCTGATCAAAATCAAAATCCGCCAACTCCTGGAACGGCAACCCTGACTCTGCGTCCAAGCACAACCCCGGCATCAACTCCGACCCATCATCCAGCGACCACTCCTCGATCGCCGCCATCCCATTTCCCTGCCCCAACAGCATCGGCGAGTTGTTCTTACTTGTCGGCTGACTGTTGAACGTCAAGCTCGTCTCCGACGGGATGCGACTCTCGTACGTTAACGTCGAGCTCACCGTCATACTCCCGAAACTCGCATATGTCGGGTCGAAGATCGCACGACTGGCTGCGTTCTCGTGCACTCGAGCGTTGTGCCTGCGTAGGTCCTTGGGGTAGCGGAAACCTTTGTGGCAGAGCGCGCAGGTGTGGCGGTTGGTGAAGGCGGGTTGGTGGGCTTGTTCGTGTTTGTTGCGCTCGCTGGCGCGGTCGAAGAGTTTGGTGCAGGGTGGGAATTGGCAGGGGTAGCCATTATTCAGTTTTTCTAGCCGTTTACGCTTTCGTTGGCTGGTCGTTGAGGAGATGAGGGAGCCTGAGTCGAAGTCGTCGGCCCATGAGATGGTACGGCTACGTTCCTGCTCGGCGATGCTCTGGAGGCCGGTGGTGAGGAGGGAGGAGCTCGTGGCGTGGAGCAGAGGCACGGTCTGGCTGTGGTCTTCCAGCTCCAGGCCATTGTCGCGATGAGGTTTGAAGATGACCATTCTCCTATTCCGGCTTCGTGGTGGCCCTAGGCTGGCATGACCGAGATGCATGACCTGGGCAGTTGCGTGTACGAAGCGCCGCTCGTGCCGGGACAGCTCATCTGTGGTCATCGTGGTCTGATCCGGAGAGAGAATGAAGTTGTCGAGTTGCGATCGCGTTCGAGTGTAGAAGTCGCCGGTCTCTTCTTCCTGTGTCCACGAGCAGTCGCTATCGTCCGCTTTGTCCTCAAGCGGAAGGATGAGCGCCGGCGTAGTGCTGTTGGATGAGGTCTTGCTAAGGGTGTTTACCAAGGCTTCGTACACTGCCGTCATGGAAAAGGTACCAAGATTTCCCACTGTGATCATCTCGGGCTTTTGCAGCAACCACTCATTGAGGCTCGAGTTTGGAGTCTCCATCTTCACATTCTCGCCCGAAGAAAGATATGCCAATGTTGTCTCCAAAGATCACGAACTGTGGCTGATTATGTACAGCATCCCCATGGGGAGTGCAGATGTTGACAGTATAGCCGGCAGGCCGCCCATATGGGACGGGAGGCGCAGGGCGCGCAGGTGATCAGGTCAGCTGGCTTTTCGCGCCGGTGTGCTCCTGCAGCATCCTCAACACTTTTACTTCGAATACTTCATGACCGCCTGCAAGAGCGTGCTTTTGATCGATTGATGGACGTCATGGTAGGAATGATGTTGAGAATCTGTATGTTGTGGAGGAGAGACAAACGATCTCCCAAGTGAAGTGCAAGACCACCTTCCCGATTAGGACAAGTTGGCAGAACAGGCAGGCACAAGGACCGCTGCAGCAATGGTGGAAGAAAGCTACGCTCGCGTACGGGAGACAGTGTTGGGTGTCAGGATTATTAGTATTGTGAAGACAGCGACAACGCTTGCAGCACCCTTTCGTATTGTGGGAGAAGACACTAGAGCGCCTTGCTGTCCGAAGGTGGTCTCTACTCTCCAGAGCAAGGTGTGATTTCCCCCCGGTTCATATTCCTGCGACTCAGACGGCTCTGCACATCTGCGAGATCAGACACTACCCTCGCTCGACTTGTCGTCAGCCTTGCTCTGCTTCCGAACCTTCCTCGCCGCTCCTGGGCCCCCGGAAACGAGCCAGACATCGCCTGCACCCTCAACCGCCTTCGCCATCTCACGCAACGTCACCACGTCTTTCGCTCCCGTGACTTCCTTCGTCTTCTCTCCGCACACCCAACTCACCACCCTTCCCACTCTCCGCGCGTCTCGCACGATACTGCTGATGAAGTTGCTCGACCACACCCATTCGCGCACCTGCGTGTCCGGCACTGCATCGACTCCAGCACAGTATTCCACAGCATTAAAGACTCTCGCTGGCGTCTTTCCAGATTTAGGGAAGCCCGCTGCAGTGAACCTGGTCTTGAGAAGATGCAGTAGGGTAGATGGGTTGTCGTTACAGAGTATGTCTTCCACACTGCCGAAGTTGACATTCATGGTGCAGTCTTGATGGGGCTGAATGACTTGAGCGATACCCTGAACGAGAGGCCACATCTGCTTCCAGTGATCCGCAACATGCTCCTTGCTTGGGCGCTCCACGATGAGAGCAGTCTGGGAACAAGTGTTAGTTGGCCGTTGACAAGTGACTTTCGGTTTGGAAGACGCGCCTTCTTGAAAGAGCTTAGACTCGCGTACGGTGTCAGACACAAGTCCTCATATTTGATACCTCGTTCGAGAAAGGTAACCATGTCGGCCAGTGGCTGGTTTGGGTAGTCCCTCGACACGTGAAGCGTTAAGGTGGCCTCCTTGAACAGAAATGACCGCGCTTCGCAATGCACTTGGTGGCTTGCTCGGAGTAGTGCGGTAGTGTTGCGGGCCTGTGGCTGTCCTTTGGGCGCCGGCCCGGCATCCTCAAAGTAGAAGCGGTAGACTTCTTCGCCTATAGAACAGAAGGATAGAAGGGTTAGCAAGTGTCTCCGCGTCCTCGAGGAGTTGGAAAGGTCTCAGAGCGCTCCATGGAGTCCGATCGCGTCTTGGAAAACAGTTCACCTGTTGGGACTTACGGAGCTCAGCCGGCAGGTAAGGGAACTTGTGAAATGTGGGACCTGGTTCTACGATTTCATCCAGAAGGATGAACTCTTCCAGATAGAAAGGTAGCGACGTGGCGAGATAAGCCTTGAGATATGTCAGTGCCGACTCATCGTTAGTAGTACCAGTCGACGGCAATGGCGATAGTGGCAGCGGCAGCAGTGATGGTGGTGTTGGCGCGGCCATGTTGTGTGTTGTGCTTTGTTGAGGTTGTAGGTCTGGTGCGCATGTGGTGAAGTTTACGCCCGAAAGCCGCAGAGGTGCATCGCGAAGTTTGGCCGCATGGTGCCACAAGCGTTAGCGAAGAGCTGTGAAATTATTGTTCGCTGACCGTATGGACGGATATGACAGGACGGATATGAATTGAGCACGCAAGGCTTGTCCCTTACATTGCGTATCCACCGTCGCATTGCTCGACTACTGGTGTTTGATTTCACTACTTCGGAAAGTCGGGAACGAAGATACCGTGGTCAGATCAATCGAATTACCGTCACGCAAACAAGATACATCAAGGAGTAGAGTGAAATGCTGGAAGGTAAGGCGGAGCTCGCAGGAGGCCTGTTGACCAGAGTTTCATCCATATCCAGTGGGCAAGGCTGCTGCTAACAGACGTCATGGACAAATCAACGAGAATTGTTTTACAAGCAGATGGGTACCCTGGCGATGCTGAGAGGAAGAACGGAAAGCGGAAGATGGAGAGGAGTAACTAAATATGCGGCGAGGTTCGGGAGTGCCAAGCCCGGATCATCGGTGGACTTGCCCCTCTTGACCTGGGACAAGCAAGTTGGCAGCAACGAAACGACACCAACACCAACTTCTGATCGACGCGTTAAGCAAGCTACGGACATTGAAGCATTTGCGAGATCCCAGTACTCTGTAACTCACACATACGGAAACCGCGTACGCATATGAGCGATCAACATGGACCGAGGAACAACGGGTGGAAGGCCTCCTGTAAGGCCTGGGTCAACAGCTGAAGACCCGAAGCCAGCAACAACGACATCAAGACTCAGTACGAGTACGCGCACCCCGACGACCTCCTCAACCCCGACAAGACCAAGCACATTGGCCTCTCGCACCTCTGGCAGCACTATCAGCAAACCCCCAACACGACCGGTCCCCTCCTCTATTCGCAAGCCAGCTGGAAAGGCCCCCAAAGATGGCACGCCTGCGGATGAGAACAAGCGGCCATCTACCTCGGGGACATCAACCTTCGGCACAAGCAGTGCGCGACCTCCCAGACCAGACTCAAGCGCGGACAAGTCGCGTAGAACCCCACTTGGTGGTGCTGCTTCCGTGGCGCCCAAGCGACCATGGACGACCTCATCACGTGCCACACCAACAAGCCCTTCGAAAGCTCGAGCGCCGCCCACAGCTTCAAGGATCACTGCATCACGAAACATCAAATCACCAACAACCGAATCCACAAGGAGCTCGGCAAGCACGACGAGGCCACTCTCGCGGGACACCATCCCGGAAGAACCGGAGCAAACGAGTGAACCACAATCTCAGCGGAAACCTGAGCTTCTTCCAGCGGCGGACATCGTCTCAATCTCATCTGAAGGAACAATACGCTCTCCTCCAAAGCTTGAGATCCGCTCCACGCCATCGCTGAAACCTCAAGCAGCTTCAGATGCGGAAGTTGAGCGCCGACCGCGAGCAATCGCACGGCATTCACGAACACAGTCGGCGTCGATCGGCCGGCCCTTCTCTGTACTCGGCGCAGTAATCGACGAGACAGCGGCTGCAGGTCGCGAAAGAGAGGCACTGCAGGGCATGCTGCGCGAGTCGGCTGCCAACGATGCAATGAAGCACGAAATGAAGGAGCTGAAAGCGAAGATATCTACGCTTGAGCGTGACAATAAGCAGCTCAACGAGGGTGTCAAGACACGGCGATCTGCGGACGCCGACGCACAGATGACGAAAGACCGCGCCGTTGGCGCGACGATGAAGTTGAAGCACACCACAGAGCTGGATGAGCTGAAGGCGGCGCACTCAGCAGCGCTATCAAACTTGGAAGCAACACACGCCTCCGAACTCCAGAAGATCCGGGCAGAGATCGACGATCACAAGCGAAAGTCACCTTCAGCACTGACTGGCGTCGAGACGAGAATACAAGCTGTCGAGAAAGCTCTAGAGGAGAGCAGGTCACGTGCCTCGCAGAACGAGCAGGAGCTGCAGCAAACGATCGAAGAGAAGGAGCAAGATCGTGATCAACTGGCCAAGGTAGTACACGATCTGAAGATCGAGATTGATCGATGCCAGACGAAACTCGACGCAGATGTTGAGAAACAGGCGCATGAGAAGAGGAAAGCTCAGGAAGCAACGGAGACGCTGAAGAAAGAGCTCGAGGAGGAACGGTCAACCAACAGAAAGGCGGTCGAAGGACTAGAGAAGGAGAAGCGAGAGAATGAATTTCAGACGAAGGAGGCAGTAGAACGCGTGGAGCAGGAGGTACAGGATTTGCGCCAGCGTGCGGTAGATACGGACGAGGATGTTCGTGTTCTGCAGAATGAGCTTCATGAGGTAGGGCAACGCAACACCGAGCAAGCCGGCAAGAGCAGAGATCTATTGGACGATTCAGAGAATGCCGCCAAGAAGCTCAAGAACGAGATGGAGAGTCTGAAGGCCGCACAGGCGGAGGAGTTGGAGACCGCACGCCTTCAAGCCGAGGAGAGGCGAAAGGCTACCGATGAGTTGCAAACGAGATTCGAGGAGTTCCAGCAAGAGCGAGAGAAGGAGCGAAAGGCGGCAGAAGAGGTGAAGTCGAGCTCGAAGGATGTGATTGACAGCCTGCAAGAGCAAGTCAAGAAGTTGCAACAAGAGGGTAACGATGGAAGTGCAGTGGTCCAGAGTTTGCAGGACCAGATTGTAGAGCTGCAGCATCTGAAGGAGGACCTGGAAGGCAAGCACACAGGCGAGCAGCAAGATCTCCGAAGCGTGATCGAGAGTCTGCAAAATGATGCCACCACACTTCAACAGTCGCACAAGGATACGCTGGCTGAGAAGGACGAAGCGGCGGGTACGATGGCAGCCACAGTTGAGGATCTGCAGAAAAAGATCGCGGGACTGCAACAGCAGCTCGAAGATTCCGGCGCCTCAGAGGAGCAGACGAAGCAACAACTCACTCAGGCTATCGACAGCATAGAAGAGGAGCATGCACTGCTTCAGCAGCGCGCCGAAGAAGAGGCGGCAGCCAAAGATAAAGAGCTCGATGAGCTTTCGCTGGTGGTTGAGGAGTTACAGAGCAAGATTCAGGAGCACCAACAGGCTGCTGAGGATGCGCGGGCGGGTGCGGAGCAAGACTCAAAGGGCATGCAGAGTGTGGTCGAAGATTTGCAGAACCAGATACAGACTATTCAGCACGAGGTCCACAACGCCCAGGCTGCCAAAGAGAAAGTGGAGCTGTTGCTCCAGAACGCGGAGAATAAGTATGAGCAACTTGAACAGGATCACGATACGCTGCGGACGCAATGTACAGAGCGTGCGCGGGACATCGAGGAGAAGGATAGCCGCATCGTAGAATTGCGGAAAGAGCACGCAGATCGCACCAGAACCATCGAAGAGCAAGACAGTCGCATCGAAGAACTGCTTGCGTCCCTCTCGGAAGCAGAAACCGCTAAGAACGGGCATCTGGAGAGTCTGACGAGCGTGCAGGACGAATTGAAGGGCTTGCAGAAAGTGCTGGAGACTTTCCAGCAGGATGCGGAGGACAAGGAGACGCATCATGCCAACTCGTTGTCTAATCTTCGGAAGGAACTTGAGGATGGGCATAGCGAGAATGTCCGAAGTCTTGCAGACGGTCACGCTAAAGTGCTGGATGAACTTCGAAAGGAGTGGACGGAAGGCCACAACGAGAAGGTGCGAAGCCTTACAGATGGTCGTTCCAAGTCGCTCGATAAGCTACGAAGCGATCTCGAGGAAAGCCACAATGATGGTGTTCGAAGTCTCACCGACGGTCACCTCAAAGCGCTGGATGAGCTGCGTAACAGTCTTACCGACGACCACACCAAGGCACTGGACGAACTTCGCAACAGCCTCTCAGCCGATGGTGCGTCCGCCGGTGATCTGCAGGCCCGTCTCGACAAGCTTTCAGCAGAAAAGGCCAGCCTCGAAAAGCGACTCGGCGACGCAGACATGCGCCATAACCGTGAGCTAGAAGAAGAGAGCCAGAAGCACGAGGCCGCTTACCGCGATTTGCAAAATGCTTTCGCGCAGGTCAAGGAGAGCCAGGCGAAGCAAATTCAGAATCAGAGTCAGAAGCACAAGCAAGCTGTGCAGGACTTAGAGGACACTGCGAAGGCGCTCAAATCAGGGCAGAACGGGGCTATTGAGGAATTGGCCGCTCAGCACGAGAAGAAGATCGCTGAATGGGAGCAGACGGTCAAGGATATGGAAGCGGACGTGGAGGAAGCCAGAGGTCAGAGGGATGCGAAGGACGAGGCTCATCGGCTGATGTATGAGAAACTGGCTGGCGAGCATGAGGAGCAGAGTCGGACACTGCAAGAGATGCATCGCGATCAGGCTCGACGAAAGGACGAAGCTGCTGCGAAGGCGCTTGATGATGCGCTAGCTGAGAAGGATCGCGAGTATGTGGAGAGGATCATGGCGCTGGAAGCTGAGTTGGCGCAACGAGAGGTAGAGCGTCAACAGCAGGCGGAGGCCGCGATACTTTCGTCTGCAACCGACGCGTTGCCATCACCGGACGGAAGGCCGCGGGATGTCGAGGATGTCGATGCGCCAGAAACGCCTGCGAAGGGTCTTGGGCACGTGTTCGTCAATCACGTAGATGATGGTGATGAGGATCGTGAGGGAGGCGTACAGGATACGGAAGAACGGCGGCAGGCTGAGACGCCATTGGCATATGCCAGTGACCACGAGCAACCATCGCCAACGCCTGCGTATCCGAAGGACGGGAGACGAGCTGGGGCTCAGATGCTGCCAATGGCAAAGAAGCCAGTGGACGACGACCTGGCGAAAGAGAACGCTCGCCTGATTGCCGACCTGAAAACTGCGCAGGAGGAGCTTGTTGGGATGAAAGCCGCAGCACTCCTTGCAGAAGGCACCAAGTCAACGGCTGAAGCACAAAACACCATCACCGTCGAAGAAGCCGACGACCCATTTGCACCACAGCCCTCAACTACATACCAACCCGCAACACCTTCGCGCGTCCGCAGAGACAGCGGCAACAACATGACCCTCGAGGGCACTCTCGAAAGCCTCCGCATCCAGACGGAGCAGCTCCTCGAAGTCCACGACGACATTCAGGCCGAGAACGATCGATTTAGGAAGAAGATGTCTTTGGCCGCGAGTCCAAGAAACACGCCACGAAGGCATGGGAAGAAGAAGAGTTTAGATAACAGAGGACTGGGCATCGAGAGGACGGGGATGGAGAGGAGTTCGCACAGCTCACCGCTGACGAGGGCGGCGTCATAGGATTATCCGGAAGTATACTTAGCGGGTGGAGTTGGGGGTTGCATTGCGATGTTGTTTCGGCTGGCTGGTTGGGGGAGGCGGTGTGATGCATGATACCCTGGGAGCGTCCTTCTGAGTGTGATGATTATGAGCGAGCGATGCATATGCCTGTGAGCGCTGGGAAGGCGTGATGGCTGATGAGGACAAGGTTACGATACGCAGGTTCAGTGCTGTAGAATAGATACAGGATTGTGTTCATGTACAGACACTCCAACGGCTTCATGAAGTTCCCAATGCCGCTCCTTTTTGTCATCTCATCCAACTCGTGCCTTCATGGTCCATTCACAGTCGCACCGCAAGTATGTCCAACTCCATCGCATCGTGGTATATCGTTCTCGCCGCATCAAAGTCTCGCCGTTGTCGATGTTTGATTGCCTCACATTATCGTGCAAGGAATGATGCAGCACGAGCAATCATCGCCGCACCAGCACGGGAGCTTGACGACCGGTTTCGCGAGCGGACCCTTAACGATCGATGGCGAGGAAGAGCCTGAGGTCGTTGAGGGAGGCATTGTGTCGGTCTGTGGTTGCTGGGTCTTGGTTGGTGGTGATTGCGATGATAAAGGGCTTGTTGGGCGGACTGATGTGGTGGGTTGTTGTGAGTGCGACCGGCGCGAGTGCTGACTTGGAATGCTGTAGGTATTGAAGTGAAAGAGTTCAATGTTTGTCTACCTCAGATCTTGGTTATGCTATTCTTGGCAAATGACCGCAGCGCTAGCGTCACCTTGCCGCTTTCTACGTGTTTTATATACTAAGTGTCAAGAATTAGAGCCCTAGGCACTAGTTCCTTAGTACATTAACCTCCTTTTTAGCTACTATAATTAGAAGAAGTAGATAGTACGCTATAATTTACTTAGTTATTAGTTAATTATACGATATAAGTTATAGTTATAAGCCTAGTACGCGCTAGTCTACTATAGTAACGTTATAAGATACGGTTAGGCTCTTAGTAGCTAGAATACTAAAAGAGAATACTAAAAAGAGACTAGATAAAACTACTAGATTACTAAGAATAAGGATAATATACCCCTTCTATATACTATAAGTAGCTTATAGGCCTCTATAGCTAGTAATAAGAAGATTATAAGGGAGTATAAGTAATAGAATAACTAGATTATTTAATATAGCTCCCTATATTATATATATAAGATATAGTAATATATAGATCTATACCTTAAAGATAGTAAGATAGTAAAGGAGCTAACTAAGCTAGTAATACTAGACCTTATTAAGGCTATAATACTATTAAAGAAAGGAACTCCTATACTAGGTATTAATAACTAGACTACCCTTAGTATATTAATAGCCTAGTACTAGTTACTAAAGGCTAACTTTAATAAGTATAAGGCTAGTATAGTTAAGGTAGAAGAGGAGCTATATATTAGTATCTTAATTAACGCTCTATCTATTACTATAAGGTATAATACTATAAAGAATAAGCTCTACTAGCTTAAGCTTTACTTTATACTAATAGACTCCTAATAAGAGATTAAGCTTATTAATACTCTTAGTAAGCTTAAAAAGAGAAACTTTACTACTAAAGTAGATTAATAGGTTACTAAGTAGATTAATCTATAGTAAAGAATAGAGATATTCTACTATTTAGAGCTAAATCGACTAAAAAGGTATTTCTACTACGTAGTATACTATAAGGACGTAGCTATAGGAATAATACTTCTCTTTAAGGTAAATAATAAACCTAAATTAGAGTATCCTTTAATAGCTATTATTAACGAGTTTAGTTATCTTATAGTAGACCTTTTAAGATCTACTAGATAATATACTTATATAACGTCTCTTAGAATTACTAATACTATAGTAGCTAAAGATAGAAGTAGTCCTTTACCTCTATTAGTATTATAAGGGAGTTCTCTATATCTACTAAAGATTCTATCTAAGCTATACTATAATATTACTAGTAAGCTTAAGAATAACTACTATAAGTTAAGGGCTACTTATAATATAATTAATTTAGAGAGGCGTATTACGGACTTATAGTAGGTACGTCCGAACTACGAAGTAATTAGTTATAAGATACATATAGTATAGCTCGACTAAAGTATAGTCGAGCTAGGACCGCTCGACTTTTAAGCGGTCGAGATCGAAGCTTAGCGAGGCGAGCTAGCGGGCTCGCTTAGGCTAGCGTCGAGATCGACTCTTAAGAAGTCGAGCTATAACACTTACTTAGGTATATAGAAACTAAGGATGTCTTCGATATACTTATATTCAACTTATGTTACAATCTTACTAAAAGGTCTATAACTATTTATAGTATATTCGAGTTATCTTACCTAAACACCTACTACTACCTACTCTTTAAAGAAGTACTTACGTAATACTACTTATAGGATCGTAACACTTTGAACACCCTTAGAATAAGTACTACTAGTAGTGTACGAGGCTTAGGCTATAGAGACGAAAGTGTAGCTCCGACGACCGATCGTAGGACTAATAGTAAGACTAAGGTAGACTTCTTCTATAGAGACCGTAATAAGCTAGACGACTAGATTAACTAACTCTTACTCTACTTTAAGTTAGATAGAGTTACTTCCTATAAGAAGAGATACCTTATCGCGACTATATATCTCCGAGGGGAAGCCTAGTACTAGATAAGACTAAGGACTAAGGACTTTATTATATATTAGAAGGACGAGAGTAGAATCTTTTCTAACTTCGTTAGATTCTACGATAAGATGAAAACGATCTACGGGTTTAGTAACGAAAAGAAGGTTACGATCCGTATTGTTTAGGATATCGTTTAACGAACATTAGTATCCTAGTATACGGCTAAGTTTAAGGAATATTCCGATAAGACCGAGTAGGACGACGACGCCTTATACGTTATATACTATAAAGGTCTTAAGGATAACGTAAAGGACGAACTAGTACGTACGGGAAAGAACGAAACTACGAACTTAGATACGCTTATTAAATCGTCGATTGATATCGGCGACCGTCTCTACGAGAGAGCTATAGAAAAGCGATATATAGGTTAAGGACGCGGACGTACTAGCTATATTCTAACTAGCTAGTCTAGAGGGAACAAACGACGCGACCCTAACGCTATAGAAATCGACGCTACCTAACGAGTACCTAAGAGAGGACCGTTTAGGAAAGCTAGAGGTAAAGGAAGGCCTTAGGGTAAGAAAGACGGAAAAACCGACGAGTACTATAACTATTACAAGAAGGGACATTATATACGTAACTACCGTAGACTAAAGGTACGGCTATAGTAGTAGATTAACGTAATAATTAGATAGGAAAATAAGTCTCCTACCGATAAGACTTAGGATACGGCTACGTTCTCGACAAACGGTCGAGAAGGGTATAATAATCTTACGAAGCTATAGATCGCGGAACCAAATTACGCTATCTATCGCCGATACCCGCCCTTTAGGTAGTATGTAAGATTAGGAAAGAACTAATAGGTATCCGAGGATTTCGACTAACTAGAAGAAATAGATCGAACTAGATAGCCTATAACGGATTTAGAGAAGGAGGAGTACGGACGGCTTAAGGAAGCTATATACCCCTAGCTTTCGAAATACAAACCTACTATAGAAATCAACGTACTTAAGGAGACGACTCCTATATCGGACAATAAGGAAACTTAGGAGTAATAGTATTAACTAAAGGAAAGTAGATAGGAAAAGTTATAACGCTTTAGGGAAGGAATCGCCTTCCTAGTAGAATAAGTACGTAAGGAGCGATTCTTCTACGAAATAGACATATCTAATAACCGCTAAGTACTAGAACAACGCGAGAATAAAGGACGACTAATAATAGAAATCAACGTACTCGAACGAATAACGTTAGAGGAATAGCTTAAGGAAATCGAAGATAAGCTAAACGACCTATACGTAGAACGGCGAGAACTATAGGAAGACGTCGATAATATCCGACTAGAATAGCGCTAACTACGCGCGTAGTAGGGAGGTTACTAGGCCCGCGCTAGACTAGGCGAACTTACGGAAATATTACAACGACTATATAATTAAGCTTAGTAATAGTAGAACTAGCTAAACTAGCTACTAGACTAATAGGAACGGATAAGAGTATAAATACGAGTATCGCGACTATAACGCGAGTTCAACGCTATAGAACAATAGCTACAACGGTAGTTAAGGGATAACGGTAACTACGCCTAAGGAAGATCCCTACCTCCGTTTAGACGGGAGGACGCTATACTATAAGAAAACAAATTACTATCTCTAGGCGAGGAGATAGGTTACGAATCGGATGAATCTCCGATCCTACTAATAAACCTAGACGACGACGAAATACTAGACTTACTAATAGACGAATTAGAGAGAGAGACTTAGGATTAATAAATCTCTCCTCTCTACCTAGATAACGAACTCTTAATAGACGACTAATAGACGCTAGAAGTAATCGCTAAGATTACCGATTCCGACGCTAGAAACAAAACTACTCTAGAGGGTTCTAAGAGCGAAGACTCTAACGAAGACCTAGACGACCTAGAAATACTTAATATTTCGGTAGAAGGCCTATAGCTAATTATAAAAATAGCCCTCTACCTTATACGAAGTTACGAGGAGGTATTTCTAAAGATTACCGGGAAACGATACCTATATCCTATAGAATTCGATAAGATAATAGGATAGCTACGATCTATATTCTAGAACTACCGATTAGTCGATACTAACTATAGTAGATACGGATACGTTAGAGAAGTAATACCTATCGGAAGTATAGTTTTCGACTATAGGGACTATATACTTCCCGACGGGATAATCGTTAGTTTATAAATAAGAGAATAAGTATAACTTCTAAATTAATAATACCGCGAAATCCTAACGTACTAGAACTAATACTAGAACGAGACGCTTACTCTCGAAGAAATAAAACAGAAGTATAACGAATATATACTATAATAGGTAATACTACTACTTCTACCTCTAGGACCGCTACTACTAGTATAGCGAGGAATAACCCTCGGTTACGTTAAGACTACGACAAGAGGATTATTATAGACGCGAATAATATAAGGTAAAGTTGTGTTTAGACCTCGAAATAGACCCCTTAACTAGGAAATCTACATTAAGGATTCTAATTCGCTAGACTACTATTCAAAAAACGAATAGGCCCTATTAGTACGAGCGACCGAAAGGAGCTATATAATACTTAAGTAATAGTAGGAACGGTTTTCCGTATAAATTACATTGTCGACGGATACGAGATCCTTACTATAATAGACTCCGGAGCTAGCGGAATGTTTATCTCGGAACGACTCGTACGACGACTTAGGATAGCTACCCGAAAGAAGAAAGACGGAGGATACGAGGTAAGAGCTATCGACGGCTCTAATCTACCTAGTATAGATAGCGAAACAATACCGCTACTACTCGCTTTCTAAGGATACTACGAGGAAGTTGTCTTAGATATCGTACCTATAGCTAGATACGATGTCGTACTAGGCACTCCTTAGCTTAAAAAGCATAACCTAGATATCGACTAGGTTAAGAGAGTACTTAGGTTTAAAAGATATAGATACGTTACTAACATCTATCCTAGAAGCTAGTAGCGTTCGACTCTAGATAAGGAAAGGTAGATTAACGAAATAGATCGCTAACCGCTAACGATACTATAGAAGGATAGCTCGGACTCTATAGACACCGATATAGGCTAAACCGGGTTACGAAGTAAGAGTAAAGGAGGAGATTACGTACCTCTAGGAATCCCTAAAGAGTTTAAGAAATAGAAGCGACTTTTTTAGGAAGAGATAGGACTCGAGGCCCTACCTAAACACTCGTAATAGGACTATAAGATTAAACTTATACTAGGATCTAGGCCCCCTTACTAGCTAATGTACCCGCTTTCTATAGTAGACCTCGAAGCGGATAGAGAATAAACTACGAAAATAGAAGGAAGTATACGGATACGACCTTCTAAATTACTATTCGTAGTACTAGTATTCTTTATACCTAAGAAAGGAGGGAAACGACGGAAGGTTATCGACTACCACGACCTAAACGAAATTACTAAGAAGGATCGCTACCTAATACTACTAATCGAACGAATAAACGACTACTTCTACGGAGTCTAATAGTACTCTAAGATCGACCTACAAGACGCCTTCTTTATAATTAGGATAAAGGAGGGCGAAGAGTATAAGATAGCGTTCCGTACGCGAAACGGACTCTACGAGTTTTTAGTTATACTAATAGGGCTTACTAACGTACTAGCGACATACTAAAATATAATTAATAACGTTCTTAGCGATCTTATTAACATTACCGTTATTACCTATATCGACGATATACTTATCTTTACAAAAGGATTACGAGAGTAGTACGCTAAGGACGTAGCCGCTATACTCGAACGACTAAGTACGACTACCTTTAAGACTATACCCGAGAAGTGCGAGTTCTTTAGAAAGGAAGTTAGCTTCCTTAGCTCTATTATAGGAACTAACAGGATTAAGATTAATCCTAAGAAGACAACCTCGATTAAGGAATAGCTAGTACCTAAGATAGTTAAGGACATATAATCGTTCCTTAGACTAGCGAACTATAACCGAAAGTTCGTTAAGGACTATTTAAGACTAGCTACACTACTTATAAACCTTATATAGAAAGACATCCCGTTTAGATAGGATATAGATTAGAAAAGCGTATTCGAACGACTTAAGAGAGTATACTACGAAGTACTAACGCTACGTATATTCGACTTAATAAAGCCTATATAAGTTGAAACCGACGCCTCTAACCTAGCGATAGGAGCATACCTTATATAAGAGTTCGACGGGACTTAGTATCCGATCGTATACTTCTCGAGAAAAATAACACCTACTAAACAAAATTATAAGATTTACGATAAAGAGCTACTCGTAATCGTCGTAGTATTACGATACTAGAGAGTATACTACGAGGGAGCTATAGGACTAACAATCTACTCCGATTATAAGAACCTAATATACTTTACGATAATAAAGGTTCTTACTCGACGGTAAGCACGATAGTTAGAGCTACTCGGAGAATACAAATTCGAAATCGTATATACTCCCGGAAAAGAGAATAGGCGCGCCGATATACTTAGTAGACGAAGCGACTATATAGAAGGATATAAGCCGTAATAATACCGTATACTAAAAGTTAATTAGGACGGATCGCTTAGTACGAACCCGTAAGAATTTAACGTAGTTATACGAGTACTACGAGACAATAACGAAGAGTTCCTAATATAGTATAGGAAACTTAAGGTTCCTCTAGATAAGGAATAAGAGTATATATAGGATTACTACGACGGACTAGCTCTAGGACATCCTAGGATTATACGAACCGTAGAATATATTAGGAGAAACTTCGTTTTCCTAGATATAAGGAAGAAGGTTTCTACCTACATTAAGAAATACGAAAGCTATAATAAGAATAAAGTATTACGATACGTATAGTACGGGAATCTCTAGTTTAGAGAATCGCTATACTAACTATAGGATAAAGTAACTATAGACTTTATTATTAAACTCCTAAAGTTAGAGGATCTAGTAATAGGAAACAAGTACGATTCTATACTTATAATAGTCGACCGACTAACGAAGTACTTATACTTCGTACTATATAACGAAACTATTAACGCTAAGTAATTAGGTTACCTAGTACTTAATAGGCTCGTTCGGTACTATAGTGTTCCTACGACATTTATTACGGATAGAGACAAGCTCTTTACGTCAAAATACTAAAAGACTCTAGTGTTAGCTATAGGTATAAAGTACAAGCTATTAATAGCTTTCTACCTATAGACGGATAGATAGACCGAACGATCGAACTAAACATTAGAAGGATATCTACAATACTACGTTAACTACGTATAGAATAACTAGGTAGCTCTCCTACTATTAGCCTAGATTACACTTAATAACAATGTATTAGAAACGACTAAGATATCCCTATTCTTTAGAAACTTCGGAAAGGACCTAAACCTATTTATAACGCTATAACTAGGACTAGAGGTAGATCGCGCTATTATAGACGTAATATAATTCAAGAGGATCTACGAGGAAGCGAGGACCGGAATACTATACTAGTAAGGGAGTCTTACTAGGACAAGACATAAAGATTTAAAAACGGCACCTTAGCTTAAGGAGGGGGATAAGGTCTTCCTCCTTACAAAAAATTTAAAGACTAGGAGAAAAGTAAAGAAATTAGATTATATAAAGGTCGGACCATTTTTAATTAGTAATATTAAAGGACTAAACAACTACTAACTTAATTTACCTAGAGATATAAGAGTATACTCGGTATTCTATATATCTATACTAGAACTAGCGGACCCGGATATTCCGCTACAAACTACCTTCTACTTTAAAGTATAGGAAGAAGACATCTTTACTATAGAGAAACTCCTAGACAAGAAGGGTTAGAAATACTTAGTTAAGTAGGAAGGATACGGAAACGAGGAAAATACCTAGGAAACCGAAAGCAACCTTAAATAGGCCTATTAGGACCTCCTCCGCTAATATCGCTAGGACTACCCGCCGAAACCTTAAGGCCAACCTAGGAGGAATCAAAGTTAATAAAATCATTAATCTAGCCTAGTATAGACTAGATAGTAGGAGAAAGGCTAACGGTAGTATCCGTAGTAGGACAATCTATAGGCTCGTCTAGCTCGCTATCCGCCTCTATCTCCGCCGCGAGACACTCCGCCTTTCGTTTCGCACGCTTATTGGCTTGCCGTAAGATCTTCTTCTTACGTATTAACTTCGCTATAACCTCTAATAGCTCGTCTTCGTACTTATTAATCTCCTTTCGGAGCTTCTTATAAGTACGGTCGAGCGACTCCTACGTTAACCCGATATACGGTTTTCCTTACTTTACGTACTCCGCGTACTTTAGCCGCTTTACGCTATCTATTACGATATACTAGTGTTTGTTTTCGAGGTAGCGGAAGTATAGGAAGTCTATAACGAGGGCATATATAGTAATCTCTTTTACGAGACGGTTTTTCTTAATAGAAGAAAGGGACGCTATAAAGGATAACGAGGAAGTATAGGGGATAGCTTTCATTTATAATAAGCTTAATAGTTACGTAGTTCCTAAGGGTAGGAACATAGAGGGGGAGCTAGTGTTACGGACTTATAGTAGGCACGTCCGAACTACGAAGTAATTAGTTATAAGATATATATAGTATAGCTCGACTAAAGTATAGTCGAGCTAGGACCGCTCGACTTTTAAGCGGTCAAGATCGAAGCTTAGCGAGGCGAGCTAGCGGGCTCGCTTAGGCTAGCGTCGAGATCGACTCTTAAGAAGTCGAGCTATAATACTTACTTAGGTATATAGGAACTAAGGATGTCTTCGACATACTTATATTCAACTTATATTACAATCTTACTAAAAGGTCTATAACTATTTATAGTACATTCGAGTTATCTTACCTAAACACCTACTACTACCTACTCTTTAAAGAAGCACTTACGTAATACTACTTATAGGATCGCAACAAGGCGTTTGAAGGGTAAGAAGTTAAGAGAATAATAAGGCTACTAAAGGAATTATATTAAGTAGGTATAGAATAACTCTTATATAGCTAAGATATATATTAAGAATTAAATAGATACTAACTTATAAAAGGAACTAGATAGGTTAGATACTTTAAATAGTAGTAGTAGTTTAGGGAAGCCGTCGGCTTTAGCTACTTACGTTATAGTAGTAACTATATTAACTCCCTTAGTATTTAGAATATAAGTAGAGCGTTTAGATATACTACCTTTAAAACGATAGAAATAGGTTACCTACTTAAGTATCTATATTATTAATAACCTATTAAGAGCGAACTTTAAAGCTATTAGTAAGCTAGATACTAGATTTATACTTATAACTAGAGATAGTACTTTACTAGTAGTAGCTATTAGTAAGTATACCTTATATCTTAAGGATATTAATAGAGAGAACTATGAGCTAATCTTAAAAGATATTATCTATTTACCTAGCTTCTATATAAACCTTATTAGTACTAACTAACTTAAAAAGGCTAGGCTCTAGTTCTATAAATAAGAGAAGACCGTCTACTTTAATAATAAGGGTAATAGTATATAATATCTAATACTAAAACTTATTTAGCTATATAATAATATCTACTACTTAGATATTATTATACTACCTATAGATAATAAAGAGCTCGTATATAGTTAGAATAAGCTTTAAGAGATATTACGCGTTAATAGTTATATTACTTAAGTAAATTATACTAGCTCTATAGTAATTAAATAGCTATTAGAGAATAATACTACCTTAATAGTTATAGTAGTATAATTAAGTAGAGCTCCTTTAAATTCCCGACGACTTACTATAACTTAGTAGTACTAAGTTTATAGCTATATTAGTTATAAACGTATTATTTACCTTTAAGATAATACTAAAGAATATATACTAGCTAATAGCGACTCTAAGGTACTACGAATATATAAGTATAGCGTCTACGCTATAGCTAAGTCTTAATTAATTCCGTCTTAACGTTAAAAGGTAATACTAAATCTCCCTCTTATAGAATTCGCTATTAATATTACTAAATTTAATTAAGCCTATAACGGAGATTAATATATAGTCTATAGATATAACCTTAAGACTTACCTTTACTTAAAAGGGTTATATATAAGTAAGAGTTAGAATAATTAGCTTTAATTTATTAAGGAGCTAAATATATTCGTTTAATTAATTAGATAAGATATTAGGATACTTTAAGCTAATATAGATAGTACGATTAGACTCGCTTACCGCTCCTTTATTAGGAAAAAGGATATTATACTATACTAAACGGCTCTATATATACTAGTATAGGACTTAGCTAAGCGATCTAGAGCTCTTATTACTTTAATAGCTAGAGCTATAGGAATATATACTTAGTTATTATATAACCTCTAGCCTAAGATTATTATAGCTATAGTATATCTCTTTAATAGAGTACTAATTATACTAAAAGGGTAGAAGACGCCCTTTAAACTAGCTACTAGATAGAAACTATTAATTATATATCTTAGAGTCTATAGTTATTAAGCTTACTTCTATCTAAAGGAAAATAAGATACTAGTAAGAAAGGATAAGGTTATAGAGCGAGCTTATATTAGATACCTCGTTAGCTAGGACTTAATAAGTATCTTTTAAATATAAGTACTATTATAGAATAAGGTTATCTATACTCGTAACGTCGTCTTTAATAAAGTAACCTTCTATTACCTAGTAGAGGTTAATCTTAGTTATATCCTTAGTACTAAGGTAGTTAATATAGTACTAGTCTTTAACCCTACTCCTCTATCTTAATATTAAGAGCTTTATAACGCTATCTTTACTATATAGTAGACTCTAAATAAAAGAGTAGAGTTATATTAAAAGAAGTAATAGTAACGGAGTAATAGTAGACTAGCTCTACTATTCCCTCTAATAATACTAAACTAGCTTTAATAACTACTTTAGTAAGGACTATACTAGTAGTTCTCTATATAATAATTACTAGATATATATATTAGTCCGTATTAACTACTATATTCTCTATAGCCTAAACCTTAGTATAAGGTTACTTAGCGTAATAACGCTAATATAGAATAAGAATATAACTACTTAAATAATAGTAAGAGATAGAGAGTCTATTATATACTCTATAGATAATAAAATAATAATATATAGTATTAAGTCTATATATATAGAGCTTATATTATATAGGCTAACTCTAATATCCCTAATAATAAACCTATATTTATAACTAAGCTAGTTACGTTATTAGTAATATAGTAAGATAAGCTATAACTAGAGTATCCTTAATACTAAAGTAAGCTTCTACCTAAACTTAAGTACTAGTATAGAGCTATAAAATACTCTTATAAGGACTAATAGATATAAGTAGCTAAGCTTAAGATAGATAAAGAACTATCTACTAGTATATTTAAGTAGGTTAATAAGTTCTCTATCTCTAAGAATACTAAGCTACTACTACTTACTTAGATATTTAAATATAAGCTTAATTTAAAAGGAAACTTATATAAATATAAGGCTTATATCTATACTTATAGAGACCTCTAAGCTACTAAGTATAATATATATACTACTATACTAGCTACTAAAGTATTTAGGATCCTTATAGTACTAATTACTTACTTTAACCTTAAAGCTAAGTAATTTAATATAGTTAACGCGTTCCTTAATATAGTACTACCCTACGTTATATATCTATAGGCTCTAAATAGATTTAAGTAGTAAAGAAAGGTCTTTAAGCTACTACGAGTACTATATAGACTTAAGGAGTCCCTTATACTATTAATAAGTAAATTTACCTCTACTTTAAAATCGCTTAGCTTTATACCTATACTAGATATATACTACCTCTAAACTAATAGTATTATATTTATTTTTATCTACGTTAATAACTTTACGCTAATCTACTACTATAAGAATAAACTCTATATAGATAAGATTAAGTTATAATTACGTAAATTCTACGAGATATATAAGCTTAGGAATATTAACTAGTTTATTAGTATTAAGATTATTAGAGATTAAGCTAACTAACGAATATAGCTATTATAAGAAGCCTATATTAATAAGGTAGTTAATCGCTTTAGTATCGTTAAAGCTATAAAGGTTTACTTAATACTACTTCCGTTATCTATCGACTTCTTAGTCCCTAATAGATATTAAGCTATTTAAAAGGATATTACTACCTATTAGGAGCGAGTTAGATCGATTAAT